>CM019063.1:49159529-49721192 GCA_009667805.1 Leptobrachium leishanense | reverse complement strand
GGACGTACCATGTACGTCATTGCAGCGGGTCTCTTTTAGACCCGCTGATGTACATGGTACGTCCTGCGGTTTTTTGAGCGCTGGAAGCGATCGGATCGCTTCCAGCAGCTCAAACGCCATTGCAGGATGCCTGGGAGTCCAGGCATCCGTGCAATGGCGGTGAGAAGTGCCGGGGCACCTTGTGATCGCTCCCCGGAGCGATCAACATCCGGTTTCACTGGAGAGGTGCCCGGCACTTCTAGAGAGCGCTGGAAGCGATCGGTATCGCTTCCAGCTGCTCTGTGTATATTGCAGGGATGCCTCGACATTGAGGCATCCTTGCAATATGCTTACCTGCCGCCGGTCCGCTAAGTGATCGCTTCCCCCGAGCGATCACTTCCGGTAGCGGCAGGAAGTACTGAGTGCCACGAGGTATTGTGGCACTCAGTACAAAACGATCACATGAGTGATCAGGTACTCTGCTGGGTGCCTCGAGGGATCAAGGCACCCAGCAGAGTAAAAAAAGTGTAAAAAAAGTAAAAAAAAGTAAAATAAAAATCAATAAAAATGAATAAAAAAAAATAAACTGACAGCCAAGATGGCGCTGCCCTTCTAAGGGCAGGGTCATCTTGGGGCTGAGTGGGATGTTCCTAGCCTGCCTCATCAGAGAGGCAGGCTAGCAACATCCAATCAGAAGTAAGAAAAAATCAAAATAAAATTTCTAATTTGTCAGGTCAGGTCAATATTTTGTAAATATTGGCACTGACCTCTGTGATTCTCCCTCCCCTCCCTCACTTGTGTTTTGGTGAGCGAGAGAGAGAGATCAGATTTGACAGGTTAGAGATTTTAGTGAGATTAGAAAAATTGAGGCAGATTTAGAGAGATTTTAGTGAGATTAGAAAAATTGAGGCAGATTTAGAGAGATTTTAGGGAGATTTAGAAGAATTGAGGCAGGTTTAGAGTGATTTAGAGAGATTTAGGTGTTTATTTGTATTTTCTTGTGAAACCCAACGGTTCTTCTAAGAACCAACTATCCGCTTATTATATATAATAATTATAAAATTTTATAATCTATTATATATAATGTCTGAGAGGGTGTACAGCGCCGAGGAGGCATATGCCATCCTGGCGTCAGAATCTGAGGCATCTGCGTCAGACTCCGACCCTGATTTCGACCCCGCCAACTGCTCAGAGACGTCGCTAGATACATTATCTACGCTGGCTGATGTATCTAGTGATGTTTCTGATGCAGATCCTGGGTCACCACCTGCCAGCAGGAGACGCACAGCTCCAGCTGAGGAGTGGGTAGTGCCTCATCGCCAGAGGCCAGATATCCCTCCTTTCACGGCAAATCCTGGCATCAATATTGATGTTGCAGGATTTACCGCCACACAGTTTTCCAGGTGTTTATGGGGGATGATTTGTTGGGCCACATCGTGGCCCAATCAAATCTGTATGCCCATCAGCATTGTGCTGCGAAGCCAGACTCCTACTTGGCAAGGCAGCAATGGACCCCGCTAGATGTGCCAGAATTTCTGAAATTCTGGGCACTTACTATCCTGATGGGCATCATAAAGAAGCCCTCAATTCGCTCCTACTGGAGCAGTAGCCCCATCTGCTCTACCCCCATTTACCCCCAATCAATGTCACGTAGAAGGTATGAAAACATTTTGCGTTTCATGCACTTCAGTGACAACAGCCTGTGCCCTCCTAGAGAGCATCCCCAGTTTGACAGGCTGTATAAAATCCGCCCCCTGATCACCCACTTCGCCGCCAGGTTTGCAGAGGCTTATACACCTGGAAGGAATATCTGCGTGGATGAATCCCTAATGAAATACAAGGGAAGGCTGGGATTCAAGCAGTATATTCCGTCCAAACGCTCCAGGTATGGAGTGAAGGTGTATAAGCTCTGTGACAGCGAGAGTGGGTATACTCATGCCTTCCGGGTGTACGAGGGAAAGGATAGTAGCCTTGACCCTCCAGGTTGCCCAGAACACATGGGAACCAGTGGCAAGATTGTGTGGGACCTACTTTTTCCCCTCATGAACAAAGGGTACCACTTGTATGTTGATAATTTTTATACAAGTGTCCCTTTGTTCAAGCTGCTGTATTGTTTTGATACAGCAGCATGCGGTACTGTTCGCAAGAACCGCGTAAGTTTCCCAGCACAGCTTGTCCGCACCCGGTTAAAAAGGGGGGAGACCTCAGCTCTGCGCCAAGAGGAGCTGTTGGCGGTCAAGTACAGAGACAAGAAGGATGTATACCTTCTATCCACCATCCACACTGAGAGGTCTGTGGAGGTCTCTGTACGTGGCAGAGCTGAGCGCATCAGGAAGCCAGTGTGCATCAAAGCCTATAACCGGCATATGGGTGGGGTTGATCTGGCAGATCAGCTGCTCCAGCCCTACCAGATTATGCGGAAGTCAAGGGCCTGGTACAAAAAGGTTGCAATTTACCTGATGCAAATTGCAACCCACAATGCCTTTTTGCTCTGCAAAAAGGCAAACCCCGGAGTGACGCTGTCCTTTTTACAGTTTCAGCTCCAGGTCATTTCGGGGCTTTTGTACCAGGATGCACCTGCTCCCCGGGCGGTGATGGGGGACAGAGTTGGGGCTACGCATTTTATTTATAAAATCCCCCCTACTGAGGGCAAACAGAAACCCCAAAAAAGGTGCAGGGTGTGTTTCAAGAGGGGGCAGAGGAGAGACACAATCTTTTACTGCCCAGAATGCCCTGGACAACCCGGTCTGTGTCTTGGGGACTGTTTCAAGATATATCACACTGTGCGTGATCTGTGATTTTTTTTTTCTTTCTATTTTTTCTCACACTCCAGTTAGTTAGTTCAGTTTAGTTTTTTTTTCTTTTACTGCACCAGACTTTTACATTTTATTCGTACATTTTTATGTTCTACAATTGGTGCTGTATTTTGCCAAAATCTTTGCACACCTATGCATGGGGGGCATGGGTGTACTCAGGAGACCTTGCAGAAAACAACCTGGAGAGTTTTCATGCAGTAACAAACAACAGTGTCTCCTAAATCACAGTCCAAATCTAATGTGGGCGTAAAAATCTGAAAATTGAAAAATTACACCACACACCTTCTCAAATGTTTTGGGCTAAAACCGTTGCATCCATGGCATCAAAGCACTCCATATGCAATACCTTGGGGTGTCAACATAACAAATATAAACAATTTTCGGGCAATAATTCAAACTGGGGTATGCGGTAGACCCAAAACCAAAGCTAGGCCTAGATGAAGAAATAATCTCAATTTCAACTCCAATGACAAAGTCATAAAAATTGTATTTGAACCTTCCCAAAATCCTGGCAAACCTATGCATGGGGGGCATGGGTGTACTCAGGAGATCGTGCAGAAAACAACCTGGAGAGTTTTCATGCAGTAACAAACAACAGTGTCTCCTAAATCACAGTCCAAAACTGATGTGGGTGTGAAAATGAAAAATGACCACCAAACAGTATCCAATTTGTTTGGAGCAAACGGTTGCATCCATGGCATAAAAACACTCCATTTACAATACTTTGGGGTGTTAGCTTACCCCAGTTTTATGAACGTGCATATATTTGGTATGTAAAAAGGCCCCTAAAAAGAAGATAAGCAAAGAAGATACTGTATGTCAAATTAGAAAATTGACAAGCACATGTCAAAGATTGGCGTAGCACCCCAAAAACAACACAGAACAAATCTATATATGGGTGGTATCAATTTACTCAGAAGATGTTGCTGAACATATTTTGGGGTGTTTTTTGGCAGTAACCCATAACTGGATTTGACAATTCATGCCTAAAGTACAATGTGTGTGAAAAAATAACCCAAAAAGTGACTACCTGAAAGTTTGACATAGAGCTAGTGCATGGAAAGTGTTAAAATACAACTCTTTGAAGCACCCTAGGGTGTGCCCTTTCTAAAAATATATGGTTTGATGGGGGTAAATTACTTTGGCCGGCTTCAAAAATGTCCCAAATAGGACATGGGTGCATGATGACGAAATGTGAAAATTCCAAGTTGGAAAACTGAAATGCGCACCCCCCAAATAAGGCCTATTAGCCCCCAAATGACCCGACATACCTATACATGGGTGGTATCAATTTACTCAGAAGATGTTGCTGAACATATTTTGGGGTGCTCTTTGGCAGTAAACCTTAAAGTTCACAGTACATGTATTCTTAAATTGCGTTCAAAAAAAAAAAAAATCAAATTTTTTTTTTATCAAACTTTGGCATAGATTTGTGGTAAAATGGTTTGCATGGAAAGAGTCAAAATACCCCAAGTTTAATACCTTGATTTGTGTACTTTAAAAAAATATGTATATGTGGAGGGTTATTCAGGAATTAGTGACAGATATCAGTGTTACAATGTCACTATCACTAGTTTTGAAAATAAACTCTTTGGAAATGGCAAAGTGCTACTTGCACTTATTGTTGCATAAAATAAGGAAAAAAGGAGGAATATGTAAACATTGGGTATTGCTAAACTCAGTACTAAATTTAGAAACTACTAAGGAATTAATTTTTTTGGACGGTTGTTGATACATAAGAAATTTTGGTGGTCAAATTTCGAAAAAGTGGTGTTTTTTCAATTTTTTTGTCATATTTCACAATATTTTTTATAGTAAATTATATGAAATGATGAAAAAAATGGTATCTTTATAAAGTCCATTTAATGACGAGAAAAACAGTGTAAAATATGTGTGGGTTACATAAACGAGTAAGAGGAAAATTTGACGTAAACACTAACAGCGCAGAAACGTAAAAACAGCAGCGGTCACTAAAGGACGGATTTGTGTAAAACCGCCCGGTCACTAAGGGGTTAATATAAGAACAGGGATGGAGCCGCACCACACAAAAACAAAAGTTTTAGACTTTAAAAAACAGATTTTTCTAAAATGAGATTTTGTGTGAATGAGTCATTATCAGACTGGAGGAGTTTAAAGGGAGTCCAGGAGAAATGGGATTATTTAAAGGAAGCATTATTGAAGGCCACAGGCAATTGCATTCGGCTTGTTAGCAGGAACAAAAACGGGAAGAAACCACTGTGGTACTCTGCAGAAGTGGCCAAAATAGTGAAGAACAAAAAGATAGCATTCAATAATTATAAAAAAACTCAGGCAAACCTATAAGATTAGACAGAAAGAGGCAAAGCAATTTATAAGAGCTTCCAAGGCACACGCAGAAGAGAAAATAGCTCAGTCAGTAAAAAAGGGGGACAAAACATTTTTTAGATACATAAACGAGAAAAGAAAAGTAAAACAAGGATTAGCTAGATTAAAAATAAAGGAAGGAAGGTATGTAGAAGAGGATAAAAGTCTCGCTGACTGCCTCAATGAATATTTTTGTTCAGTCTTTGCAGAAGAAGAGGAAGGAAAGGGACCTCAGTTAGGAGGAAACACTAATGAGACATTTACATATCAGTTTACAGAGGAGGAGGTTCTACAGCAGCTGTCTAAAGTAAAGACAAATAAGTCAATGGGGCCTGATGGGATCCGCCCTAAATTATTAAAAGAGCTCAGTGATGTAATAGCAAAACCGTTAACAAGGATTGGTTAAATAAATCTGTTAACTGGAGTCGTCCCAGAAGACTGGGAATTAGCAAATGTTGTGCCCATTTACAAGAAGGGTAGTAGGGAGGAATCGGGGAAATATAGGCCAGTTAGTCTTACGTCAGTAGTGGGGAAATTAATGGAAACCATGTTAAAGGAAAGGATTTTTGAACATCTAAAAACACATAGATTACAGGATCAGAAACAACATGGGTTTACCTCAGGGAGATCATGCCAAACTAATCTTATTGATTTTTTTGATTGGGTAACAAAAATAATAGACGCTGGGTGGTGCAGTAGACATTGCTTATTTAGATTTCAGTAAGGCTTTTGATACTGTTCCGCATAGAAGGCTTATCAATAAATTGCAATCCTTGAGCTTGGATTCCAATATTGTTGAATGGATTAGGCAGTGGCTGAGTGACAGGCAACAGAGGGTTGTGGTAAATGGAGTTTATTCGGCACAAGGTCTTGTTACCAGTGGGGTACCTCAGGGGTCAGTACTTGGACCCATTCTCTTCAATATTTTTATTAGTGATATTGCAGAAGGTATTAATGGAAAAGTATGTATTTTTGCTGATGACACAAAGATTTGCAACAGGGTTGACGTTCCTGGAAGGATCAGCCAAACGACAAATGATTTAGGTAAACTAAAAAAATGGTCGGAGCTGTGGCAATTGAGGTTTAATGTGGATAAGTGCAAGATAATGCACCTGGGACGTAAAAACCCAAGGGCTGAATATAGAATATTTGATACAGTCCTAGCCTCAACATCTGAGGAAAGGGATTTAGGGGTTATTATTTCAGAGGATCTAAGGGTAAGTAGTCAATGTAATAGAGTAGCAGGAAATGCTGGCAGAATGCTTGGAAATGCTGGCAGAATGCTTGGTTGTGTAGGGAGAGGTATTAGCAGTAGGAAAAGGGAAGTGCTCATGCCACTGTACAGAGCACTGGTGAGACCTCACTTGGAGTACTGTGTGCAGTACTGGAGACCGTATCTCCAGAAAGATATAGACATCTTAGAGAGAGTTCAGAGAAGGGCTACTAAAATGGTGTACGGCTTGAAGGAGAAAAGTTACCAGGAAAGGCTTAATGATCTTAGCATGTACAGCTTGGAAAAAAGACGAGACAGAGGAGATATGATAGAAACATTTAAATACGTAAAGGGAATCCACAAGGTAGAGGAAGGGAGTATATTTAAAAGGAAACAAAGTAGCAAACCAAGAGGACATAGTCTTAGATTAGAGGGGCAAAGGTTTAAAAGTAACATCAGAAAGCATTATTTTACTGAGAGGGTGGTGGATACATGAAACAGCCTTCCAGTTGAAGTGGTAGAGGCCAAAACAGTAATTGAATTTAAGCAGGCATGGGATAGGCATAAGGCTATCCTAAACAAAAGATAAATCCAAGTAAAGTATCCATGTAATTGGGTGACTAGATGGGCCGAAAGGTTCTTATCTGCCGACATTTTTCTATGTTTCTATGGTTTCATAACTTTTCTAAGCCTGAAGGTTTACACTGTTAATATAAATAGTTCAGTCCTCACTGCAATCCAGCAAGCCATGGAATCCTGGAACTGTGATGTCACAACGCACACTGTGACATCACACTTTACAGGCACGGTATAAAAGGCTGTGTTTGGCTGCTTTGTTGTTGTACAGTTTGGAGTTTGAAGCAGAGATTGTGAGCTTTTGCAAATATGGGTAATAGCACAAGTCACTTGTGTTGTTGTTTCCGGAGTCGTCGTTCGAGAGGAGTAAATGAATTCTTATCTCTCATTCTACATCTCATTCACTGAGCGCTGTCACCTCAACCCAAACTGCAATGGAATCCAGGATGGGATAAAAGTAAGGGTCCAATGAGCCCTTTATATGATGTTAATATTGTAGGCGGACAAAAACAGATTCACTTTGAAGACGGCGCCGGACCGGGCACAAGTAAGGATTGTCAGAACACGAGTCTCTTCAGGAAAGGCAAACTTTATTGTGTCGTCACACAAGTGCTCACACAGGATTGAATCGCAAAGAGTGAGCCCCCCCTTTCACCCGTGCAAGGGATCTTATACCCAAAAATACGTAATTAGGTACATCCCAATTAGCCCACCTCCCAATGACACTTTATTCCACCCCACGTGGGTTAATACCTCCCATCGTTAGTACAAAGAAATTCCACATTTAACTATAAATTGATACACTTCATGTTAGTTTGACAGTCTGTGATTTGTTGTGCTGTCTTTCTCAGGGCAGCGCCGCCCTCCCTATAGGCTGTGTTTATTGAGATAGCTTGGGGCCTGGTCTGTTCTCTATAATCTCTGTTTCTCTGCTCGTCTCAGTGACCTTGCCCCATTCATTCATCTTCCTGTCTCTCCGTGCCAAGAACCGGCCGGATTCTGCCTGGTTTTATTGCTAGCTTTCTAATCTACCACACATTCTTGGAATTCTATGTAAGCTTTGCTTTGCACATCTAATAAAAATCTATTCTATTTACTGGTGAACCAATATTCTGAACAAGATGGCTGCCTGGCTCATGGTGGCAACCATCTTTCAGCCTGATTCGACTTCATTATGAGAGGAGGGAGGCAGATATTTCAGGATTTAATTATTATTTATTGAACGTCAGTGATACAATAGCATTAAATGATTATTTATTAAAGTCCTGATTTGTTGAATTCCCTGCACAGGTTTTAAAGTCAGGAGCTCCTCATTCCTCTATCACTTCAATCTCGTATTAGCTCTAAGCCCCCTATGTCCTCACCCAGATACATTATTAATTGCTTCATGATACATTCCATTAGGATGGAGTCTCCTGATTGTTTAAATCATGAAACTATCTCTCTACCAGGCAGAGATTCAATAGACCAAATATCCAAACAGTGTTGCGCAATAACAGCCTGTAGTATACAGTATATGGCTCTGCTGTACCGATTGATGCACACCCCCTATACACCTCCACGTACAGAAACACCAATGTAGAAATCTACAATGTGTTTTATGAAGGGCCGCGCTGTACCACACATTGTCTGTACAGATCCAAAAGACTTGCAGAATTTAGGTTACAGTATCCCAAATGAGAAAAGATAAATCCCCAGCTCGGCTGAACAGAAGATTGTCTCAGCCACAGCTAATGTGGCCAGTCTGTTACACATTCATTACTACTCACTGTTTAGTTAATATACCATTATTATCGCCCATTATTACGATGAGAAATCCTCGTAATTTAAGAGTCGTGATAAATGTATTCATTATTGAAATCTCTATGAAACCCCCCAAACAAAACTCCCCCAGCTTCAATGTAACATTTCCTGGATATTTTCAAAGCCTCTGCGATTTCTTTCCAGATTTTATTTTCAAATATACATTTATTTACGTAAACGTCAATAACAAACAACAGACCTTAAACCATTAACATACTGACTCCTGTGCTGACATGCAATAAGGCCGACACTGAGCCGACATGTGAATACGCAGCATTTAGAGCCTGACCAGCCGTCTGACAACTAATATACTCTAAGCCATTTCTATATACTATAAGATCACCAGCACAATATCCTCCTCCACCATCCTGTGCTCCACTCGCATGTAATATTGCCGCATTTTCCATACAAGCTGTAATTCTTCTTTTTCTTCCCTCAGTTTATTAAGTGAAAGCTTTTATTTCTCTTTAGATGCTCTATAATAGATTAAAAAGCCCTTCTTGCCCTCGTGTCATGAAGGCGACTGGATTGTAGATTATTTCTGGCTGTTAAAAGGTTTTATTCAAAGTGACTGACATTTTCTCTACTTTTCTTTGTCTCTTTAGAAAACCAGAAGTCCATCATCTGGTCATGTTGAGCAACGAGTGGATACGTGTTCTGGTATGTTTAAACACAATATACATATTTGGTTTCATTTATTTCTATTGATCATAACATTGATTTTCTCATTAGACTCGTCACAGCGGGTTTTTTCGTTTCGGAATTTTCCTTCCCCTTTTTATTTCATTTCGGGTGATTTCGGACCATTCTAACCAGTTTTTCTTTTCGTTTTGGTTTGTTCGTTATTTCACCGCGATTCATAATTTCAGACTAATCCGAAATATTGATCAGCCGATATCGTTTTTCGGATCACTTCAGTGTTCAGATCAGATAATTTCAAATCAAATCCGATAATTTCAGGAATTATCGGATCAGACCCGATTCATTATCTAAAATTTCACACAAAAAAAATCCTGAAAAATGTCAAAAAAATTCCGAAAAAAAATAAACAAAATGGCCCTTTGCTGCAAGTGAAAAAAATAAACGGTTTAAGAACAATTATTAAAAACGCAAAATTTTTTTACATTGAAACCTATGCGGAAAAAGCCTTGTTTGTTTAAAAAAAAAAGATAGGAAACCTAAAATTTCACCCCAAAAAATCCTAAACAAATAAATAAATAAAATGGATTTTTGCTGCAAGTGAAAAAAATATGGTTTAAGAAATATTTAATAAGAACGGAGATTTTTTAACATGAATACCTAAAGGCGAATCCTATAACTTGCAATGTTAAAAAATGCCCGTTTTTATTAATCTGAAATAATTTTATTCTATTTTTCTTCACATTGAGTCATTTTCATTCAGTTTTTTTTTTCGTTTTGTGACATTTTGTTCAGTTTTTGGTCATTTTCGTTACTTTCTCGTTCTGTTTGATATAGTTTCAGATCACTTTATATTGTTTTTGGAACATTTTCAAATCGACTTTGAATGGTAATTTCGGCCAATTCGTAATATCGGACGGCCTATATTACGTTTTTCAGAATCGAAAAAAAGAACGAAAATTTAAATCTCGGACGAAAACTAAATTTTGATGATACGAAATGCACGTGTCTATTTCTCATGTTATCACGTTCCCGTAATACTTTGTAGCACTTACTCTTTTACACTCCCGCAGCCTGGTACGAGCGAACACATTGTGCTCCAGTGCTGGCTAGTGCTACTCTCACAGCTATTTCCATTAATGGCCGACACACCTGCCATGATTATTAATATTACTATGTGTCTTATTGTCACAGGGATAATGTTTACCTGCACATGACTCTAGATTTTGCTACTAGAGAGATATTCTAATAATGTTCCAGCACGTCACTATACGGTTTTACTATGATTGAGTCACAAGAGCTTTTACCTTTCCATTTAATTACCCTATAAAGATATTCCGCATTTAGTTACGTGGTATTGCAGGATAACCTTTATATGTTTCAGTAAATATTATTTACATTTTCCAGAAAACATCTCAGAGCCACAGACCGAGCTGACCTTGTTTGAGGAAATTCAGAAGATCGAGCTTGAAATCATCAAGGAGCAGAAAATGAAGGAAGGAGCCGAAAAAATTCTCAAGGCTGTAAAACGTAGAAAGCACAGGGCATCTGTTGAGAAATTTTTGGCGGCCTCAAACAAGAAGCTGGAGGCTCTCAGCCAAGGTCTGCAAGATCTACATGCGTGTAGAGATAAGCTTCAAGTAGAGGAACATCCAGGTACATTTTAAACTTCATATAAAATCCCATGTCGTCCCTTTACCAAGTCTTATATCAATATGTCTGTCCTATTTCCTTCAGCAAAGTCATTTTAACCTACATTTGTCTAAACACAATATGACGGGACTTTTGTCATTCTTTCTCTATTTCAACCATTAAATGCTCCTTCTCTGCGCCCAGATTTATTTTATTTATTCCTTTGCAGTTTATATTTTAGAAATTGAATACAGATTTATAGTATGAAACTAATATATTTTGTTGTAACTACACAGGAGAAACCGGGCCAGAAGATCGCCAGGTCCATATGGATGTTGTCTCCTTGTCTGACGTGGAAGTACAGATCCCAGACATAGCGCTCATGGCTAGGTCATTACTTTTCCATCTTTCATAGTATTGTTTTGACATAAAATTTATTTGACATTGCTTCTCATTCTGCTATATATAACCTGTTGGGGAACATAAATGTAAGCTGTATCCCATGCGGAATGTCAATCAGCTAAGGTATTTAATAAGATGTATTATAAGGAAATAAAAATCCTGATCAAATGGCAATATTGCACCTACAGAAAAATACAAGGTTATGGTTTTCATCCATAGTGTCACCTGCACTCAGAATCCTATAAACCTACATACATAAAATAGAGAAATTTTTACTCTGCTTAAATGGTCATTGACGTATTAAGCCCACCACCAAAAATAAATCTCTTTGGTGGATCCTGACCTTCAGAACAAAATTATGAATTTGTAAAAACCACACAGCAAAACAAATTGCTTCTAAGAAGATACAACCCAAAGCAAGAGTTTCACTAAAATGTGCTAAATTATTACTTTTTGGTTTTCTCTTGTGATATTAATTGTGAGATCCCTTAAAAAGTGCTATCATTACTTTTGCATTAATCCATCTTTAGAGAATTAAAACATGTATGAGCAAAAAGCTGAAACAAATGAGCCAACACCATAGATTTATCCTTGGCTTTCCTTCTGGCAGTCCCTTGGAGACCCTTCCATATGTTCAGTACAGTATTGCAGATCTTCTTTGATTTCATTGACTATTAAAAGCAGCTGTATTGCAATGCATGTTGGATGCCAATCATTTTTTAATTTAAAATGTATTTTCTACCTTAGAGAGGAACAGTATTTAATACAAGACATTACAGATTGCTTTATAGAAAACCCTGACAATCTTTTTGTGGGGCGGGGTTAAGGTGAAAGCCAATTTCTACCTTTTATTGTTACTAATAGTATTTCTAGAGGTTTATTTGCTCCCTATAGCTGTGAATGTATTTGGATTTTCTAAGAATACATAAAATATAGCACTTAAAGAAATAAGGAAAAACTTCATTTAAGTGAACTGCCATTCAGAGTGTATGCTGACGAATTGGATGAAGAGGATTCTGAGCTCGACCTGAATATCGGAATCTCTCCATCAGATTGGTAAATATCTTGCATCTTTCTCAGAAATGTTGTTTGACTTCTATCCCTCACCGTCATCTGCACTAAGTCCTCTTTTGCTAAAAATTTTTAGACCTACAGTAATCCCGTTAAACCTTTTTTGCATTAAAGTTAGTGTTTATCTTAGTGCTGTAATAACTTTACATATATAGCATAATGTCCTTAGGGTTGCCTCTATTCTAGGAATATGTACCTGATACTGATAATATGTACCCAATACTGGTCTTTCTAGCAGTATCAGGTACATATTATTAAATACTCTGGTTTGCATGGGTGTGACAGGTAGTGTTGCCCATATTTCTATGGAATTTTCTTGTGCAGATAAATAATTTCTTCAAAATTCGTAATTCTTCCAGACATAAATGAATTCGAAAACTAAAATAATTCCCCTATGTTTTCGCTGTCACAGACATGGCTATCTGACATTAGTTATAGCTTCCTATAGTCTCTCTTCACCTCTATAGACAATTCAATTAGAATTTACAAAGTAACACCAATTATAGCACTGACTAAAGTATCTTTTTCCTTCTTAACCCTTTCACTGCTGAGGACGCCTGGGGAACGTCCTCATTGACTACTAAGGAAAGATAGGGGGTTCCTTTGAACCCTGATATTTCCCGACTGTTGGCAGCTAACAGACATGTTTGGTATCATTAAAGCATGGCCTTTCCAATGATATCAAACATGACCATGTTTAAAGTAAAGCTAAAAAAATACTAAAAATAATAATAAAAAAAAGAAAAACGTGTTTTTTTGAGACGTGCAATGGCTCAGCAGTGAAGGGGTTAAAGCGTCTGCCCCATCTCTGACGCATATGATTCTTGGATTGGAGGATTATCCAGCTTCTTCTGATACCTCTTCCCATTCTATCCTACCTGAGTCTGCAGCGGATACCAAGGTAAAGATGTGTGAATTTTACCAAAAATATCTGTAGGATTATCAGCTGATTCCAACCCGATTCCATATGTCACAGATCTTCATTTACACAGCAATAATTTCATATACCACTATGTGAAAGGGAAAGTTACTAGACCATTGATTTTTGTATCTTCCTTGCTATTACGTGCACTCCAAAAGACAATCATGAACAATTAAAAGCACACAATAAATAATTAGCTTAAATGAGAAAAACCCATAGAATAAATTCCATAATTTCCCATAAGCGCAGAATATTATCATTTCACCTTTATGTTATTATGCGGGTTTATTACACCCACCTCACCAGGACCTGTATTAATCACTTTCTTCAGAAAATTCTTATATTAATAATACTTGGGTTTTGATTTTAGGATTCTGAACCAGCGATGGAGACAACAAATCCGTCCAACTTGGAGAATGTTGTCGTTCCTGCAGAGGAAATATCGATTGAGCCAGAAGTATCCACAGAGGGGAATATGGCCGCTTCCATTTCTGTGGATGCTCCAATGAGCCTGCAGGATTTCCGCTGCTGCTCGGTATTGGCGAGAGGAGAATTTGGCAAGGTGCTGCTGTCGGAACATCTTAAAATGAAGAGGATGTTTGCCATCAAGGCAATGGAAAAGGACAGCCTGAATACACCCTGGGGAATTAGGAGGTCAGCAAAAGGAAACTAAATTAAGTTACTGGACAGATTGTAGATATGATTGTCATCAAAATGGGTTATTTAATGAGTGCCGGTGATTGCCGTAGTTGCAACAGCAACAAACGCTGGCATTTCACAGACAGGAAGTCCAAACAGTGACAGAAGAAGCTGTGAAGTTTCTCCTGCTGCTGTTCGGATTTCTATTTTGGGAAATACTGGTGTTTGTCTCCGTTGCTACAATGATGATTTTTGCTGTGTTTGTAACTTTGGCAAATACTGTTGCTCTATGATTAACCCCCTAAGTGACATTAAACTTTGCTACTTGTGTGAAAACCAATGGGTATCTTTATCGATTTGTTTCACATAATGATCAGTGTTTGACCATTACTCGGAAATAAAACGGAACATGTAGGTGAAAACAGGTATAGAGCATGACCGTCTGTCCTGAAACAGACATAAAGCCGATAGAAATGGATTTTTCAGTGGATTTGTCTGTATCAAAGAGATGAGAAGGTTTTAACTTCTTTTTCCTTTTTTTCAACCGTATGAGTGAAAGGAACGCTTTACAGCTCGCGAGCCAGACGCACCATCCGTTCCTGGTGAACTTGGTCGCATCGTTCCAAAGTAACCTTCACGTCTTCCTTGTAATGGAATACGCAGCCGGTGGGGACCTAAAGTCCCACCTCATGAAGGCCTCCGGGTGTCTTTCCAGCAGCCCGAGCTACGTAAGTGCAAATAGTATTGGATTTCAGTCGTATAAAATCCATTTTGTTCTCTAAGAAACTGAATCATTGCTTTTTTTACAGCTTTTACGCGGCTTGTGTCGTCCTCGGTCTCAAATTTCTACACAAACACGAGATAATCCACCGAGATATTAAATTAGCGAACATCGTGTTGGACCAGGACGGCTACGCCAGAATTACGGATTTTGGTATCTGTAAAGAGGGTAAGTATAGTTTTACACCCAGTAAAGTCATATTGCCGCCTGAAGACCTCACTTATAGAAACGCAAATCAGCGCAAAAAAGCTAAACATAAAATAAGTAAAGTGTATAATGTGCAGAATCAATAAGATAGTATTTATTTTAACAGAACAGGAAGACAAACTTTAATTCACCTGCTCTTATCTTTTATGTGTCAGGAATCGGATATGGAGCGCGCACCCGGACCGTCTGTGGCACCTTGGAGTATGTGGCTCCAGAAATCCTGCGAGGAAGATCATACACCAGATCTGTGGACTGGTGGAGCTTCGGGGTGCTGCTCTACACCATGCTGGTCGGAAAAGTAAGACTCGTTTATATAATTAAGCTTTTTGAAAACCTGGATACAGACATAAATATAGTGTAGACATAGTAACTGAAATATAATTTATTATGTATTGATTAACCCTTTCACTAGTAAAGTTGAGTTAATTCGAATTTGCATTGTAATACCTTGAAAACCATCAATTAGAAAATCAAAACCTCATGTGCATATCTTTCTAAAGCAGGAATATTAAGCCCTGTGCGGAGAAATTAAGTTCTTTGTTTTATCTCTCTCCTGCCACCCTGTATTACTGTAAACAAGCTGCAAATATCAGCCCCAGACCTCACTCTAAAAAAATAGTTCAATAAACTTTACTGTTGCATTCCAGCAGCCAGGGAAAGGGCAAGATACAGGGAGAGCTGAGGGTTCATGCACAGCTGTACAGGGATATGATTAAAGGTTTATATTGATTGAGAATCCCTGTACAATACAGATACAAGGTGTTGCTGTAATTGCCATACACAGGCATTATGCAGCGCATACAGATACAAGGTGTTGCTGTAATTGTCATACACAGGCATTGTGCAGCACATACAGATACAAGGTGTGACTGTAATTGCCATACACAGGCATTATGCAGCACATACAGATTCAAGGTGTTGCTGTAATTGCCATACACAGGCATCATGCAGCACATACAGATATTGCATTGCTAATAATCTCATTCTGATCACTACAAATCCCCATAAGGAGATTTCACCATTTTATGATCTGTCTGCATCACATTTACTGACAGAAAGGCCATTTCTGCCTGTATGCTGATAATGCAGACCCTGTGTGATATTGTGTAAGATAAAGGACACCATCTAGAGTTCGGTACCTTTCATACCAGCAATATTTCTGTAAAGGATAAACCAATACACGACAAGTTAAAAATTGAGCGAATTTGCAACAATTTTTGTTCAAACTCTTTATTTTGCTCTACACTTAATTGATAATTTTGCGTCCCTTGTTTCAGATAACATGCTTGGTATTTAAGGAGTTAATACAATTCTTCTGCTTTTTACAATATGGCTGAAACTGATTTCAGAGATATAAATATATATTAATTTTTTTCAGACTCCTTTCACAAGTGATGATGAGTACATGATTCAACATAACGTCCTGAACTCAATCATCCGATTCCCTCGATCAATATCGGTGCTCGCTGTGTCCATCTTGAAAAGCGTAAGTTTCCAACACGTGTTTAGGATTTCCTAATTCTATGTTACTCTGTGAGAGGGACTCACTACCTCACTGAGTGGACACTCAGACCTCACACACTACTACCTCACTGAGTGGACACTCAGATCGCACACGCTTACCTTTGTTTGGGGAAATGGGGAGTAATTTCATGGGGAGGAAACAAACCAGTGTTTCTGCTCCTCGGAGGTTCTGAGACTCGATTATAACATTAACACATTATTATATGGCACAACTCACACAATGTGTAGGACCATTGGTTACACAGGAACATTGTGCTTTTAATGAGTGTTAAGATAAGATTATACGATAAATAAAATGTATCAGAAGCTGCAATAAAGGATTATTCTGTTAATATTTACCAATTCAAATCACTGCCTCTAATTGCTTTTTCTTCCATTTCAGTTACTGGACCGGAATCCCGTGCTGCGTCTCGGTGCCGGTAGGAACGGGGCATCGGATGTGAAAAAGCACCTCTTCTTCAGAGTACGTCTGTGTTCTTGTGTATTACTGATGTGTTCTTATTTATTGATGTTAAAGCAGAGCTGTCTGTTCAGGCTATGTTAATCATTAGATCAGCATTTTGAATCATTCTTTCAGCTCTGCTTTAACATCAATAAATTGTTTTACTCCATATAACACATCACCTGCCCCCCCCCAACCGCTCTGACATCACACGGGACATGACAGAATATAAAGAATAGGTTTAAACGCGGGTCAAGGGTCAAGTTGTGGAGGAACTTGTGGGTATGCAGTTCCTCCACTGTTATTGCAGGAGGGACGGAGTTCCCTTTGGTCCCACACACTTTAAAGCTTTTGTTTAGTTGTTCATTTTTATGCTTTGTCGCGTTAAGTCAAAATAAATACATTTTTTTATTTTACACATTCAATAAAACTCAGACTAATCTATTTATACATTAATACATTAATATCTAGATTGTGTGTGGGTTGCTGGATTAAGTGGGGGATAACAAGTTCTAATGGGGGGGATTTTGGTGAGGTCCCACATATATTTTTTCAGGACTTGATCCCTGGTTTTATTTTTCCACATTTACTGCTCTATTAATTGATCTTATTTATTTAATTTAAACAGGAAACAAACTGGAAGAAGATGAAGGCGAGGAAGGTCAGGCCTCCATTCATTCCCACCATCCAAGGCCCAGAGGACACCGGGACACCATGCGGAGATCCAGTGTTAACACCACCACGAAGACGGCATATAACACAGGAATATTTTGAAGACTTCGACTGGACCGCTGAAGGGGCAGAATGAGACGTGATAGTCTGGCTGAGACGAAGGGCACATCTTCATGTAATCGTCTTGTAATCACGTCTTGGATCCAAGGAGAAATCCGACCGCCATTCTGGGGTCAAGAAGGAATTTTTCCCCAGTGTGTTGCATATTGGCGAGCGCTTCACACTAGGTTTTTTGCCTTCTTTTGGATCAACAGTAGATGATGTGGGAAAGGCTGAACCTGATGGACACATGGCTTTTTTCAGCCTGTAGAATGGAGTTTGCTGCTGGTGGAGAATGCGACGCCTCCATATGTCCCGACCATCCATGGCCCAGAGGACACCAGTAATTTTCAAGAGAGCTGTAAGTGCGTCGATCCTGTATTAACCCCTTATGCCGCTCCCAGGTCTGAAAGAGAAATACCAGGAAGTCTTCTCGACTGGATCGCGGACTGGGCGGAATGAGCAAAGAACATGCTGCTCATAAAATACAGAGATAATTTACAACAAAGCTCAGTAAACCTCAACAAACTCTGCTATTATTATCCTTTATTTATATAGCGCCACATATTCTGCAGCGCTTTAAAAGATCAGTGTACAAGGGGTTAATACAATGAAATACCACTCATTGGATGATACGGCCTGATTCAGGGGGACCCTCTTCCCAAGGGAACTCACAATCTATGAGATGTACAAGTATTTTGTGAGGTAGACACATCCATATCATTAGGTGTTTTGCCCAAGGACACTCGCTGGTGGCGTCTTCTGAGTGGGATCCAGTCGGCTTTCCATGATTGTAGATCAGTGACCTGGTGGTTAGGTTGAACCCGCTTCCCGTAAAATCGAGGCTGCTTCCCCACAGTTGTATTGGAGGAATGTGCTGAACGGGATTTGACTTGCTTCTCCATGGTGGAAGGGTAGAGACGTCACCACTGGACTCCACAGCCGATATTGGGCCATATTACATACTTGGTGCTAACTTAACCAGAGCTGTTGTAACTTCCCAGAGCCATTATAGCCTATGGAGGTTTTAAGTTTACAACTGCTCTCGTTAAGTTAGCACCAACATTGTAATACTGTCCATTGTGTGGTGGCGAGTATATGCCGTTAGGTGTCTTGCCCAAGGACTGCGCTCTGACCAGGATTCCAACCTGGGTCTCCACGGTTATAGAGCAGCGATGTTACCTCTACTCCATCCAGCAGGTACGATGTTTACACCAATAAGAAAATGCCTTTAAATTGGGTGTAAATAAGAAAAAAGGTCTTATAAAAATTAATAAAAAAGGTCTGTTACAGAATGAAGACCATTTTGAAAAAAATTGGGAATACATTTTTTGTCTAAAGAAAAAACAAATAAAAAGTATTTTGCTAAAAACAAAAAGATTAAACTGTTTAATAAGAAAAAATATATATATATTTTTTACATTGAATCCTATGGGATTCGCCTGATTAAACCTGTTGTACTGAACCACCTAAAATCTGGGCATTCTACTGACACTTGGGTGCAGTTCGGCACTATCTGAACAGATTATTAGTTCACTATGGGACAATTTCACTGCTGCCATCAGGGCTGGATTTATAACAAGGCAGAGGAGGCAGGTGCCTGCCACAAGGGGGCGCCTTGCTCTGGTATTTTACAATCATTTAGACCACTGTATCTCTGGAGCCCTAAGAGCTAGAGGGACACATGAGGTATCATTGGTTTCGTCGGATTATGGCTTTTCCAGTGATACCAAATATATCCAGGTTAGATTTATGAAAAACGAAAGTAATCAAATAAAATAAAAAAAATTCTTATGTGGCGCTATTATTCAATTTACAATTATAAACAGTGATGCTGCACTAACTCACCTTCTCATTTCCCACACTGCCAGCAAGTGTGGAGCTGATTATCCAAGGCTTTAACTGACAACCTAGACCGTGGCGCTGCAGTGAGGAGAGACGAGGACTTTGGTACCTGCATCTTGGAATTGTTACACCGTACAAGGTTAAGTGAGGTGTCACTGCCTTGAGGTGATGTAGGTCGCGTTTCCACCGATAGAGACGTCCACACTGTGTGACCTGAGCCTCCCGCCGGGCAACCGAGCGGTGACTACTGATGGGGTGGTGGCCCTTGTCAATGCGGGCCAGAGTCTGATGGCGGCCTGGTCCCCTTCTGGGAACGAAGCGAAGATGACGCAGCCTGGGCTCATCATGCTGTTTCTGCCTGCAGTTTTACCCAGAGCCCCCAGAGGTGATGGCTGCAACGAGGTCCGGGAACTCCCTGCCCTATGTGCCATGCTCCTTGGCAGGGGTTTGGGGGGAGTGCATGTCCTGGCCTGCTGTCAGGTCTATTATAATGGAAAATTAAAATGGATGCCTGTAGCCATCTTGTTTTAATGTAAAGTCTTTTCTTTTTAAATTTTTGTCTAGTTTTAGAAACGGACAGAGATTTTTTTTTAAATAGTTCATGGCTAGGTGAACCATAAGAGTTATGGGTGTTTTTATAAATGCTATAGACGATAAAATGTCTTTATTTGATATAATGCTAAGCTAAGTGCCAGACATGTTATATTTAAATTTATTGGTTTGTTTAAATAAGTCCTTGAATTAAAGAATTTTTTTTTGGGTATAGAAACATATTTAAAATCTCTATGCAAGTGTATAAATATACTCATGAAATATATTTTTATAATCAATATATTCTATATATTCACAGTAAATAATAGATGCTCTAAATATTTGTAGGGTATAACTGGTAAACCGTATAATTACTGAAGAATAGAATTTCTGTTGATTTAACTAGAAAGGAATCTAAGTAATAAGAGTACTTCGTAAAAGTTTTGAAATGTCTATGAGAGTAGAGATATGAATTTAATTTTGACAACCCGAGACGCACTGTCTGGAATAACTATAGTTGTTCTTTGTTCAAAACTAAGATAGTGGAATTGACCTCTGACCCAAGATAAGGGAATTAAAATCAATTTGTGAAATTATATTTGAAAAGCAACACTGCCCTCGAGGCATAGTAAATATTATATTAGATAAAGTAATATTTAAATGAAGGGGTAGATTTTCAGTGACGTCAAATTTACTATAACTGGATCTGTACTGTTCGTTGAATTCATTCAGATCATTCCAACACACAATGCATGGATTCAGATTTCCAGAACACGACACAATGCATTCAGATCATTCCAGGACAAGACACACAATGCATTTAGGATATTATAGCTCACTTAATTAGGACCACACCTACATTTTCTCTCATGGGAATGCACAATTCTAACTCTTCTTATGCATTGAATATCTGACATTGATAATTTTCACATATTCCAAAACAATATATTATATCCAAAGAATATTGCTGCTGTAACTACAGAAATCTTGAATCCAGATCTTGGACAGGTAATGTATGAGAAAGCAAAATTAAGGGATTAATGTAAGAATTATATGTATACGAGTGTGTACTTTGCAGTGAAATAGATTGAGATTCATCTCAAGTATTGTTAAATCCAGAGTCTTCAAAATATTTCTAAATCTGCAGATAGAGATATGAAGAATTGGATAGAAGGATTTTATCCTAGAATATTTGTTGCAATAGTATATACAAAGAGATATAGATATATATATTTTGAATTTGGAAGTTACTGTGATTGAAATTAATAAGCAAGGAATTATATAACTACAATATAAAAAGCGGAAGATTAGAAGCTTAATTCTCGATATTAGGGGAGGATTCACTAAATAAGTTTTTATTACTTATTCTAGAAATAGAATAAGTGATAGCTCATCTTTTGTTGAGCCATGTAGCATAGAGAGATACATATATCTCTACAAGATCTAGCTTGTTAACATGTATTTCCCAGCAAACCAATGTTTCATTTTTTTCGTGAAGCAGAAATGTTTATTAACCATCTGTGTATAGTTACTAACTGATAAAGGAAATGATATTAATCATATATGCAGTTACTAACAGGAGATACATATATTGGGAAGCTAGTAGTCTATGTGCTGATGGATGGTTGTTTATAAATCTTTGTTTATGATATGAGATTTGAAACTTTTTTGTATGCGTAATAAATATATATATGTTTTTATCCGGTTGTTGATTATTATATTTTTGAGAGCAAAACACAACGTCAACGTGATGGAAGTCACAAATGCACTGCGTCTGACGTCGAAGCACAATGCACACAGGCCACTGCGCGGACGTGGCGCACTCTGCACGTCCGTCTTAGTGATTTTACGTTCTTGCCTAATTTGCCTCTGCTTGCCACGTGCGTTGTGCAAGTGCAGTTCGGTGTGCATGTACTTCGTGTGTGGGTCTCTATTGATCATGATACTATGCTACGACAGACGTCAAACTGTGCGGCAGCACAGTAGTGATCACTGCGTTCATCTGACGTGGGCCTTAGTGGTTTTATTGCTGCCCCCTGGAAAGTGCCCGCCTAGGCCTTGTCTACCCAGGACCTACTTGAAAATGAGAGAAATCTCAATGTATCCTTCATGGTAAAATATTTTTGTGTAAAAGTATATTATATATATATATATATATATATATATATTTATTTAGGGGGTGGTGTCACCCAGTACGGGCCGCTCCCCCTGCCGCCACTTGTGACTCCACTGATCACGTGCATTACTTTAGGGTATTTAGTGTATGAATGGGGGGGGGTAACCGGCCCCACAGAGAAGAAAAGAGGGTTATAGATTCTCCTGGATCATGGGACAAACCTTCTATAGACCCTTTATCTTCAGTTCCTTCACCCAAATGAGTTATATTAACCCTACATTTTGGCTGAAATAAATGCAGATATGAAAAAAAGGGGAAAAGAAGCCACAAAGAGGGAAATGAAAAAAAACATTCTGTATGCAGATTTCATGGAATGAAAATGGGGAGAAAAATACAACTTGCAGTGTATTCATGCCACTGTATAGAGACCCCTCTATAGTATAGTATATTAACTACGACCTATTGCTCATACCTATAATGGATGACTTTTTGCAACGTTCGGGGGCTATGTTAGAACAGGCTGAAACTTTCCAGTTTACCACTGAGGATGCCACACGTATACTTTGGCAACAAAGTGTTACAGAACTACCTCAAACACACACTTTGAAAGATGTATATTTTGATCTCTTACGGCTCAGGAAAAAGGAGGTTGACCTGGACCTACATGGTCTGTTCCTGTCTGATTACCATCGGAAGAAGCAGTTCCCTCGTGGGTTCAGGATTAATAACATTCCTACCCTCGGACGCTTGAAACCCGAAGTGTGCCGTAAATGGATTTCTGTGCTAAACAAGTGCTCATTTGATTTGATGCTGATTGCTATTGAGGATGTAGCTGCCGATTTAATTGCTATAAAAAGGCGACAATTAGCCGAGGTACAACAACGTGAGGTTGTCTTACTCACATCATCTGACGCAAAAACCACTCTGTTCCGTTTAGAGGAGGAAGTGTTAAAATACAAAAATGAGTTAGTGAATTATAAACGAGCTAAAATGGATCGGGTGGGTCAGGATTATCGTGACCACCGTGTATATAGATGGCTGAGTGGAGATAACCCACGTAGAAATACTTTTAGCAACAGGAGGCGGATTAGACGCCCCAACATCCCAACTGTAGATGTCACGTCGGCTGAATCAGGCTCCGACACAGAAATTATACGAGCTGGCAACCCCCCTTTTTTAGGGGTTACTTCGGAGAGCGAGACACCGAACATGGGCTGCCCATCCGACCAAGGCGCCGCCCCTCAAGGCGGGGGCAGAGAGGCAAGGTTCACTGGTCAAAGAGGACGACCCCCCAAACACCGGAGATGACTGCTGTTTTCAACTTATCTGACAGACCCTTGACACCTACAGAACACAATGTCCTTGAGAAGGGTCTTTCATTCGTCCCCACCGCTACTCCCCGTCCTTTTGATATCAATATTGACTTATTTCGTTTCGGATGCAATATGCGTTTAAAAGAGTTTTTTGCGGATGCACCAACACCTGCTACCATTAATCGCTTTAAAACTAAAAGTTCTTTTGACCCTCCTAGCACTCACGCTTCTATTAAAACTTTTCTCTGTAAGGTCCAAGCTGAAGTTTCCACAAGCCTTAAACACAAAAAACGGCACCACTCTAACCTCACTCATGATGAACGTCTGGCAAATTTCCTCATTAACCAGAGATAAGGATATCATTATCAGGCCTGCCGACAAGGGGGGAGCTGTAGTCATCATGAATTATAGAGACTACAAAACGGAGATCTTGAGTCAGTTACAAGATGAGAGTACTTACAGAAAACTTAGGGGCGATCCCACGCACGACTTTAGGAATCTGATTGAAGACGTATTGATGCGGGGATTGACTATGGGGTGCATTACCCAGGACCTCTTTGATTTTCTGCTACCTCCATTTCCTAGAACACCGGTACTGTACACCTTGCCGAAGATTCATAAGGACCCCTTACGTCCCCCTGGTCGCCCGATTGTCTCTGCCTGTGGTGGATTACTAGAACCGCTATCTAAATGGCTGGACCATCTGTTTAAAGATACGGTGATGGGGTTAGAGACTTGTCTTAAAGATACTCCTCAGCTGATTGCAGACTTACAAAAACTTGTACTACCAGAGGGACCAATTGTACTTATGACATGCGATGTCAAAAGTCTGTACACGGTCATCCCGACTGAAGCAGGCATTGAGGCTATGCGTTCACTGTTGTCTGTGTCTACAGTCTATCAAGGTCCACCGATGGTTTTGAATTATAACTATTTCCGCTTCGAATCTCAGTGGTATCAACAAATCACCGGGACTTCAATGGGAGCTGCGGTAGCACCTACCTATGCTAACGCATTCATGTATACCTATGAGCAACATGAGATCATCTCGAAATATGCACAACAGATTATATACTATACACGCTTCATTGACGATATGTTTTTCATTTTATCAGACACCATTGAAGGAGCTAGCTCATTGGTACTACAAATTAATAATTTGGACTCACCCATCAAAATCACGTCTCACATCAATCAGAACACTGTAGACTTTTTGGATCTGCGCATTATTCGCAATGGCAGCACGCTGGACTATACCCTCTTTCGTAAGACTACTGATCGGAATACGTTATTACACATGTCCAGTTCTCACCCGATCCATTTAAAGCAGTCTTTGCCCTATACCCAATTTTTGAGGGTCATCCGCAACAATTCCAATGCAACCCAAGCTCAGACTCAATTGAATGAGATGTGGACACGTTTTCATGCACGTGGATACTCTAATCATGTACTTCAATCAGCATTAGATCGTTGTTATCGAGAACCAGGGACGAATCGGAAAACACAACCATCTCTGGTCTT
Source organism: Leptobrachium leishanense (assembly GCA_009667805.1). Classification (NCBI taxonomy): domain Eukaryota; kingdom Metazoa; phylum Chordata; class Amphibia; order Anura; family Megophryidae; genus Leptobrachium; species Leptobrachium leishanense. The sequence continues at coordinate 49,696,106 of CM019063.1, read as the reverse complement.
CTCTACGGCCTACACACCTGTATCAGCCGACATCAACCAGGTGTTAAGGAGTAATTAGCCAATACTGGCCAGTGATCACTCTCTACCAACAGCCTTTCAGAACCCTCCTCTCTTCAGTCACAAACGATCGCCAAATTTACGGGATATTTTAGTCAATACTGATCCATTACATTCTTACTCCACCATAAGTCAGCACCAATCTGGAGGATGCTACCGTTGTCTGGGCTGCGTTACATGTAGTCACGTTACCTGGAAAATCCTTTTGTCACCCGCAAACTGGACGCAAGTACTCGATCAAACATCGTATCACGTGCACAACTGATCATGTGATCTATAAAATATCATGCCCGTGCGGTCTTCAGTATGTGGGTAAGACGGACACTCAACTACGGGAACGCATAAGGAACCATCTGTCTTCGATTCGTCTGGCCTATCGCGATGGAGCAAGTGATCAACCCATCGCCAGACATTTTCTGGAGAACGGCCATCAAGTACTAATGTTGAAGTTCATCGCTATCGACCACATCCCGGCTCCTAGAAGAGGTGGCGATTGGAGCAAATTTCTCTTAAGGAGGGAGGCTTACTGGATTCAAGAACTTAACACCGTGTCTCCCCATGGCCTCAATGAGAGACTTAGCCTTCAACCGTTTCTTCGATGATCCATCAGTTTATTACTGGTGGACTTTTGTCTACATCTTCATTAATCATCTTTTCTTTTACAGGGTCTAGATAGACACTATGTCTGTAACACCGTGCGCCAATGTTCATTTAGTTGTATGCCTTTTGTTCCACCCTTAGGTGTGGTTTCTTGTTTTATACGTGGAACACGCAGTCGCTGTGAGTGCCTTTGTACATTTGCACCTGAGTTTGGTAAGAGTGTTTCTTCGATGATTACTTAGTTCATTACTTGTGGATCTCGGTTTCCATCATAATCAATAACCTCCTTTCCCACAGGGTCTAGATGGACAATATGTTTGTAACTCCGTGCGCCTATGTCCATTTAGTTGTATGCCTCCTGTTCCTATTTAGTTGTTCCACCCATATGTGTGGACTCGTTTGATACGCGGATCGCGCAGTCACTGTGAGTGCCTTTGTGCACTCGCACCTGATTTTGGTGAGAGTGTCTTTCTTCGCTCTTTATCATCTGCCCCTGATATGTTTGCAATTGTTTTTAACCCTGTATTAATTTTTCTCTTTTACTTATGGTTCTCTCTTTGGTTATAGTTAAGTTCACTTTCCTTTTTCCTCTATTGAACCCGGCCCGTTGTTTGCCCGTGGTCATCTTTTACTCGGAGGCTTCGCGTTTGTTTGTTCTCTACCGATATTTTTGCCACGCTAGTGGGGTTTGTTTACAACCTTGAAGTTTCTGCGTGTCTCCATGGCTACAGTTTGGTCACATGGGAGACGCCGGTATTTTGACGTCACCCGTTCGAGTTGGCGTTCATTCCTGCACCGGGAGGGCGGGTCACTAATTATGGGTGATTTGATTTTCGTCTCTCTATTTAAATGTAATTTTGTCCTAATTTTGTTATTCCTGATGAAGGTCCACGGGTAGTGGACCGAAACGTCGATATTTTATTCCATTAAAATCAAGTTTTTGGATAAAGTCCGGGAGAGCCGTCCTCTATCCACCATCCTCTATATCCAAGCGGATTGGCACCAGGCAGCGCCGACGTCCCGAGTGCAGGATATATATATAATATATATATATATATTGACGGGTTCACTCGGGGCAGGCTATGTGAGGGCCGGTACCTGAGTAGAAGGCTGGAAGTAGCCACCTTCCCAGTTCAGGGTTAACTGAGTGATTGCTCATTCACCACAGCTGCCCCACCCTTCCCTATAAGAAGTCTCAGTTCCTTCCAGTTCATTGAGGGGTTTGGAGACGGAAGGAGGAAGGAGTTGGAGACTGTGGTGGAAAAGTAAGGAATCTGTTATATTGGAAAGTGTGTTTTGTTTTACTGGGGGAACCTGTTTAGTGGGCCCAGGAGTAGACAGGTTTGTCTGTTGTCAGTTAGCCTCCCAATAGGGAATAGGATTTCTTTTTTGTTGTTTATTTTCTCTGTTGGTGGAAAACCCCTTTGCTGCTGCAAATAAAAACGCTTAGAAAACCCACGTTGCTGTGCCCGCAGTACCTGCTTCTCCACAAGTGGTGGCAGCGGTGGGATATTGTACCTGCTGTGCGCTGGCAGTAGCAACAAGGGTACAGAACCCACAGTTACAATGGAGGACTTATTAAAAGCACTGGTATGTGCCACGGCAACGCAGCAGGAGAGCAACCGCCTAATACAGGCACAGATTGGGGCCGTGATGGAGGCCCAGAAAGCTGACCACGAACTGCTTCAAGCAACGGTACGAGGTTTGGCGACGCAAGCACCCCCTAGCCAGGAGACCAGGATTCGAGCTAGTTGCTACCTTCAGAAGATGTTGCCTGAGGATGACGTGGAAGCATACCTCCGTGCCTTTGAGCGCACTGCTACTCGGGAGGCCTGGCCTACAGACAAGTGGGCGGGGATTATCGCACCCTTCCTGATTGGAGAGGCCCAAAAGGCCTACTATGACCTGGAGGAAGTCCAGGCTACGGACTATAAACTCTTAAAGGCTGAAATCCTGGCCCGGTTCGGAGTGACAAAAGCTGTGAGAACGCGACGCTTCTCTAACTGGACGTATGAGGAGAAGACACCACCCCGGACGCAGATGTTCGACCTAATGCATTTGGCTCGGAAGTGGCTCCAGCCTGAGCACCAAAGCCCCACGCAGATAGTGGAAACCCTGGTGTTGGATAAGTTCCTACGCGGACTCCCACGCAGCCTCCGTGAATGGGTGGGACAAGGGAACCCGGGTACCTATGATGACATGGTGGCCCAAGTAGAGCGCTACCTGGCTGCAAAAGACTTCGAGGACTCGCCCAGGAGGTCGCCAAAGGTCGTTGTGGGGAACATCCCCACCCATAGAAAGGAGCAGCCTCAAAAAGTCTTCGGCTCCACAACTAGGTCGAACGGGTCGGCAATCCTGCCAGCACCTGGGGGACCAGTGCGTTACTCAGACCACAGCAACACTTTTCGAAGAGGGAATGAGCCCCAAAGGAACTCGATACAGTGCTTTGAGTGTGGCGAACTGGGACATATTCGAGCCAGGTGTCCTAACACGTCTGAGCCCATGCAGTGTGGGCTGGGTGAGGACCCCCGGAATTTCTGTGGACTGATATGTATGACTGGCCTGGTGGAAGGGACTCAGACTTTTCGAGTGCCCGTCCTGCTGAACGGACTACAGGCAGTGGCACTTGTGGACTCCGGTAGTGCCATAACATTGGTGTCAGGCAAACTGGTGGGCCGGGCCAATTTACAGAAAGATAAGACTGTGGGAGTGTTGTGCGTACATGGTAGTACCGTTCGTTATCCCACGGCGTTAGTCGCTGTCTCTGTGGGGGCAAGGGTACGGTCTGTCCCAGCTGTGGTGGTACCCAACTTACCCTATTCCCTTGTCTTAGGGAGGGATTTCCCGGACTTTCAGACCATATTGCAGGGGTTATCTGTTGGTACGGCCACTGCCGACCTTGATGAGGGTACTAACGACATCACCGAGGTGTTCCCATTCCACGATACGTCTTTTTGTCAGAAACCTCCTAAACCCCGGAAAACACGCAGACAGAGGCGAGAAGCCAAAACACGGCTTTACCAGAGCTCGGGCTGAGGCTCTGGTGAACACCCCGGCCAAAAGATCTCAAAAGGGGGTGGCCACCCAGGTGACAGAGACAGAATTGGGGGTCCCTGTAACACATACGAGTGAGGAGGTGAATGAGGCTCCTAACTCTGGGGGCTCTACCTCTGATGGGAATGACTCAGGGGGAGGGGTTTCCGGGAACACTGTTTTTGGGAACGACCAAGCTAGTGATCCTTTGTTACAGACTGCGAGAAGCAGGGTGATTGAGGTGAACGGGGTGCCGGTGGAAGGGGCAATAAAGAGTTATCCGTACTTTATTTTGAAGAGTGATCTGTTGTACCGGGTCATCATGGAGGGAGGTCAGGAAATTGAACAGTTGGTGGTTCCGTCCTCTCAGACCAGAAAGGTACTCGACTTCGCTCATTCCCATGTGCTAGGAGGGCACTTAGGGGTTGAGAAGACCCAGGAGCGGGTCCTGCGCAGGTTCTTCTGGCCGGGGGTTTATGAGGCGGTGAAACGGTACTGTGCCTCATGCCCCGAATGTCAGTTGGCATCTCCTAAGCCACACTTGAGAGCCCCTCTCATACCCCTCCCGGTCATTGATGTCCCCTTTGAAAGGATCGCAATGGACATTGTGGGTCCATTAGAAAAATCCGCACGTGGGCACCAGTACATATTGGTGATCCTGGATTATGCCACTCGGTATCCTGAAGCCGTTCCCTTGCGCAAAGCAAATGCAAGGAACATTGCCCGAGAGTTGGTTCAGGTATTCGCACGAGTGGGCATCCCGAAAGAGATCCTGACCGATCAGGGTACTCCTTTTGTTTCACGTCTGATGAAAGAGCTGTGTCACTTGTTAAAGATACAGGCGCTAAAGACCTCCGTGTATCACCCGCAGACGGATGGGCTTGTCGAGCGGTTCAACCGCACCCTAAAGGGGATGCTGAGGAAGGTTGTTAACAGGGAAGGAAAGGACTGGGACATGTTATTGCCGTACTTGTTGTTTGCTATACGTGAGATTCCCCAGAGCTCGACCCGCTTCTCTCCGTTCGAACTCCTATATGGCAGGCACCCACGTGGTCTGCTGGATATACTCAGGGAAACCTGGAGGGGCAGGGAGTGACCGGAACCAACCTGATACAATATGTTGTAGACATACGCGAGCGGATGGCTCGGGTTATCCCCCTGGTACGCCAGCATATGGAAAGGGCACAGGAGACCCAATCCCATATCTATAACCAGAAGGCCACCGCAAGACGGTTCTCGCAAGGGGACAGGGTGATGATACTGGTCCCGACTGCAGAAAGCAAACTTCTGGCTCATTGGCAAGGACCATATGAGGTCCTGGAACAGACAGGCCCTGTTAGCTACAGGATTAGGCAGCCTGACCGCCGGAAGAAGGAGCAGATCTACCATGTCAATCTCCTGAAGCCATGGCAAGACAGAGAGGCCTGCGTGTCCCAGACCGGCCATGCCCAGTCCGGTCCTCAGGCCCCAGAGCCGGGGGTGGCTATTTCCCCTGAGCTGACTCCTTGCCAGGTAGAGGAAGTCAACCGAATGGTCGAGAGGAATAGGGATGTGTTCTCACCGGTACTGGGTAGAACACATGACGTGTTCCACGACATTGTGACCGAACCCGGTGTAGCGATCAGACTGAAACCCTACCGGATACCGGAAGCCAAAAGAGAGGCAGTCAGACTAGAAGTCAAGAAAATGCTAGAGCTTGGGGTCATTGAGCCATCCCACAGTAATTGGTCCAGCCCCATCGTTTTGGTGCCAAAGCCAGACGGCTCTACCAGATTTTGTAACGACTTCAGGAAGTTGAATGAAATCAGCAAGTTCGATGCCTATCCCATGCCCCGTGAGGATGAGCTGGTGGAGAGATTGGCAAAGGCCAGATACCTCTCGACTCTTGATCTGACGAAAGGGTATTGGCAGATACCCCTAACCGGAAGGGCCAGGGAGAAAACCGCCTTTGCCACCCCAGACGGGTTATTTCATTACAGAATTATGCCCTTTGGCCTTCATGGAGCCCCAGCCACCTTCCAGCGGCTCATGGACAAGCTGCTCAGGCCTCATGTCCAGTACGCTGCGGCATACCTGGATGACGTCGTCATCCATAGCACGGATTGGGAGTCCCATCTGCCGAAGGTTGAGGCTGTGCTCGACACGTTCAGAAGGTCCGGTCTAACAGCCAACCCCCCAAGTGTTTTATTGGGCTGGCGGAGGCTAAGTACTTGGGCTATGTGGTTGGGAGGGGATCGGTGAAACCCCAAGTCCATAAGGTGGAGGCAATACGGAATTGGCCTCAACCTCTTAGAAAAAAACAGGTGAGGGCCTTCCTAGGGATTGTCGGCTACTACCGCCGATTCATACCCCATTTTGCGACTAGGGCGGTGCCGCTAACCGACCTTATTAAAGGCAAAGGCCCCGATATGGTGAGATGGGACGGTAAGGCTGAGGAGGCCTTTGGCGATCTGCGCTCTGCATTATGTGACCGGCCCATCCTCGTGGCACCGGACTTCGGGACTGAGTTCTTCCTGCAGACGGATGCCTCAGAGGTTGGTTTGGGGGCTGTGCTCTCGCAGTATGTGGATGGTGAGGAGCATCCGGTATTTTACCTGAGCAGGAAACTGCTGTCCCGGGAACAACGCTATGCCGTGATCGAGAAGGAGTGTCTAGCGATTAAATGGGCCACAGAGATGCTACGATACTATTTACTGGGCAGGCAGTTTACCCTGGTCACCGACCACGCCCCTCTGAGGTGGATGCACAGTAACCGGGACCGCAATTCCCGGATCCTTCGGTGGTTCCTCTCCTTGCAGCCCTTCAAGTTTGTGGTGCAGCACAGGGCAGGCCTTCTCCACGGCAATGCCGATGCGCTGTCTCGGGCCCATGGGCTCTCCGCTGTGGTCGCTTCTCACCCTGGTGTTGCGCTGGGGAGGGGGATGTGTGACGGGTTCACTCGGGGCAGGCTATGTGAGGGCCGGTACCTGAGAAGAAGGCTGGAAGTAGCCACCTTCCCAGTTCAGGGTTAACTGAGTGATTGCTCATTCACCACAGCTGCCCCACCCTTCCCTATAAGAAGTCTCAGTTCCTTCCAGTTCATTGAGGGGTTTGGAGACGGAAGGAGTTGGAGACTGTGGTGGAAAAGTAAGGAATCTGTTATATTGGAAAGTGTGTTTTGTTTTACTGGGGGAACCCGTTTAGTGGGCCCAGGAGTAGACAGGTTTGTCTGTTGTCAGTTAGCCTCCCAATAGGGAATAGGATTTCTTTTTTTGTTGTTTATTTTCTCTGTTGGTGGAAAACCCCTTTGCTGCTGCAAATAAAAACGCTTAGAAAACCCACGTTGCTGTGCCCGCAGTACCTGCTTCTCCACTATATATATATATATATATATATATTAGAAATATATATATATATTAGAAATAAATATATATATATATATAAGAAATATATATATATTAGAAATATTATATATATATATATATATATTTCTAATATATATATATATATTTCTAATATATATATATATATATATTTCTAAATATAATATATATTTCTAATATATATATATATATATATATTTCTATATTTATATATATATATTTCTAAATATAAATATATTTCTAAATATATATATATATCTAAATATATATATATATTTCTAATATATATATTTCTAATATATATATTTCTATATATATATATATATATATATATATATTTCTAAATTAGAAATATATATATATATTAGAAATATATATATATATATTAGATATATATATATATATATTAGAAATATATATTATTAGAAATATATATATATTAGAAATATATATATATTAGAAATATAATATATACTTCTAATATATATATATATATATATATTTCTAATATATATATATATATATTTCTAATATATATATATTTCTAATATATATATATTCTAATATATATATATTTCTAATATATATATATTTCTATATATATATATATATATATATATATATATATATATATAAAAACAATTAGACAGCACATCAGGGATTACTGCTAAAGAAAAAATTTATTAGAACATTAAAAACATACGGTTCTGGTTCAGTTCTACCAGAGAAATCATACCCAGAAGGTGTGTGCCTCTCCAAATAGCACTTGAAGCCACTACCTTTGAGGCTCAATTGAACAAAATGCGTGACGATGTCAACCGATATAAATCTGAATTGATCAGGTTTAAAAAGCAGAAACTAGAGAAAGTTAATTTCGATTACACAACTCATCGTGTATATCGGTGGCTTTCCACTGACCAGAATAAGTTCCGGCGTGGACGCCCTGGACCACGTATATACAAGCCTCGTTTTTCAACGATTGATAATACCTCGGGAGAATCTGGCTCAGAACTAGATACAGCACCAACAGGAGCCACATCTCAGGATCAAGAGCCTTTTTTAGGGGCAGGCCAATCAATCAAAGAGGTCCATATACCAACGATATTTCATCGGGGCCCCAATCGAGACGACCGCAATACCGCCCTGTCCGTCGGTCCAAAAACAAGGGGAAGACCACCCAGAAACAAAAGCAGGCCTCCTCTATCGATGCAGTGACCCCGGTCTTCAATTTGTCAACTAAATTGCTCTCAATTGAACATCTCTCGGTACTTTCTAAAGGCCTATCGTTTATACCTAAGTACATTCCATCTCAATTTGAACTGTCAGTGGAGATGTACAAGATCAATCGTACACTAGCTATTCAAAATAATGTGGGAGAGACCCCATTTTTGCCTAACACCTTACGCCTTAAAAGTATACATGATGTAAAGACCAACAACTCAACGATCCACACCTTTACTCAACAACTGCAGCATATAGTGGACTCTACTCCTAGACAGAGGACTTTTTCAAATATGTCCAAAAAAGAATGGGAGGCGTTACAAGATCTAGCCCGTGATCCTTCTATTGTCATCCGCCCCGCCGACAAGGGAGGCGGTATAGTAGTATTGGACTATCAGCAGTACCGAAGTGATATTTTATTCCAGCTTGGTGACTTGTCCACATATAAAGTGTTATCCCATGACCCGACCATGCAGATTAAGGCACGAATAGATACACTCCTAGCTATGGGATTACAAGCAGGATTTATTGATCACACTATAGCTAAGTTTTGTACTGTAGACCACCCTGTTATGCCGGTTCTTTACACTATACCTAAACTCCACAAGGACCCGTGCTCTCCCCCTGGCCGACCTATTGTGTCGGCCATGGGGAGTTTACTGGAACCCTTGGGAAAATACATCGACCATGTCTGCAAATCTTCGGTTATGGCACTCCCAACGTGCCTTAAAGACACCCCTCAGCTATTGTCTAAACTACAGCATTTCCAATTACCATCGAATCCAATAATTCTGGTTACATTAGATGTCAGGAGCTTATACACAGTTATCCCCCATGAGGGAGGCATTAATGCCTTAATACAGACCATATCTGAAGCTACTTGCTACAAAGGCCCTCCTATTGAATTTATACGCGAACTGTTGTCTATAACCTTGCATTGCAATTTTTTTCGGTTTGAGAAGAAAATATATTTACAACTGGCAGGTACCTCGATGGGTGCCTCTATGGCCCCATCATATGCGAATTCGTTTATGTTTTATTTTGAAACCGAACATATTTTACTACCGTTCGCATCCCAAATTATTTTCTATACTCGATTTATAGACGATATCTTTTTGATTTGGAATGGCACTCAGCAGTCACTGTCCGATATGGTCTGTACCCTTAATAGTACTCCATCTCCGGTGCGTTTTACCTGTGTCTCAGATAATTCTTCTGTGTGTTTTTTGGACATAAGGATTACAGTCCGAGACGGTCAGCTATCATATTCCCTTTATAGGAAGGAAACAGATAGAAATACACTCCTTCGGGCAGACAGCTTCCATCCACCTCATCTCATTAAATCGCTCCCTATATCACAATTTTTGCGTGTTATGCGCAACAATTCTGATAGTACAATCTGTGATGCTCAAATGACAGAAATGTATCAGAGATTCCTCGACAGAGGATATAGTAGAGATGTCCTTGATTGCGCTTTGTCACGAGCCCGTTCTAAATTTAATAACCCTCTGAAATTGAACTGCCAACAGGACCCACGCATTTTTGTTCCATTATCTTACCACACCTCAAGCCACGTCATCTCTAAGGCGATTAGATCCAATTGGTCTTTATTTCGTAGCGATAAATCTCTACCCAAACAATTCCATCAAGCCCCAGTAATCAGTTATAAACGCTCACGTAACATCCGTGACCTATTAGTTAAATCTGATCCAGTTCAATCATACTCGGGAAGTTCATCAACATTGAGATGGGGCTGTTTCCGATGTCCAAATTGTGTGACATGTAGTCATATGACCACTTCGCCTACGTTCCCACATCCGCATTCAGGAAAACGATACACTATTCGTCAACATATTACCTGTACCACGGAATATGTTGTTTATCTTATTACATGCCCTTGCGGATTATCTTATGTGGGTAAAACGGACAGACCACTTAGAGACAGAATCCGTGGCCACAGGTCAAGCATCACCACGGCTTTTCGTGATGGTACATCCGACAAGCCAGTGGCTAGACATTTTCTTAATTTTAAACATCAGTTAACTACGATGAGGGTCATTGCCATTGACCATGTGCCCCCCCTTAAACGAGGTGGGAATCGCTCACGACTGCTATTGCAACGTGAGACATTTTGGATAAAAACACTCGATACTGTTGCACCTAGGGGCCTGAATGAGTATATTTCATATACGTCATTCTTGACACCCAGATAATTTAGGTCTTATGTTATTGAAATTGTATTTCTATTATATCAAATGATGTGTTACTATGCCGATATGACCAGATTAAGTGTTAACATAGAAGTCTGTCTGGCTATAGTTCTATTGTGTGCAATGAGCATGTGGGTTTGTTACATCTATGGTGGTCTGTGCCCCTTATAGTCTGAACAATAGTAGTAGGGGGTTTTGTAGGCTTAGCTTTGATGGTATGTTTATCTATTTCCCATGAAGGTATTTATTATACTATGAATATATGTCTGCTCTCGGTTCCCCCAGTAGGTTTTTGTTTTGGTTGTTTAATATATTTTCACGATTGCCCGCTGATTCACGCACGCGGTGGCGGTATTTGGCCAGTATTATAGCGCCATTATCGCCGTGAGCGATAAAAGTTTCTTAGGGCACAAGTTCATCAATGGTGCCTAATGCTTACAATCTCCATGGCAACCCGCTACATGCGTGCGTGTCAGCGCGTAATCGTCGTCATCTCTCTGTGCCACAACCGGAAGTGAACGCCGTGCGTGTCAGCGTCTGCGTCCACCGTGGAGAGGCACACACCTTCTGGGTATGATTTCTCTGGTAGAACTGAACCAGAACCGTATGTTTTTAATGTTCTAATAAATTTTTCTTTTAGCAGTAATCCCTGATGTGTGTCTAATTGTTTTTCTATAATTGTTCTCAAGACAATGCACTCAGGTTACCCTCTTTGACTTTTCAAACTAATGGCGTGGTTGGGTTCATAACTGGACTGTATATATATATATATATATATTTCTAAATTAGAAATTATATATATATATATATATATATTAGAAATTATATATATATTAGAAATATATATATATATTAGAATATATATATATATATTAGAAATATATATATATATATATATATTTAGAAGAAATATATATATATATATATAGAAATATATATATATATATATATATATATATAGAAATATATATATATATATATTATATATAGAAATATATATATATATATATTTAAAATATATATATATATATATATTAGAAATATATATATATAATATATTTCTAATATATATATATATATATTTCTAATATATATATATATATATATATATTTAGAAATATATATATATATATATATTTAGAAATATATATATATATATATATATTTAGAAATATAATATATATATTAGAAATATATATATATATATATATATATATATATTAGAAATATATATATATAGAAATATATATATATATTAGATATATATTAGAAAAATATATATATATATATATATATATTTAGAAATATATTATATATATATATTAGAAATATATATATATATATATTTAGAAATATATATATATATATTTAGAAATATATATATATATTTAGAAATATATATATATATATATTTAGAAATATATATATATATATTAGAATATATATATATATATATTTATAAATATATATATATATATATTTAGAAATATATATATATATTTAGAAATATATATATATATATATTTAGAAATATATATATATATATATATTTAGAAATATATATATATATTAGAATATATATATATATTTAGAAATATATATATATTTAGAAATATATATATATATTTAGAAATATATATATATATATATATTTAGAAATATATATATATATATATTTAGAAATATATATATATATATTTAGAAATATATATATATATATTTAGAAATATATATATATATATATAAGAAATATATATATATATTTAGAAATATATTATAATATAGAAATATATATATATTTAGAAATATATATATATATATATTTAGAAATATATATTTAGAAATATATATATATATATATATAGAAATATATATATATATATATATATATTATATTTAGAATATATATATATATATATATATATATATATTTAGAAATATATATAATATATATAGAAATATATATATATATATATATATTTAGAAATATATATATATTTAAAAAATATATATATATATTATATTGGAAATATATATTACAAAAATATATATATATATATATATATTAGAAAAATATATATATTAGAAAAAATAGAAATCCAAGGGAATCTGCACACGGAGACTGGAAATATGAAATGAAGATTTATTTGCAGGAGATCAACGTTTCAGTCCAAGAGGACTTTCATCAGGATATGAACCAGGAGATAACAAGCATCAATATATATAGGCAAAATAATGACAAATTGAACACAGGTGTAAGGCGGGCAGGGCACCCAGCCAGGGGCCCGCCCAGCCTGAAAAGGAAAACACAGGTATGTCAGTCACACAAGGAGAAAAATGATTATACACAGCAGAGCTGAAAAAATGAAATGAAAATGAAATAAAACAGAGCACTGGCGAAGGGATCTAAAATCCACAACCCTTGTGCTCATAGTGTGAAAAATAAAAAGGCAGGAGGACCAGAAAAACGAGCTAACGGAGGCTGAAGTGGCAGTAAAGACTGTTATGCTCATTAAGACCTCGAGGGGACACAGTTGGACACAGTTGAAAGCGTGAAGATCCAGAAGGACCCTCGCTTAAGTAACCTGGTTGTTTTAGGTGCACTGGTTGCACTACGTGCAACTCCATGACCCCGGGCCAATACTTTCTACACCCCCACAGTGGTAAAAAATATTCCATCCGTCATCGTATTACCTGCACCACGGAGTTTGTGATTTACCGTCTCACCTGCCCATGTGGTCTTGCATATATTGGCAAAACGCAAAACTCTTTACGTATACGCTTAGCGAACCATCGTGCAGCCATCAGGGGGGCTCTCTCTGGTAATGAAAATCCCCAACCAGTCGCCCGACACTTCCAAGAACATCACCACCCCTCTCTCGTCTCTGCGAGTCATGGGCATTGACCATGTCCCTCCGTCCCCGCGGAGAGGTGACAGGTCCACTGAGTTACTTAAGCGAGAGTCCTTCTGGATCTTCACGCTTTCAACTGTGTCCCCTCGAGGTCTTAATGAGCATAACAGTCTGTACTGCCACTTCAGCCTCCGTTAGCTCGTTTTTCTGGTCCTCCTGCCTTTTTATTTTTCACACTATGAGCACAAGGGTTGTGGATTTTAGATCCCTTTGCCAGTGCTGTTTTATTTCATTTTCATTTCATTTTTTCACCTCTGCTGTGTATAATCATTTTTCTCCTTGTGTGACTGACATACCTGTGTTTTCCTTTTCAGGCTGGGCGGGCCCCTGGCTGGGTGCCCTGCCCGCCTTACACCTGTGTTCAATTTGTCATTATTTTGCCTATATATATTGATGCTTGTTATCTCCTGGTTCATATCCTGATGAAAGTCCTCTTGGACTGAAACGTTGATCTCCTGCAAATAAATCTTCATTTCATATTTCCAGTCTCCGTGTGCAGATTCCCTTGGATTTCTATTTTTTCTAATATATATATATTTCCAATATATATATATATAAGAAATTATATATATATATATATATTAGAAATATATATATATTATATATTTAGAAATATATATATATATATATTATTAGAAATATATATATATATTAAATATATATATATATATTAGAAATATATTATAATATATATATTAGAAATATGATCTAGCACCATCAGACATAGATTGAAAACATCTTAATGGAATTATTTGAAGAAAATACTAAAGAGCTGGGAGATATGGGATACACTAACCTTAAACTTAAAAGTACCTTTACACCCCAAATTAGTGAATATAGTAACATCGAAATGTTCTGTACTTTGGTATGCCAAGAAATTGAAAAAATTGATGATTTCACTTTAAATTCATCGCATAAACACAATATTTCAAAACAAGAATTTCAAGCTCTAAAAACCTTACAAGATGATGATAAAATAACAATTAAAAAAGCTGACAAAGGCGGCAACATCGTTATACTTAGCACAGAGCAATATAAGAATATGGTTTTAAGAATATTGCAGGATGAAAAAACATATGCTGTACTAACACAAAATCCCACTACTAGGTTCTCAACTGATCTTGATAATATTCTTTTAGATGCTTGTGGGGAAGGTCTCATCACCGAAAATGAATATAAATTTATGAAACCAACTAATCCAAGAATTGCAACCTTTTATGCTCTACCCAAAATACATAAAAAGGTCTCACCTCCTCCAGGACGTCCTATAGTCTCTGGCTGTAATAACCTTACACAGAATGCCAGTATTTACATCGACCAAATTCTGAAGAAATTTGTCTGTGAGCTCCCGTCATACATCAGAGACTCCACACAGATGCTCCAATTCCTGTCAAATCTTACCCTAACTGATAATGTACTTCTATGTAGCTTGGACGTTGAGTCGCTATATAGTTGCATTCCTCACAACTTAGGTTTGAACATATTAAATATTTTTTGGATCAAAGGGGCGAACGACATAAAAAACATACGGATTTTGTGTTACGACTGTTATATTTCATACTGACACACAACTTCTTCATGTTTGACCTATAAGTTCTATAGGCAAATTACAGGTACTGCCATGGGGACATCTATGGCACCATCCTATGCCAACTTACATCTTGGTTGGTGGGAACACTTTATTGTTAATGGTCCAGATTTTGTAGAATTTCAACATAGAATTATTGAATGGAAACGTTACATCGATGACGTCTTTATACTATGGGATGGGAACCGTGATTCCTTTATTGAATTTGTAAACAAATTGAACCATAATGATCTAAATCTAAAATTTACATTCGAAATACAAGAACAGACCATTAACTTCTTAGATGTGTCAATTAATAAATCATCTCATGGACAAATAATGACTACACTATATAGAAAAGAAACAGCCACAAATAATCTTCTCAATTGGGAAAGTTTCCATCCTTCCCCTTTGAAACGTGGAATACCAACAGGACAATATATCCGTCTGAGAAGAACTTGTTCTTCCCTTGAAGACTTCAAAATTAAAGCTAGGGATCTGAAAATGATGTTTAAACAAAAAGGATACCCTAATAGATGCCTCAAGAGAGCGTATCAAAATGCTCTTCTTACTGATCGTGATATGCTTCTACAGGATAAGCAAAAAAATACAGAAACCTGTATTAGAATGATTGGTAATTTCGATACTGGGTGGTATGAAATCCGGAATATCTGTGAACGTTACTGGCCCTTGCTTACCCAAGATATACACCTTCAAAATGTTCTGACCAAACATGCGTCTATTACGTCCCGCCGTTGTTCTAACATTGGTGATCAGGTTGTTCATAGTCATTTTGCTGAAAAAAATACTTCTAAAATCAATTGGCTAGGCAAACCACCCATTGGAACATTTAAATGTGGTAAATGTAAAGGGTGTAATATATACAAAAAGATTCAAAAGAATTTACCAATTTTGATAACACCGAAACATTCAGTGTGAAAGATTTTTCAAACTGTAATACATCCGGCATAGTATATCTCCTTACATGTAGCTGCGGGATTAAGTATATTGGGAAGACTTTTCGTCCCCTTAAATTAAGAATTTTGGAACATGTACGTTCAGTTCGGTATCTACGTGAAACCCCAGTATCTAGGCATCTACGTCTTAAACACCATGGTAGTGCTGAATGTCTTAAATTTATGGTAATTGAAAAAATTCGGACTGACCCCCGCGGGGGAAACTTTGACAAAAAACTTCGTCAAAGAGAGGCATATTGGATCTATAAACTAGGAACAAAAAATCCTGGTGGTCTGAATGAAGGTTTCACCTTCACCCCATTTATTGATAGCACTTCTTAAAATACTTCAAGTCCTTTTGCCAGTTCCTATGTGTATATGTATGGATTTCATACATATACCTCTCCTTTTTCTCCAATCTTATTTTTAATTTGTATATAATATAATCGTTCACACATTGATTTAGTTATGTTAGGACGTCAAGATTACTATGTATTTTGAACATCCATTTCGATACATGTTGGTTTCCATCTCTTTTCTTCTTTTTTTAAAGATCATAAGGTGACCTTTCTGATGTTTACTGCATTAGCGGGGGTAGGACAGACTCGTGATTATAATCCTTAGTTCGAAGAACTTATCCGCCTCCCTGGTTTCAATAAAGAAATTTTTCCTTGGTATGCCTTATGCTGGATAGATTGTTCAGAAATTGACGTTTTTGTCACTTAGCAACAAAGTTGCTTAGAATAATCTATTTTAACGGAAGTGATGGTACCCGACAGGTCACGTGTTTAGCTCACGTGCCTAATTTGCATACTAATTATCTTCATTTCCCAACATGCATCAGATAATACTATATATTGACCTCCTTGCACAGAGTAATACCACTCTTGATGAAGCCGTGATAGGAAACGGCGAAACGCGTTGAGTCCTTACTCTTATTTTAACAGACACTATGTTTATTCAATTTAGTATACAGTTCTGGTAATCTGGTAGAATTTCTGGTTGGTGACCACGTGGGCGGTCGCTGTGCATTTGTGCGTATCAGTATAAATTGCGTCAATTGAGACTATTTTGCAGTAATTATTGCTCGATTCAGTAATCTAGAAATGTCGTTTGGCTTGGCCATAAAAGCTATATGATTTAATAGGGAAACCTTTGGGTGTCTCTGCGGTGTGGCCGCTGTGCTTATGCATGTACGGAAAAACTTTAACTGTCTTAGCCGTGTTAACCTTGCAGCCCTTATCGCTCAATATGTTGATATCGGAATACGCCGTTTGGCTCGACCATAAAATGTTATACGATTGACGAAATTAACTATCTTGGTGGTCATACGGTGTGATTGTTGTGTATAGATACCTATGACATAAACCGTGTTTCAATTACCTGCCGGTTTTCAGTGGGGCGTGCTTTTTGTATTCTAAGTGCTAAACCCTCTATATGCCTGAATTCATATGGGTATTAACGATATCAGCGGTGTGCTAATTTTTTATTAGTGGTTCCCTCACCGGGTTGCCTCTGGTTATGCGGATTTAAGGTTCTCTTAAAATCAAGCTTCTCTATAGAAACATTAAGTTGTTGTACCACCGAATAAGACAAAAATTCTTTTCTAATCCAAGATTTCTTTGCACAATTGACTCAATTGGCCACACTCGTATTGAGTTAACCAAGAGTGTTTTCAACTACCTATATGTATGCCTTTCTTTAAGTAGGCTGTCCTTCGATATATATGACGCTATTTGCTCTGTCTCAATACATGCTTCTTGCTGGATTATACATGTGTACGGATTATTTGAAAAAATGTATACATCAGATCGCATGGTATAAGGCTCAACTGGTCATGTGGTACCAATAAGCCAATGGTGAGCCTGCTAAAAGCACCACCATAACAGACACCACAGCAATAGCTATGAAGAAAAAAACAAACAGTTGAGCCTTATACCATGCGATCTGATGTATACATTTTTTCAATTACCAATCAGTAGGGCATCCAGCTGACCGCACTTGAAATTACGATCTTGAAGGTATTTAGGGGGTGAGTTGGGGCGGGCATTATATCTCCAGACTAAGCCCTGCTTGGGCGAAACCGGTCGAGACATGCCTCTCTTTTGTTTTTAACAGTCTATTTGAATCTTTATTCGGTGGACTTTGATCCTTTATACATGGTTACTTATTGTGCCCTTGATGGTTTTTGGTGGGGCTCTTAGCACCACTGCTTATTATTGCCTTTGGGTGTTTCTCAAACACTAAGATAGTGTATTGTATTATTGGTTATGTAGGTGGCTTGAACCACCGAGGTATAGTGAGGTTACACCTATAATCCTACTAAGACTTCCAGCTTGTTGGGCTTTTTGGACTTCCACTCCACCAATTGGTACAGTTATAATAATTTCTCCATTTGGGTCATTTTCCACCTTCTTTTCCAATCTCTTTTTTATTTTGTGATATTTCCCAGCTTTAGCCTGCAATGCCAGTCGCTGACACTCTTCTCCAAGGTGCGGACTAACTTCCATCAGATGATCCAGTGAAGCACCCCTCGTTCCCCCAAGGTAGTTTCTGAATACATCCTGCACCACCCTGGCATTGGTCCCGAGTATGATGGGGGCACAAACTTTCTTCACATCTGGGCAGATTATGGCCTCCAACTCCATGCTCTGTTCTGTTCCGGTATTCAACTGAGGAATGGTGATGGCGACCTTGATGCTTCCATCAGTCTTGCAGACTTGATCTCCCATGCCCCATAGCTGCATCTCTTCAGTGGGCAGTAAGGGCAGATGCTTTAAATGCTGCTCATAGAATGACCTGTAAACTATAGTCACCTGTGACCCAGTATCTAACAGTGCTGAAGCATAGATGCCATTGATTAGTACATGGATGATAGACCTGGGCCCTACTTTGGGATTGGCCTGTAAACGAGGAGCTTTTTTTTTAGTCCAGTTTCTCCTTTTTTTCTTAATTTTCTTTGAGAAAACTGTACTGTCTTCCAGGGGTCCTATCACTAGCACATGCCCGTCTTCTTCTCCCGAAGGGGCAGGGCATTCCCTGGCAAAATGTCCTGGCTGGCCGCAAGTAAAACATTTCCTCTCCCTTGGTTGATTTCGAGTCAGCCGGGTGGGCTCTGCCCTTTTCGGATCCCGCTCGGACCGTGGAGGATGTGACTGAGACTCTAATTCTGCTAGTCTTTCCCTGAGGCTAGCCATTTCAGTGTTCTCTTTTTCCCGAGGTTTCGTCAGGTTTTCTTTGGAGGTGGCAGGAGAAAATATCTGACTCTCGATCTCCTTCACTTGGGTTATGAGCAATATAAAATCTAAATCTTCTTTAGTCAGTCCTGCTCGCAAAGAGTAACAATTACTGGGTCATCGGACAAGGCACCCCGCAATACTTGTTTTGTCAATTTCACATGAGCTTGAGCAGGTAACACTACATTCTTTTCCATCAGTTTTCCCAAAAACACTTGCAATCTGGTAACATAGTCAGACAACCTCTCATGTTTCTTTTGACGGGTATTATAGAACTTATTAAGAAGACTTTCGGCATCCTCCACATCTCCATATACTCGTTGTAATACCAGTAGGTACTCCTGAGACTCAATTTCTCCTTTTAAGATTTTATGTGCATTCACAATGTCCGTAGTTGGGACCGCAGACTCTCCATTATTCTCTGTCGTTTCATAGCATCAGTACAGGTCCATTCGCCCAGCAATTGTGCTGCATTCCGCTTCCATATTTCAAAACTCTCTTCTCCCGATGGAACGGGTTGCATCCCTGAGAATACCCTCAACTTGCGATAGCTATGAGTATGATTAGCTGTCACAATTGCCTCTGAGAGTTTCCTGAGTACATCTGGTATATCGCCATTACTAGCCTCAGTTGGGTTTGGCACATTGCTAGGTCTAGAAGACGTGGTCGGTATTTCATCCACAAAATCAATGTGGTTGACACGGAGCCTCTTCTCCTCTTGGGGTGGAATAGGTAATGTCCGGTGCCATCTCTTTGGAATGGCCCCTGCTTCTTCTTTGACACCGGCATATACAATCGGACAAAACTCTGATAGTTCATCGCTTAAATGAAGACCTATTGGCTTTGTGCAGTTCCTGAGATCCTTCAATGCATAAACCAGGATATATTTCTCTGTTTGGTTTCTCAACACATCCTTGATGGTCACCATAGTCTCTGGTATAAGATTCTCTAACACGCAAATGCATTGCATAGCCTGTCCTTGGGGTGGTATATTGCATACCATCAGGGCCTGGTATATGGGTATCCTCTGATTAATAGCCCACTCAGTTACAAACGACACCGTGGGTCGTGGCTCAAATGTAAGGTGGAAAAATGTATCCTTTTTCATCTCAGCAGTGCCTCCATCTGTAACGCTCTTTTGCCGCTGGGGGCCGCCCCCGCTGGCACCCTCCAGCTGGGTTACACCTTCTTGCTTTACCTGTTGGTCCTGAGTTTCCGCATTTTGGGAATAAGGATACATAGTGTTGGCAGTGCCTCCACCTGTCTGGGCATCCATGGCATGGACTGTTTGCCCAGGCAGGAACCTAATAATAACAACTACACAGTGGTACAATAAACAATATAAACTTGTATTGAAATGCAAGTGGCAGCATAAAAGGATTTCAGGTAATACAGTAGCTAACTAGACACACCAACTGCTCTCTAACCTCCCAGCCCAGGACCCTCCCAAACAACCTGGAACCACCCTGATCTTCGTCCTAATGACAGCGATGATGGGTACCAGTTGGTGCACATAAGAGATGGGGCCCTTTTAGCATAACGTAGCTGCCAGTACAGGAAAGGCTGTGGGTAAAATCCGCTCAGCAGCTGTGTAATTCTTAGTTAGTGTAAAGATGGATAGAATGCTGTCAGCGAGACAGAGAGAAAAGATGCTCGTTACCGCACAACTTCAGTTGCTCACAGTCCCAAGAAGGCTTCTTGAACGTTGTAACAATCTGCAGCCTCTGGATCAATTCTTCCCCACGCAGAATGCAGAATCTCCTCTGCCTGAAGTCAATGCCGCCAGCAAATCCCTCTGCCTGCGGCCTCCTTAACACAGGGCCCCTCTTCAAACACACTTGCCTCCTGAACAGTCCAGCACAATATACAGCAGACCAAGGTACACTCTCCAGCACTGGATGCTGCTGATTCTCTGTGCTCCAGCTTGCACAGATCCTGGAAAATCTCTCTTATCTGACTGCTCACTCTCTTTGCTCACTTTGTTCTGCCCACGCTGCATGCATGCTTTTTACTTCCTGTTTCTTTTTGCTTGGGTCCTTCCTTTCCCATTCATTGTCCTCTGGCTCCCCCTAGAGGCATAACAGCTGCAGTCCTCAGAGCCAAATTAAACACAGTACTACAAATATATGTGTGTGTAATATTAAACTTCAAAGCTCTTGGATTTTAGGAATAGCTGAACACAATGTATAAACACACGACAATAACTGATGTGATATAACTTCATATATATATATTGTTATGGTAAATGTGCAGAGGAGGCACTCGGGGTCTTAATAATAAACATATACTTTTTACTTTCTTTTAATAAAGCATATATATTGTCACGCTGTCGCTTTATAACAACCTTTAAAATGTTGAGTAGAAATGGGTGAAATGGTTGGAATTCTAGATTATAAATACGGGACATGGCAAGATATGGTAAATACAGCCTAAGAGTCAGACTAAACCTAAATATCTCTAGCCGTATTCAATTATTTTCCTACATTTAACATCAATAAAAAATATATTAATTTATGTGAAGAATAAGGCTGGTGTCAGACGAGCGCAGTGTTAACGTCCGTGTTGCCGCACATAAGTACGTCCGTGATAGCATACAATTGTGTTAAATGGAGCCCCACACACGAAGTACGTCCGCACAGAAGTGCGGGGGCTGACGGACGCAGGTTAGGCAAGAAAGTAATACTGCTAGAACGGACGTGCGGAGTGCGCCACGTCCACAACGTCCGCATAGCTTTGTGTGTGAGTGATGCAACAAGGTCAGACGGACTGCATTTATACGTCCAGCATTTTTGACGGACAGAATGTTTTTTCATTGTAATTTATTTTCCCTGCTACATCAGTCAAAAAATACATCAGTGAAAAAAAAACGGACTGTGTGGCCACTACCTTGTCGTCAGTCAGTAAGTACGTCCGTACTGCACGGACGCACAGTCCGTACAAAATGTGCTCATCTGACCCGAGCCTTAGTCCTGAGCATGAATTTTGCTGAAAACAGATTTTGGGAGAGTTTCCCTTTCCAGTCTCTTTGCTCCACTGTTATATATTTACAATCACATGACTAATTAATTTACCCAAACATCACATTTTACAAATATTGGTAAGAAAAGTATATTTCAAATACACCATTTTAACCCTTTCACTGCTGAAGACGTGTGGGGCACGTCCTCATTGATGCACGTTACATGCTGAGGACGTGCCTCACACGTTATCAGCTGTGCGGTACCCCCGGCGTAGATACTCACCTCTCTGTCCGAGGTCCCGCGGAGTTCTGACTTCAGCGTTTTCAGATGCTGAAGTCAAGCTCCTCCCGGCGTAAATGACGTCATCGCGCCAAGCGCGATGACGTCATTTCCAGGCGACCCCCGGCAATGCCGGGAGATAGCCTGGAAGGGAGGGGGGGGATCCGTTCGGATCCCTCTCCCTCCCGATCGGAAAGGAGCAGCGCCAAAAGCCAGGCACTGCTTAAAAGGGGAGAGTCTCCCCTTTTAAGCGGTGCCTGGCTTTAACCCCTCAAGCGCCGGGTTGCACTTCAGCACCTTGCATAGGTTCATAGATGTGCTGAAGATTCGTTGCATGTGACGTTTGTCTAATAATGATCTATAAGTCCTGCTCTTTGTGTTACAGCTTCCAGTCATGGCATCTGATGTGGTGCTCTTCTTGGAACAACTATTTGACTTCTATTCGCAAAACATGCGTGAGGTTGACCTGTCCAAGTTATTCGAGGTCAGAGAACTCGGCAGTGGGACCTTTGGTTCAGTATTATTGGTGAAAGATCGTAAAACAGGTCAGTTATTCAGCCTTTTTCTCTGATATCTGTGTTTGGGTTTGTGTTTACATTGGTGAGTGACTGTAGACTGGGGAATTCAAGCTTCACTAGACACCTGGATACTGGATAGCACCTTTTCCACTCGATTTTCCTTTTTGTGTTCCCTTAACAAGATGTCTGTATCTGCTTTGTCACAATCTGTGTCGTTAGTATTTTCCCCCCATTTTGTTTTGTATCTCGACCTCTATTAAAATGAGCAATAACTAAAATCCTTTTCTCTCTTCTCTTCCATGCAGCTCGGATGATGGCCTTGAAGATGCTGGACAGAAGCAGAACGTGCCAGAGCAGTTTCATCCAGGAATTTAGTGTGTCCTTCTCTCCTGTCGTCACATCCCAACATCATCGGGGGTTACGGTCTGGCTTTCCGATTTAAAAATCATTATGCCTTTGCCCAGGAGCTGTCACCGATTGGGGATCTACATTCCCTTATTCCGGTTAATGTAAGTATTCTGTCACACTGACACAATTAAACAGATGCTCATTAGATGCAGATATTTATGGATTCTTTTTTTTTATATTTCAGGAAGGACTGCCAGAAGCAGTTGTGAAGAGGTGTGCCGTCCAGATAGCCAGTGCTTTGGACTTTATGAACAGTAAAGGGCTGGTACATCTGGACATTAAACCAGAGAACATTCTAGTTTTTGATCGGGAATGCTCTCTCGTAAAGATAACAGACTTTGGACTGACACAATTCAAAGGTCAACTCATCAGCTGCAAAACAGGATCCAAATCCTATAAGTCTCCAGAACTATGTCAGGAAACATCAATGGAGTTCTTGGCTGCAGATCCCAGGATAGATGTTTGGGCCTTTGGTGTGGTCCTTTTCCTTCTAATGACAGGCATGTTTCCATGGGAAGATGCCACACTAGAAGACAGGAAGTATAGAAGATTCGTCAGGTGGCAACAAGCTTCCCCATCAAAGTTTACCCCCTACCCATGGAAAAAAATCCCTTCTGCTCTCCATTCCATGTTCCACAGCCTCTTGGCAGTGGACATTACAGTAAGAGGAGATGCTACAGACGTCTTGACGTTTATGGACCTGACTTGGAAAAAGAAAGATTCCCAGAAAGCGCAGAGGACGGTCGGAACAAAGAGAAAGAGGACGGACTTACAACCTGAATAGGAATAGCAGACATTCGTTTTAATTAATAAACCAACTCTAACATCAGAGATTAACAATAAGTCCATTAACAGCAGAAATACATTGGAATCGCTGGGACGAGATAAAAGCCAAAGCCTTATTTTAATGACTTATTCCACATGAGAAACCTGTTAAAGATGGTTTTACATGCATCTTAATTATGTTTGTAACTAACAAAGCTTTAATTCTCCACCAACCAGGAACAGCCTGAGAAAGATGTTTATTATAGCGAGTTACCCAAAGCATTAGACAGAACCAGTTGCGGTAAAACAGGATGTCTTTATTCTGGGATTTTTGTTCTGTTTATATTCCAGATGGAATTCACCTGCTAGTACTGAGGGTGCTATGTGTTGAAATATGTAAACCTCTGTTCTTAATCTTTCAAGATTCTTTTCTTTCAGGAATAGTACCAGAGGATTGGAGAAAAGCTGACGTGGTCCCTATATTTAAGACAGGTTTAAAATTTGTGCCTGGGAATTCTAGACCTGTGAGCTTAACATCTGTGGCTGGGAAAGTATGAGGGGTTACTAAGGGATGATATTCAGGAATTTATTTGGAGGTATAATATAATTGTCAAAAATCAGCATGGTTTCATGAAACACAGATCATGTCAGACTAACCTAATTACGTTCTATCAGGAAGTAAGTAGAAGTATAGATCAGGGGGTCGCAGTGGATGTGATTTACTTAGATTTTGCCAAAGCTTTCGACACAGTTCCACACAAAAGGTTACTATTTAAATTAAGAAAAATTGGTCTAGATGAAAATACTTGTTCTTGGATAGAAAACTGGCTAAAAGATAGGGTACAGAGAGTGGTCATAAATGGTACATTTTCAAGATGGACATCAGTGGTAAGCGGTGTCCCTCAGGGGTCTGTTATAGGACCAATACTATTCAATTTATTTATAAATGACCTTGAGATAGGCATTGAAAGTCATGTATCAGTGTTTGCAGATGACACAAAACTAGGAAAAGTAATACAATGTGAGCAGGATGTTACTTTGCTGCAGAGGGATTTAGATAAATTGGGGGACTGGGCACTTAAATGGCAGATGAGATTTAATCTAGATAAATGCAAAGTTATGCACTTTGGAGTGAAGAACACACAAGCAACTTATACCCTAAATGGTACGGAGTTAGGGAAATCCAAGCAGGAGAAAGATTTGGGAATAAGCATAGACTTCAAACTAAGTAACAATGTGCAATGTCAAACAGCAGCCGCCAAGGCCAGCAAAGTATTGGCATGCATTAAAAGGGGAGTTCACTCACGGGATGAAAACATAATTTTGCCTCTGTATAAATCAATGGTCAGGCCGCACCTTGAATATGCCGTGCAATTTGGGCACCTGTCTTAAAAAAAGATATTATATCGCTAGAAAAAGTGCAGAGACGGGCAACTAAATTAATAAGGGGGATGGAAGGGTTAAGTTATGAGGAAAGACTAACAAGCTTAAACCTGTTTTTTTAGAGAAAAAGGCGCCTTAGAGGGGATCTGATAACCTTATATAAAAATATACGGGCCATTATCAACCATTGTCTGATAACCTATTCAATAACAGGTCTATACACAGGACAAGGGGTCACCCATTTAGACTGGAAGTAAGAAAATCCAGCCTAAAGCATAGGAAGGGTTATTTTACGGTGAGAACAATAGAGCTGTGGAATTCTCTGCCTGTTGAGGTGGTTGGGTCAGAGACTGTACAGACTTTTAAAAAGCGACTGGATGACTTCCTGCAGACACAGAATATTAAGGGTTATAATAATTAATATGTGGTAAGCTTCTTGATCCAAGGAGAAATCTGACGCCATTCTGGGGTCAAGAAGGAATTTTTTCCCTAGTGTGTTGCATATTGGCGAGCATTTCAGACTGGGTTTTTTGCCTTCTTTTGGATCAACAGCAGTAGGTGATGTGGTAGAGGCTGAACCTGATGGACACATGTCTTTTTTCAGCATATGTAACTATGTAACTGGCCCTAGCATTGACCGACCATATTACATTCTGAATTCTAACGGGTTAAAAACCCGTTAGAGAATCATATATTACTGTACTTTGCTCTGTCTATGGTCAACATGGGGAGCGCAAAGAGTTAATTAGCGTTACGTCCTGCTGCGGTTAACGCAAAAGTTACTCAAAGCTTGGAGCTGGTGCTAAGAGATACGGCTACTGCAGAATCAGTCATCACCAGCTATAAAATCCCCCAAATATCAGATACTCGCCTCTCATACCGCAGCGATACCGGCAGCCTAATCCGCCTCGTCTGGCCGCCAGGAATAGAGTGAGACTGGCGAAAATAAGTCCCCAGTCTCCCTCCACTGACCTGCAAGATCTCGCGAGAGGCGAGATCCTGCAGGTCAGGTGACCCGGCCGTCTGATCCTTTAAAAGGAGTCCTATGGACTCCATGGAGGGGATGCTTGGGGCAGCACTAGTCTTAGTGCTGTGTCACAAGGTAGGCTGCTGAATTAGCGCCTGCCCCATAATATGGTGCTAAAACATGGACGCTACGGAGAAACCTTCAGGCACTGTTTTTTCTTCTTCGCGTCCCTGTTTTAGCACCAACTATATAATATTGCCCTATGAGTTTTCTTGGATTTCTTTTTATCTCTGCCTTTAACCTGCCTGGCGGTGTTCCCAAGTGTGACTCGGGGTTAAATTTTGCTACTGCGATCGGTAACCCCGAGCCACACTCAGGCTGTATATACTCACCGCATTCTTCGCTCCCTCGCCGTCTCCGCAGTCACTGTAAATACTGTAAAATAAACTTTGTGCTGTGCAGTGGGTGCTGGGATTCTTGTTCTGATGTACACTCCTTTGCCAATGAAATATTACAGGACACGGGGTACCAAAAAAAAAAAAAGAATATTTATTCTCAAAGCAGCTTCACAGCAGTAAAATGCAAATAAAAATCGTTTGTAAAATGTAATAAGGCTTTGCAATACAAGTTTTGCTGGTGGATCTGGGCAAGCACCAGCGAAACTTGTATTGCAAAGCCTTATTACATTTTAGAAATGATTTTTATTTGCCTTTTATTGCTGTAAAGCTGCTTTGAGAATAAATACTTTTGTTTTGGTACCCCTTGTCCTGTATATTTCATTGGCAAAGGATTCCACATCTGCACAGGAATCCCAGCACCCAGAGGAAAGAGGCAAGTTTTTGGTTTGATTATATTATTGAATAGAATTTATTTCCATTATTTTGGATAATTATTTTTGGGATAATAAATTATTATTTTGTGTTTCAAACCTTCTCTGACTCCGTGTGTTTACTAGACTCTTGCTTGCACGGATTTCAGTGAGTTATTCCTACAGAATACAGGCTTACTATATAAAACAACACATTTCCTTTCCAAAAAAATTGAAAAGCTGTTAGACACAAAATTTTGAAAAAAATTATACCGCCAGGGAGGTTAAATATAGGATGAAACATCTAATCTCTGCAGCTGAAGGCACAGATGGGATTGAACCCATGATCTTTGGTTTACAAGACCAACGCCTTACCACTTGGTCACTGTGCCTCCCATATGTATAAGATCACATGATCACACATTGAAACATGTTGACCACTGATCGCTGTGATGGAATGGAAAAATTCTAATCTAATAAATCGCCTAGTAATTCTAGAATAGGTAAAGTTCACTGTATAGAAATTAATTCTAGGTTTTACATACACTGGACAGATCTTTAGGTCTCCATGAATCAGGTCATAAAACAAAGTACAAAAAGAAAAGATTCCTCTATAACAACTAGGTGTTTAATCACCAATCTCTCTATTTGGTACGTTCCATTATAACGTTAGGGAATCATGGTTGCATGATCCCAGACGGCTGTTTTTATCAGAGTTACACAAATTTTAATAATCTGCAATTGCTCACTCATATGGACTCACACCCTACTGGCTCTAGTAGTGATCGCCTTATGGGTATTATATTCTTAGGCACCATCCACCTGTAAATTCTTTTATTTTTTTTTGGAACTCCTCACATATGGAAATAAAGAATTTCCCTAACATAATTCCATTATCACAATCCATTTATATAGAGAAAGCGAAATGTGCACCTACTCTTGAAGGAGCCTTCCCAGGCTCTTGGGGTTTCTGCATGTGAGTTTTTTTAGGGAAAAATCTACTAAACCTCTCCCAAAACGTTCACAGGTCTGGCAGGGTAAAGAAAAGCGCTTTAATTAAAATCAAATAACTCCAGAACACGTTTCATAGGCAAACCCGGCTTCCTCAGCTGGTAAAAATCAAATTTAACAAACTTATCTCCCCCCCTGCCCTTTATATACCCCACTAATCCTTGTAAATGATGTGCACGTGTGTTAATTAAGGAGTTCCAATCCTCTTTCATGTCCTTAAGGTCCAATCACTCTTGTACGTTTTCATCTTACTAGGATTCCATCCTGGAACATGGAAGTAGTTTCACTCCCTCATCTTCCGTTCCAATGGAATCCGGAACACTCGTCCTCACCTCTCTCTGAATAAATTCGATCAGGGTTCAGATAGCTCCCATAAATGATATCATCCATATGGATACATATAAGAAGCAAGACAAAATACAATATATATATATATATATATAGTAAGTCACATACAATACCCAAGAACTAAAATACATATAGTAGATCCACTCACAAAGTTAGAGCCCTGTCACTGGCTCTGAGTGGGTCAGCGCATCTGGGTAGGTTTTCTGAATTTCTCAGCACGGATCTCTCACCGCAACAATATGTATAGGGAAGAGGAAAAGCAAAAAAATCTCCCTGTTCAGATCCAATATTACACAATTTTCAGAAAATTGGGGGTAAAAACTACGGATGGCGCTTGACCCTTTGTGTTCGTGTAGTTTGTGTGCTGCTGCCTTCCTGAGGTATGGAGGTAGTGCCTAGTATCTACCTGGATGTAATGGAGAATGAAATGGGGTATACCTTGGATGGACGCTGCACTTGTTGGATTTTGCACTTGTGGGATTTTTAAATGTCAGAAAAATCCTTTAAGTGTACTTGAAGATATGTATTCATGGGCATATAAGGACTAAATCAAGTACAAATGACATATGCAGAAAATAAGCAATGTTCAGACAATGTACGATGGTTGAATGCAGTATTTTATATGGGATTGATGTCCTATAGAGTCTAAGCGTCGAGGTGGTAATGTATCAACAGTCTTATGTTGCCACCTTGTGGTCAGAGAGAACTTTCTATAGTACAGTCATCTGTAATCTTACTGAATAAGGAGTCAGATCTTTGCTGCCACCTGGTGGTCTATGTGGTGAGCAGGATGTACAAAAAAAAGGGAAAAAATTATATTTCTTGTCCTATGCTGCCGCCTTGTGGTCAAAGTGCGGTATGAAGATGTTCAGGGATATTTCTGTATTTGGTTGGTCTTCTTACCAATGTCAGGATAAAGCCTCAAAAACAAAAGGGTAGAGAAGCAAAAGAACAGTGTTTTACCGTAATAATCACCTTGAGTTAAAGGGACAAAAAAGTGCTAACTCACGTGGATATGAGCCGGTGTTTAAACCATGCTCACTCTTTTTCGCGTCCCTGGCCAGTATAGGCGGCCAGGAATCATCCTTTCCCTCCACCTCCTTGTTCCTTCCTTACCACCGACTTTTTTCCTCTGCTGGGCTGGAGTCCTCGCGATGTCAATGCTGGATTCTGCCCTGTGGGTAGGTAGTGCTGGGCTTCGAAAGAACCAGGATACAAAGGTTTTTGGGAAAAAATGGGTTTTTAATAAAATAAATGAATAATACACAACAAGGGTTGTTTAAGGGGTTTAACAAAGTGTTTAAAAAACAAAAGGGTGAGCGTCCAGGACGCAAGTGCAGCGCCCATCCAAGGTATACCCCATTTCATTCTCCATTACATCCAGGTAGATACTAGGCACTACCTCCATACCTCAGGAAGGCAGCAGCACACAAACTACACGAACACAAAGGGACAAGCGCCATCCGTAGTTTTTACCCCCAATTTTCTTCATACATCCTGCCTTACATTAAAACTACAGGCTGCTAGTCCCAGGTGTAACAGAAATCCCTCGGTCAACACAAGGGCACTGTAACCATGGAATTTAGAAAAAATTCGGAAACCCAAAGAATGACACATTTTCAGACATAGCACACAGTGAAGAGAATCCCTCCATACCCATTAACAGAGAGGAAATAAAGAGGGATTTAGAAAAAATGCTAAAAAAGGAATTAAGACTCAAATGGGAGGTCATCTCTCTAGAAAAATACACCAAAGAAAAAATAGTCCCAAGAGGGCTACGTTTCTCTAAAGGACCAGCTTTGGGGAACGAGAGAGAACCCTTCTTAGATAAATGGAGCAAGATGTTAGAAAACTTCTCCACACACACACTAGAGGTACTCATTGAAGAAAGAAAATATAATTTAGAAGAGACCAACCAACTAATAGAGCTGAAAACAAAAGAATTTCTGGAGACCACACAAGGAGGCGAAAAAATGGAGAAAATTCTGGCCAAACTGGAAGAAGACCTCATCAAGAAAAAAAGAAAGAAATTCATTAGGGATAAAACAGATTACGAAAAAGGAAACGTGTGGAGACCAGCAGTGAAACTGCAAAACATTGAAGGAGAAGATGATCAGGACGTCTTCGAAGACGACCCAGACCATGTAGAATACCGGAACACTATAGAATATACCCACAGGAGCCCTGCTAGACACCCATCCTACCACCAGCCCAAAAGAACACCCTTCAAGGAACGAAGACAATCCTTTAGAACCAACGGATATTCCAGAGGGCGACCATGGAACAACCACCCACAGTCCAAATATCAAGGATGGAACAACAGGAGAAGAGGAAGAAACCAATACAGAACATATGAAAAATACAAAGGAGGCAACACACAACATCACAACTGGAGACCTAAAACCCCATATCAGAAACAGACAGGCATTTATAGAAATGCAAGAAGAACATCCATCAATAGGAACACCCATCAATCCCCAAAGAACAACATCTATCAACCCAACAGATACGAGAGTATTAGGAATAATGATGTAGAAGAACGCAGAGACCTCAATGAGGTTTTTCACCCGGCCACGCCAAAAGATCAGAGAAAGAGACGGTTAGAACAAACACAACAGGAATGGCACCTAGAACCAAAAAAAAAAAGGGGAGAAAAAAAGAGGAGAGGACATATGCAGATCCCCCAGCAAAAAAGCAAGGGTAGAATAAGGAAAGAGAGGAGGGAAGAAGAAAAAGAAAATGCACGTTAAACCCAAACCGAAGTCACAAGAAATCAAAAACAATGGCATTTTCAATCTATCAGAAAGAATCCTAACTGTGGATCAGCAAAAAGTTTTAAACAAAGGTTTGCACCCACACAAAACTTCAACCACTTCACCTATATAGACCTGCAGAAATTTAAAAGAAAACTCTGCCTCAAAAAATACTTCCAGAAAAATCCTCTGAAAAAGATACCCCAGATGCAATTCTACAAGCACACAGAATTAAAAGAAAAATCAAAATTTTTCCCTAGATCGATGATTTCGGCAGAAATATCAACGTTTGAAAAAATGGTAACCAGAGAAATGGAAAAAATGAAGATGGGAAAAAAACACAACCTCTCTAAAAAAGAAAGAGAAGCCCTAGATGAACTGAGAGAAGACACTTTCATAATCATAAAACCAGCAGATAAAGGAGGTGGAATTGTTATCCAAAGTATAGAGAGATACGAAGAGGAATCACTTAAAATACTCAACAATCCAGAAACATACAAGAGATTAACCAAGGACCCCACGGAAGACATAGTATCTGTATTCCACCAATATATCGACGAAGGTCAACTACTAGGCATCCTGAATGACAAAGAACACAAATATTTAGAAATACTACATCCCCAGAAACCAACATTCTACCACCTCCAAGGTCCATAAAGACCCAAAGAATCCACCGGGGAGACCCATTATTTCTGGGATAGATTCAATATCCAGTAGGGTATCAGAATACATCGATAAAATACTACAACCTATAGTATTAAGAACAAAATACCACCTGAGAGACACCCTAAACGTAATACAGGAACTAGAGAAAATACCATGGGAAGACGACTTTATCCTGGTCACATGTGACGTAAGATCCCTCTATAGTAATATACCACATAAAGAGGGTATTGAGGTCATAAAGAGACATCTTGAAGAGGAAAAAGACATACCCCCTGAACAAAAAGAATTTATATTGGAAGGTATCAAACTTATACTGGAAAACAATTACTTCTCTTTTAACAAAGACTACTATTTACAAACGAAAGGCAATACAATGGGAACTCGGTTTGCCCCAAGCTTCGCCAACCTCTATATGAGCACTTGGGAGGAAAAAAAAATCACAGAAGGAAGGGAAAAAAACATCATACTATATCGAAGATATATCGACGATATCCTAATGATATGGAAAGGAGGAGAAGAAGGACTCAAAACATTCTTGACTGACCTCAACATGAAGGATCCAAACATAAAACTAGAGAGCACTTGGAACCACACATCCATCAATTACCTTGACCTAACCATCTTCCCCGAAGGGAATGTAATCCACATTCTTTAAACAAGTGGACACAAACAGTTATATTAACAAAGACAGCTGCTACTTAAGAAGATGGCTAGAAGTTGTGCCCAAAAGTCAATTTATAAGAATAAAAAGAAACTGTTCCAAAGAGATAGATTTCAATATCCAAGCCACCAAACTGAAATCCGAATTTATAGAAAAGGGGTATGATGAAACAAAATTGGAGTCAACAAAAAATGAAATTTCACTTATTGACAGAAAGGAATATCTAAGATATAAATACAAGACCACAGAAGATTTTAACAACTCAGGAATACCTGTCATTTTCTCCTACAGCCAACAAGACCGAGATTTCAAAAAAAGTCAAAAAATTCTGGCCCATTTTACGAGAAGACCCTATATTGCAGGAAATTCTTCCATCAGAACCAAGATTTATCTGCAGAGGAGTAAAAAACTTAAAATCAAGACTTACCACCAGCGAATATGTTGCCAAAAAGATGAAAAATCCATTCAAACAAAATACGGGTTTTTATGGTTGCGGCAACTGCATTAGCTGCAGGAGCACGGGTAACGTTAAAAGACACATCACCACAGTTGCAAATAGACGAGGCAAATGGAAGATCAAAGAACTCCTCACATGTTTCTCAACCAACGTGATCTATCTACTCATCTGCCTGTGCGGACTCAAATATAATCGGAAAAACAACTAGGGCATTAGGGGTAAGAATATGAGAGCATGTGAGGAATATAGAAAAAGGCCTAGATACACAGTGTCCCAGCACATTTTAAGAAAATGCATAACTGCGACCCAAGAAACCAAGTTCATGGCAATCAAAAGAATACAGAACAACAGACGAGGGGGAGACCTGGCAAGAAAACTAGGCCAGGAAGAAATTAAATGTATATACGAGTTTGACACGCTGCATCCTAAGGGCCTTAACATGGACTTCGAACTCTGCCATTTCCTTTAAATCTGCAACTCCACCCAAAGACTCTTTCTTGCGTTAGGCTACAAGTACCCTTCCTCTATTCATAATACCCACATCCGACCATTTATTTTTTTTTACTTCCACCAACCACAGTTATGCAAATATACTATGACCTCATATTTATATCCCATATACCACATATGGCCAAGATACCACATTTAAATCTCCACAAAATGTAGGAACCGCTCCATCCATTACCCTTGAATACACATTCCTTATCCTTTCAGACTAATGTTAATCCCTCTCCACTATTTAAGATCTCAGAATATGTACCTCTCTTCTCAGATAAAGTGCCATTCCCTCAGTAACATTCAGACCATATGAATACCGACCAACATCTCATGATCGAATATTCAACCCTACTAGAGTTTTTTCATCTTTCCCAGAATACAGAATCAACCTTATTCACTAACATAAAAGCTATCACGAAATACCACATCTATATCCTTTCTTGCATATTTATAACAGAACAGACACTGGATCTATGCACCCTGCATGGATAAAATTCTTGCCATATTCTGTTTTATTATGCACTGCTAGCAGATCAGCCAAAGAACAAGAACTCCTGGCCCACCAAGCATCCTGCGATCTATTCAAACAATAAGTCATTTAAAATGAGATATCCAGAACCTTTCTGACCCGATTCAGCACCAGTAGTGCGAAGAAATTGAAACCTGGATACCCATTGGCGGCCAAGAACCATGTGACGCGGTAGACCACAACTTCCACCGCAAGGCGCATGCGCAGAAACCACGCGCCGAAAACGAAAGAAAAAATCTATTACCGGACAGTCCATAAAAGCTGGGCAAGAACCAAGAGGGATTATCCAGCTGAGGAGGCCACATTGAGTTGGCGAAACGCGTCCTGGACGCTCACCCTTTGTTTTTTAAACACTTTGTTAAACCCCTTAAACAACCCTTGTTGTGTATTATTCATTTATTTTATTAAAAACCCATTTTTTCCCAAAAATCTTTGTATCCTGGTTCTTTCCAAGCCCAGCACAACCTACCCACAGGGCGGAATCCAGCATTGACATCGCGAGGACTCCAGCCCAGCAGAGGAAAAAAGTCGGTGGTAAGGAAGGAACAAGGAGGTGGAGGGAAAGAAGGATTCCTGGCCGCCTATACTGGCCAGGGACGTGAAAAAGAGTGAGCGTTGTTTAAACACCGGCTCAAATCCACGTGAGTTGGCACTTTTTTGTCCCTTTAACTCAAGGGGATTATTAAGGTAAAACACTGTTCTTTTGCTTTCTACCCCTTTTCTACCCTCTTTTTGCTTTATCCTACCGGTAAGTAAGAAGAAGACCAACCAAATACAGAAATATCCCTGAACATCTTCATACCGCACTTTGACCACAAGGCGGCAGCATAGGACAATATAATTTTTTCCCTTTTTTTTGTACATCCTGCTCACCACATAGATCTTTGCTGCCACCAGGTGGTCTGACTCCTTATTCAGTAAGATTACAGATGACTGTACTATAGAAAGTTCTCTCTGACCACAAGGTGGCAACATAAGACTGTTGATACATTACCACCTCGACGCTTAGACTCTATAGGACATCAATCCCATATAAAATACTGCATTCAACCATCGTACATTGTCTGAACATTGCTTATTTTCTGCATATGTCATTTGTACTTGATTTAGTCCTTATATGCCCATGAATACATATCTTCAAGTACACTTACAGATTTCTTCTGACATTTAAAAATCCCACAAGTG
This sequence comes from Leptobrachium leishanense, assembly GCA_009667805.1. Classification (NCBI taxonomy): domain Eukaryota; kingdom Metazoa; phylum Chordata; class Amphibia; order Anura; family Megophryidae; genus Leptobrachium; species Leptobrachium leishanense. Next base: position 49,660,756 of record CM019063.1, on the reverse strand, counting down.
CAAAATCCAACAAGTGCAGCGTCCATCCAAGGTATACCCCATTTCATTCTCCATTACACAATTTTCAATTGGTCATGTGACAATTTTCAACTCACTTTTGTTGGAGTTTATCCAAGCTTGAGGTGAAACGTGCATGGATTTTTGGTTTGGTCAAATCCAAAGAAACCACCATACATGCAGGGACTTTCTCTTGAAAAAAATTGAAATGTTAAAGATAAAAGCTAGACCGGTGTCCAGGACGCATTTCGCCGCAACAGGCGGCTTCATCAGCTGGCTTACAGGCTAGTGCCCTTCTACATTCATTTATAACCAACATAATTAAAAATTAAATGTCCCCACATGTCTTGAATTGATGGTTAGCGTGCGTTCCACGCCTCATTTTGGAATCTTCACGAGAGGTGCGGGGCACCGCCATCTTGCACAGGCACACTATGAACTTCTGCGTTCCACGGAGCATTCCACCTTATGTTTATTGCATACTTCCGGTATCCCATATCCTCATATCCCCAGCGTTGCGCATCTATTGTTCACACTGGTAAATTATTATTTGTGCATGGCTACAATAAAGGTGGACGCTCATTGAGCTATAAAAGATGACATAGTTCAAAGTAAAATGTTGTAAATTGAGCAAGCTATCCTCTATTAAATTTACAAAAAAGGGGGAGAAATGTTAAATAGTATTTTTCTCCCAATATTATAACTTCTGTGCTTAACCTCCCTGGCGGTTATCACGAGTGTGGCTCGGGGTTAAATTTCGCTGCTGAAAGTGGTAACCCCAAGCCACACTCGGGCTGGATAGAGATCCATTACCTGTCCTTGCGCTCCCTCGCTGTCCCCTCAGTCTCCTCCAGCAATCGCGGCGTTTGGCTTCCTTTCTCGCGAGAAGGGAACCAGGAACTATGAGGTTGCGTTCGCCGGAGGAGATTGCGGGGACAACGAGGGAGTGCAGGGACAGGTAATGTATCCAGTGGCACCCGATTGTGGCTCGGGGTTACCGCTTCCAGCATAGGAATTTAACCCCAAGCCACACTTGATATACCGCTAGGGGGATACAAAATAAAAACCCTTAACGATTCTGACATATAAAAGATGTCAGAATCGTAACGCCAGGGAGGTTAAAGTGCTTTTAATTCCATATACCAATATTCCAATTTATAAAGTGCTTACTTCTTTAAGTTGTATAAATATCCACGGCAACTTGCGACTCGGAGACTTTAAAATTAATGTTTGTAAATCTTTATTATTTCTACATTTAAATCCATGCATGGACTTTTATCAAGATAACAAAGTCACATTAACCTTTAAATACACACACGCCTTACTCCAATGATTTAATCAGGTATCACCCACGTGACCACACACAGCCACATCAGTTAAAGCTACAATAATGTTACAATCATTGCCTTAGCAACCCCTATACTCACTCCATGTCAAAAAGTAAAAAAAATCAGCTGTTTGAGTCACCTGCCGACAACTAGAGCAGCAATCTGTACATGAGACAAACTATTTAGAAAAATAAACAATTTAGAGAAAGATAATTTTTAACATTTAAGCGCCCAATGGTAGCTTTATTCCTGCTAGAAAAAAACCCGACAAAAGGGAGGAAAATTCAACACTGTTTAATTATAGCCCCCCTTATACACATCAGCAACCCACAGCATTTTCATTGAATAGACAAGAAGCAGGTATAGACATTCTTCTCATTTAACCCCTCAGGTATCATGGAATCCAACCTGTCTATCCAAAATGCCTCCCTCTTCAAGAGTTGTTTTGCTCGGTCACCTCCTCTAGGAAGGGGGGCAAGGTCTATAGCCATAACTCTCATGGCTGAGAGGCAGGGCCGGATTAACATAGGTGCTTCTATGTTTCTATGTACAGCTTGGAAAAAAGACGAGACAGAGGAGATATGATAGAAACATTTAAATACGTAAAGGGAATCCACAATTTAAAAGGAAACAAAGTAGCAAAACAAGAGGACATAGTCTTAGATTAGAGGGGCAAAGGTTTAAAAGTAACATCAGGAAGCATTATTTTACTGTGAGGGTGGTGGATACATGGAACAGCCTTCCAGTAGAAGTGGTAGAGGCCAAAACAGTGATTGAATTTAAGCAGGCATGGGATAGGCATAAGGCTATCCTAAACAAAAGATAAATTCAGGTAAAGTACCCATGTAATTGGGCAGACTAGATGGGCCGAAAGAAAAATGTCGGCAGATAAGAACCTATGTTTCTATGTGCTGATGGAGCAGCAGCTCCAGGCCCATGCCCCAGAATAGGCCCAGAGAAACGCTCTAGACGAAGCCGCGTTACATAGTGGCGAAACGCACGTCAGCGGTTTTTGGTGATGACCGGTCGTTTTTAGCAGTAACCACTTTGGCAACCGCAAGTATTTCTTTTGGTATTTAACCCAACTGGGCAGGTCTCGTTTTTTTCCAAAAATATATAATAATAATTGTTGGGTTAATTTGATTGACCCCCTTTTCCTCGAGAGCCCTTTAGGGTGGTGTCTATGCCCCGAACGAGTCCTCTGCCAACGTTGGGAGAGAGATGGTACCAATAAGACACAGACAAGGTATCAGATGGCAAAATCCCTCCAGTTTAATATTTGAACATGCACTTGTATATATATTGATACCACCGTGAGACATTTCTGTAGATAAGCATAAAACATTTGCGTACGTGTTTATATTCTAAGAAGAGAAAACACTACATTTTCTAAGAATCCAAGCCTTGAGCGTCATAACCTTGAGTTTGTAACAGCTATTATCTCGTTCTGTGGTGTTGATAGTACACAGTAGCCCTCCGCGCGCAGCACATTCCGGCTTTGACCTTGTCTGTTTCTAATATGTGAAATCCTGCACGTAATACTCTATTAGGACATATTCTGCAACAATTTTCAGTTATTTATCATTATGATTTATAGCGCATATTATGTTATAGTGGCGGCTCCTTCAATCCTCTCTTTTCACCATGTGTAATTTACACATGATGAACACAATGGTGCTTAACCTAAGGGAAAAGGGGTTTTATTGTAGGATGTGAGGGTATCCGGGTTGCCACCTCGAGATATCCTCGGGGATGCTGTCATCATACAGTGGGAGATGGCCTCCACGGTAGGGGTATCACGTGGGAGGTCCTGTATGAGCAGTATCCAAGACATCCTACAGGGGCCCAGGGTCGCGAAAATATAGCTTTCTGCGTAAAGCTACATAGTCAGCGTATTCGGAAGGGGTGGTGGTGGCATGGGGTGTGTCATCATCCTGTCTAGGGGTATGGGCCGTAGTTGGCGGTTCTGTGTCTTCGGAGGTCTCGATACTCTCCCTTTGTCCCATCATGGCGTAGGAGGTCGGGACCTTTAGGTCCCCGTTATCGGGTGCTGGGGTGACCGCTAGTACCTCTTTGGTGCTGTCGTGGGCTTGACTTTCCTTTGGCTTTGTCTTTGGCTTTGTCTTTGTCTTTGCCTTTGTCTTGACCTTTGCCTTTGTCTTTCTCTTTGTCTTTCTCTTTGTCTTTCTCTTTGTCTTTCTCTTTGACTTTCTCTTTGTCTTTCTCTTTGACTTTCTCTTTGTCTTTCTCTTTGACTTTCGGAGGCACTAGCTGGGCACGGGAGGCATGGATCCAGGTGGGGCTGGCCACCGTAGAATGGCGGTTCTGGTGAAGGCGACAATAGTGGTGGGAGGTCCGTAGGCGAAATCCTCGGGACGTTTCCCCTTCTGTAGGTGCTTGAGGAGGATCCGGTCCCCCTCCTGGAAAGGATGGGTCGGTGTACCTTCCGGTAAAAGGTAGACATATATTGCGTAAAATACAGTTTGGAAAGGAAAATATGGGGAAGGGTAGAGAAAAAGAGTTCAACAATATAACAATATCCTTATACGACTAAAAGTTCAAGAGGTCATACAGGGCATGTCACCACCAATTCCCTGTATCCCTTAAAGCAGTCCCTGACAATACTCTAACTCGGATACCTTTAGTACTTTAGTAACCCCTTTAGTTCTAGTTCATGCTATGTCTCTCGGGGTCTCATCGCCAGGTGATACGCAAAAGGTTCTTACCTAGACGATGAGGTGGTCCCTGGACATCTCAGCAGTGCCTCCAATTGTTGGGTTAATTTGATTGACCCCCTTTTCCTCGAGAGCCCTTTAGGGTGGTGTCTATGCCCCGAACGAGTCCTCTGCCAACGTTGGGAGAGAGATGGTACCAATAAGACACAGACAAGGTATCAGATGGCAAAATCCCTCCAGTTTAATATTTGAACATGCACTTGTATATATATGGATACCACCGTGAGACATTTCTGTAGATAAGCATAAAACATTTGCGTACGTGTTTATATTCTAAGAAGAGAAAACACTACATTTTCTAAGAATCCAAGCCTTGAGCGTCATAACCTTGAGTTTGTAACAGCTATTATCTCGTTCTGTGGTGTTGATAGTACACAGTAGCCCTCCCGCGCGCAGCACATTCCGGCTTTGACCTTGTCTGTTTCTAATATGTGAAATCCTGCACGTAATACTCTAATTAGGACATATTCTGCAACAATTTTCAGTTATTTATCATTTATGATTTATAGCGCATATTATGTTATAGTGGCGGCTCCTTCAATAATTTTGGCCTATTGAGGCTATATGCTTGTCTTGACGTATTGTGAATGCAGGCCATCTCTGTAGAAGGGCTAGTGCAGAAATCATATTAGATTCAGGGACAGACTGTTGGTTTAGTTTGTGACCAAGTATTCATAGTTGTGCATTTGGCTTTTACTAGCGGTTACCGTTGGCACGAATTTCACACTCTTCCACCTCTATTTATATGCTTTATTTTGACTATAGCCATTAGAACGGACCACAACCTATTTGGGTTTATATGTGGTGAGATCCGATTTTTCTAATCAGTCAATTTATCAATGTAATTGAGGATTTATGTACTTATTTTATCACCATAAGAGTCAACAATTCCGAGCCTACATTTACATGCATAATTGGCTCTATCACTTAGGAGGGTGTGAATATTTAAACGCACCTTCTAACTTGTGCTACAATTGGATTTACAGCCGACCTTATTGCAAACTTGAAGGTGGTTAATTGCAATTGCGCTTTATCTATTGTCTATGAATATCTGTTTAAGGATCCGAGAGGGGGCATTGTTTATGGTATAATTTATGTAACAAACACCTATTACGAGCAAATGTTATAATCCTGTTAAATTGCTAATTTATTGTCCAAAACACCCCACCCTGTATACTTAACCGCATAGTCTATTTACCAGGGGTCACTTTCTCATGGACCTTTGTCTTTTGAGCGCTATGTTGTAATCCTCTTGTTTATTTACCAGGGGTGTCTAACCAATACACAATTAATCTGGTTGCCTTCTTCACGCATGGATACAATTTAATGTATTTTAATGACTGTAATTTTAGATTTATTCAATAAAAGTTATTTGTATTGTGTCTACAATCTTACTACCACCATAAGTGGCATAGGGAAGCCAGCAGGAACCTATTCAATTTGCCACATTCTTCTTTTCTTTCTTTGACATCTCAAATTTGAAGGTTTAATCCTACATATGCTGGCAGTGACTCCATAGTCCTTTGGACGAGTTCGTTCTGTGTATAGGCCCAGAGAAAGGATAACTATGTCTGCATTGAAGTACATATAGTGGTCCAAATGCCCAACTCCATAGTAGCTACAAGGTCTTGTAAGGTATCACTGGAAAGGCCAGAGCATGACCTTTCCAATGATACCAAATACGATCAGGTTTTATGTAGCAAAAAAGAAAAAAAATATTTATTTTTTCTTTCTAACACAGCAAAAATTTTGCACTTTACAATTATAAAGGGAACAATGATGCTACACTAACTCACCACCTCATTCCTTATGTCACCAACAAGTGTGGAGGTGATGGCACAATCCTTTGTTACGAATTGTTAGTTCCATCAAAAACCTAAACCTCTGCAATGCAATTAAGAGCACTGGGGGGGTGACTTTGGAACCCCGCGTCACTAATTTTTACACCTCACAAGGTCAAATGAGGTGTCATTGGACAGGACAGAGTCTGGCCTTTGCAGTGATACCAAACGTGACCATGTAAAATCTAAAAGAGAAAAAAAAAAACACTTCATTTATTTTTGTAGTTCGAAAGTTTTATACAGTTGTAGCGCTGCTTTAAAACTGTATTCTGGTGCATTGAACTATTGCTGCCACCAGAGGGAGACATTGTGGACTATGCTGGACAAAATGGACTCCATCTCCCATCACCCTTTGCGTGAGGACAGGAAGTAGGTGGTACAAAGAGGTGGAAGAACATCAGCAGCCTCGTGCAAGGCATTGGCAGTGTGAGCAGAGCCACGAGAGACGTAGGACGCACGCTGGGGCTGTTAGAGTTTGAAACCAGGCCGGAGTGTGGAAGTTGCTACAGTCATATTAAAGATCGTGCTATTTCCTGAGCGTTGAGAGTACAGAGTGAGCAGTGAGAGAGAACAGTCACAGGTGACACTTCTGGGATAGAAACATAGAACAATGTCGGCAGATAAGAACATTTCGGCCCATCTAGTCTGCCCAATTACATGGATACTTTACCTGGATTTATCTTTTGTTTAGGATTGCCTTATGCCTATCCCATGCTTGCTTAAATTCAATTACTGTTTTGGCCTCTACCACTTCAACTGGAAGACTGTTCCATGTATCCACCACCCTCTCAGTAAAATAATGCTTTCTGATGTTATTTTAAACCTTTGCCCCTCTAATCTAAGACTATGTCCTCTTGTTTTGCTTCTTTGTTTCCTTTAAAATATACTCCCTCTACCTTGTGGATTCCCTTTACGTATTTAAATGTTTCTATCATATCTCCTCTGTCTCGTCTTTTTTCCAAGCTGTACAGGTTAAGATCATTAGGCCTTTCCTGGTAACTTCTCCTTCAAGCCGTACACCATTTTAGTAGCCCTTCTCTGAACTCTCTCTAAGATGTCTATATTAGACATGTGCATTAGTTTTAGTACTAAAACGATTTAGTCAGAATTTTGGTATAATTTAGTTTTCATATGACTCAAGAGAAACGAAACTGCTCAGTACAAAAACGAAAGAAACTAAAATAAAATGCATTACATTTTAGTTTCAGTCCTTTTTGTGATATTACATTGATGAGTGAAGGAGACCAGCAATGAAGAGCGCAACATCTGAAGTTCTGCACCCTCCACATGTCAATGCAGTAGGATGTTCTATACAGAGAGGGGCATTAATTAATGCAGGAGAATGTTCTATAGATTATACAGAGAGGGGTATTAATGCAGGAGGATGTTATATACATTATACAGAGAAAGGTATAAATTGAGGAGGATGTTCTATACAGAGAGGGACATTAATTAATTAATGCAGGTGGATGTTGTATACATTATACAGAGAGGGGTATTAATTAATGCAGGAGGAGGTTCTAAACATTATACAGAGAGGATCCTTTTTTTTCAGCCCTTTAAATCCAGTGGATGTGAGCACTGAGATCGGCTGCTTGTTACATTATCTCTCAGTACAATGTATCAGGCTCAGCTGTTACAGTAACTGACTGTAACAGCGCTCAGAGTTTCAGTAAAACAAGGAAATAATATTGTTCTAACCTCTTATATATAAAAATATTATTTACTAGTTTTACTGAAACTCTGAGCGCTGTGATGAGCAGCAGTCAGTTACTGTAACAGCTTTGCCTGACACGAGGCAGTTTTACAATGTTGGTGCTAACTTAACCAGAGCTGTTGTAAACTGAAAACCTCCATAGGCTATAATGGCTCTGGGACGTTTACAACAGCTCTGGTTAAGTTAGCACCAACTATGTAATATGGCCCACATTGTGCTGAGAGTGAGTGATACTGTAACAAGCAGCGATCTCAACCCTCTGAGGAGCCACTACAATAGTAATTGTATCCACTGGTTTTCAGATGAATGAATTTAGTTTTCATACTAATGAACTGAAAACGAATTTCTTTAGTAACTAAATAAATTGCTTTTTAGGACTAATCCATTAGTTCAAAACGAAATTTTGTGCTGTGCACATGTCTAGTCTATATCCTTCTGGAGATACGGTCTCCAGTACTGCACACAGTACTCCAAGTGAGGTCTCACCAGTGCTCTGTACAGTGGCATGAGCACTTCCCTTTTCCTACTGCTAATACCTCTCCCTACACAACCAAGCATTCTGCTAGCATTTCCTGCTGCTCTATTACATTGACTACTTACCTTTAGATCCTCTGCAACATTAACCCCTAAATCCCTTTCCTCAGATGTTGAGGCTAGGACTGTATCAAATATTCTATATTCAGCCCTTGGGTTTTTACGTCCGAGTTGCATTATCTTGCACTTATCCACATTAAAACTCAATTGCCACAGCTCCGACCATTTTTTTAGTTTACCTAAATCATTTGTCATTTGGCTGATCCCTCCAGGAACGTCAACCGTGTTGCAAATCTTTGTGTCATCAGCAAAAAGACATACTTTACCATTAATACCTTCTGCAAGATCACTAATAAAAATATTAAAGAGAATGGGTCCAAGTACTGACCCCTGAGGTACCCCACTGGTAACAAGACCTTGCGCCGAATAAACTCCATTTACCACAACCCTCTGTTGCCTGTCACTCAGCCACTGCCAAATCCATTCAACAATATTGGAATCCAAGCTCACAGATTGCAATTTATTGTTAAGCCTTCTATGCGGAACAGTATCAAAAGCCTTACTGAAATCTAAATAAGCAATGTCTACTGCACCACCTGTGTCTATTATTTTTGTTACCCAATGAAAAAAAACATTAAGATTAGTTTGGCATGATCTCCCTGAGGTAAACCCATGTTGTTTCTGATCCTGTAATCTGTGTGTTTTTAGATGTTCAACAATCCTTTCCTTTAACATGGTTTCCATTAATTTCCCCACTACTGACGTAAGACTAACTGGCCTATAGTTCCCAGATTCCTCCCTACTACCCTTCTTGTGAATGGGCACAACATTTGCTAATTTCTAGTCTTCTGGGACGACTCCCGTTAGCAAGGATTGGTTAAATAAATCTGTTAACGGTTTTGCTATTACATCACTGAGCTCTTTTAATAATTTAGGGTGGATCCCATCAGGCCCCATTGACTTATTTGTCTTTACTTTAGACAGCTGCTGTAGAACCTCCTTCTCTGTAAACTCATATGTAAATGTCTTAGTGTTCTCTCCTAACTGAGGTCCCTTTCCTTCCTTTTCTTCTGCAAAGACTGAACAAAAATATTCATTGAGGCAGTCAGCGAGACTTTTATCCTCTTCTACATACCTTCCTTCCTTTGTTTTTAATCCAACTAATCCTTGTTTTACTTTTCTTTTCTCGTTTATGTATCTAAAAAATGTTTTGTCCCCTTTTTTACTGACTGAGCTATTTTCTCTTCTGCGTGCGCTTTGGAAGCCCTTATAAATTGCTTTGCCTCTTTCTGCCTAATCTTATAGGTTTGCCTATCTTCTTCACTGAGTTGTTTTATAATTATTGAATGCTGTCTTTTTGTTCTTCACCATTTTGGCCACTTCTGCAGAGTACCACAGTGGTTTCTTCCCTTTTTTGTTTTTGCTAACAAGTCAAATGCAATTGCCTGTGGCCTTCAATAATGCTTCATTTAAATAATCCCATTTCTCCTGGACTCCCTTTAAACTCCTCCAGTCTGATAATGACTCATTCACACAAATTCTCATTTTAGAAAAATCTGTTTTTTTTAAAGTCTAAAACTTTTGTTTTTGTGTGGTGCGGCTCCATCCCTGTTCTTATATTAAACCATACTGACTGGTGATCACTAGATCCCAAATTTTCACCTACAACTACGTCCGATACCAAACCTCCATTTGTGAGTATTAAATCCAATATGGCCTCTTTACGGGTTGGCTCCTCCACTACTTGTGTTAGAGATAATCCCAGTAGGGAGTTTAGAATATTTGTACTCCTGGTGCACCCAGCTGTTTTGGTTTTCCAGTTCACATCAGGAAGATTAAAGTCCCCCATGATAATAACTTCCCCCTTCATTGTCATTTTGGCTATTTCCTCAAGCAGCAGATTATCTAGCTCTTCCACTTGTCCAGGGGGTCTATAGATCACACCTACACGAGCTACTGTATGATTGCCAAATGTTAGCGTAACCCAAACTGACTATGTTCACCTCGCTCATTTTTATTTGGTTCACTTTTATGTTGTTTTTCACATACAGGGCCACTCCTCCTTTCCTACCTTCTCTGTCTTTTCTATATAAAGAGTACCCCGGTATTGTTATGTCCCAGTTATTTTTCTCACTGAACCATGTCTCAATAACCGCCACTAAATCTACTTTTTCAGCTGCCATCATTGCCTCCAGTTCATTGATTTTATTGACTAAACTGCGAGCATTTATAGACGCGACTCTGAGCTTGTCATTTTTTCCCCTGCATGTTGCTTGCACCCTCCGATTTAGTTTTGGGGGACAATCAGGCAGATTGTTTTTTTACCCTTTTGTCCCCCCCTCCTAGTTTAAATATTTCTTTGCGAAACCTTTGAACTTCTCACCGAGAACATATGTTCCCCTATGAGTAAGATGCAAACCATCTATTTTATACAGTTCCTTTCTGCTCCAATTAGAGCTATCATGGGACACAAAGCCAAATCCTTGCTCTCGACACCAATCCCGAAGCCACAAATTAAATTCCCTATTGCGCATCTGCCTATCCTGAATGTTATGCACAGGCAAAACTTCAGAGAATGACACAGTGGACGCAATCTGCTGTATTTCACCTCCAAGAACACAAAAATCTTCCTTAATCTCAGAAACCTCATTGCTAGCCAAGTCATTTGTCCCTAGATGGACTAGAACATCCACTTCCCCTTGCTGCTTTGCTTGTTTGACAATATTGAGAATACGTCTCTTGTCTCTACGAGCAGTAGGGATCCTGGCAGAGTTGGAGCACAGAGAGATGGCGGCATCCATTGCTGCAGTAAAAGGAGAGAGAGTGTGCATCGGCCGGCTGTGTACTACGCTGAACTGTTCTTGACAAAGTGCGGTTTAGGAGAAGAGGGACATCGTGTGAGGAGAGTCTGCAAACTGGAGAGGAGTGCTGGCAGCCTATGTGTTCGTGTTCTGGCGGAGGAGATCGGGAGTGCAGGCATTAACAGCTTCGAGTTCCAAGTGGCAGCAAGGACAGATCCTCTCGAGAGAGATCCCTTTCTCATGCGCTCATCGGTCCAGGACAAGCGGTTACACCGAATGGGTGAGAAGGCTTCGACCTGGGGAAAACGCAGAACATTGCGCACTTGTTTATTGTTTCTTTAAGGGCCCCAACAGTGACTAGTCGAAGACTGTTTTTGTTTCATTCACTGGCCAGTTGAACACAGTACAACACACATATTTTTGAGCTATTTTTCACGGGACTTGAACTCCAGAACTGAGGGGGTTAACCAGTTTCTTTTACTGCCGCGTGTTTTTCTCGCGTTACAAATTCTTGTTACTCAAATACCGTATATGCGTATTATATGCTGCTTTATTGGGATCAGTAAAGAATATAATATAGAAAAATCCACAACAGTGCTGGTGTATAGTTATTTCCTAGTGCGGCAAGACTATCGAGGTTTATTCAGCGGCTCCTCCAGGGGTGAGCGCTGCACAGTCATATTATTCATAAAACACCATCCTCCAAAACACAAGGGAAATATTTCATTTTTTCTTTCATTTTTATAGTTAAAATTGTATCTTTTTTCAGAAAAATGCTGTAACAGGTTCCCATTCCACATTTAACAAGAATTCCCTATAGAATTTATAACTACAAAAGGTTTGGATGATAAAATGGGAAAAGATAATTTTACACGCTGTAAATGATTAAAATCTGAATGAAAAATGAATCACACAGTAACTGCCTTAGATATCGCCGTATTCTCACTATTAAAGAACCTAAAATAGGTTTTCATTTCACTAAATTCCAAAAAAAAAAAAAGCCACCAAGATATTCAGCTCCAGACCCAGAGAGATCTTAATCCGGCCCTGCTGAGAGGGGATGTCATTGTTCAATATATTTATTCCCTTCCTAAGTCTTTACACCCGTTACATACAAGATGTGTTAATATAATATTAAAATCCTATATTCCTTATTCTATACATGAATAAAGTACTAATAAAGAGTGCTTTTAGTGATTATTGAAGTATATGTGCTTTATTTATAAAATTGCATAAAAATCTATAATTATTATCTTCCTAATTTTTATAGTAATTGTTAAATAAAGCGCTACATAATTTAAAGTGCTTTAAACTTTATATTATTAAAGTGTACGTGCTTTCTTATTTATAATTACATATCTATAGCGGATATCCTAATTTTTATACACATTTTATTAATGTAATGCTATAAATCTAATGAGCTATTTTGCTCCTGTAGTTTACATTTGTCACATAAACTGTTTAATCCACTATTCATTTATTTTATAGTGCTCTATAAATTATAAGCTATAAACTAAAGTACCGTTACTATTATAAATTACTGTCATATTTACGGGTTATTTAATATATACACTACTGTTAATCCCTTCCTAGGTTAAGGCTAGGGTCAGAGTGGGGCAGTCGGAACGCGCGTGCAGGCGCACTAAATCACGGCCGTAGTAGCAGCACATAACGGCCAATGACGGCCAATATACGCAGTACGTGCGTACAAAAGTGCGCCGACACCACGCAACCAGCAAATGAACGCATTTTTCTCAGAACGTGAAACCGCTGCTACAGACGTACAGAGTGCGCTGCGGCCGCATGGCAGCGTGTGTGCGTGATTAGGAGACGTCAGACGCTGCTAGTGTGCGGCCTACATAACGTTCAAACAGCCGGATTTCCCTAGAATTGCGTTGGTGAGTACCTGCGACTGTGCGACTGTGGTCGTCTGACCACTTAAGCGTATTCCGTGAAAAAATGCGTGCGCACGCATCGACGTACATTTTGACGGTGGCCGCAGAAAATGCGCTCATCCGTCCCTAGCCTAAAATTTAATTAATAAACCAAATAATCATATGGAAAATTCTTATTGGTAGAGTATCCGTTTTTATTTCTTATTGGTAGAGTATAAAGTGTAATAGAGAGTAATAGTGTGGGGATTGTGTGGTGTGTTGATTCCACTTATCAGGGAACTGATGGTGTTTTGTTTGGCCTATTGGAATATAAAAGATTATGGGCCATATCACATTCCTGACGCTAACGTTAGTGGTCACCTGTGTGAGTGTTAACGTTAGCAATGGTGGCCCTAGCGCTGGCACCATATTACCATCTGAACGATAACGTGCTATTCAGAGCGAGCCTAGTGTATCTTGCACTCTATATGCTTAACATGGGGAGCGCAAAGAGTTAGTGTTACGATTACAATGTCCTAACGTTGATTACCGTCCGGCTGCGGTTAGTTCAAAAGTTAGCACCAGGTCCAAGCTGTGGTTAACGGATTCCGCTGCTGCAGAATCCATCAGCACCAGCCGAAAATCCCCCCAAAAATCACATACTCTCCTCTTATCCCACGCTGAGAACGGCGGCTCCAATCGCTTCTTCTGGCAGCCGGACGTCCCCCAGTCTCCCTCGGCAGATCACTAGGCTGACCTGCCTGATATCTGAAGGCGAGATCCTGCAGGTCATGTGACCGGCAGAGGAGAAGCCTCAATGGAGTCCTATGGAGAGGATGCTATAGTGATACTAAAGTGATACTATAGGAGACTCGGCTCCTCCAAGTAGTTGGTATTTCTACCAATAATAAAGCTTTTTTCCGCTGAGCATCGAGCAGAAGAACAATCAATTCATGTTAGGAACTATCTACAGCTTCATCTTCACTTTAACCGCCCCATATAAACTGGGTGCCTGTCTGTCTTTCAATGTGTTTTTAAGTTGAATCTTCAATGTGTTTAATCATTAAAAGGTATATTTTATGTATCCCGTACTCCTGTGAGCTCAAGGTGGGTTTTCTTTCTGAAGGGAACAACCAGTTTTCTGGTTTAATTAAAAGAATGCACAAATGTCATTTAAATGGTTAATTAACACAATAACAGCAAAGTGTCCCTCCCTCCACTCACACATGGAGTGGACACTCACCTATTGTTATGTTTATCCGCCCCTGGCAGTTTCTCTGCCCCTTATTATCTAGCTCTGCCCCCTACTGAATAGAAAGGGTAATTACCCTGATTCCATGCAGACAAAGAGCAGCTCAGACCCAGTTCCTGGAATTTACTCACACCCAGCATTGAGCAGCTAAACCCAAAGGATTCCTCCCTGCACCCCCCATGGTCAGCCTTAGATCTAAAGATACTGAATATTCTCTAACCAGACCCATATATGTAAAGTAAAACACTGGATGATAAACACTACGAGAGGAAATCATGTGTCTATTGTAAATTTTCTATTTATTCCATATTTTTAATATTTTGGATTTCATTTTATATATAATGAGCAAAATAAATAAGTTTAACATTAAATAAAAACATTTCTTTCTGCTTTTTAAGGAGTATTTTATCTTAAACTGATACAGTTTCTTATTTCGCTTGGAGTTAAATGAAACATTGACAAACTTTCCAATGCTTAAAACTAATATTTTAGGCACTTTTCTCACCATCACATAAGTTACTCATATTGATAACTATAATACTATTATAATAATCTGTTTTATTGATTATATATAATTAGCTTCAACTGAACATTAGGCACCAGTTCATATACATTACATAAGAAATGAACCATTTTCTTACATTTTTGTGAACACGTTTTCTATCTTTTCCATGTTTTTAATATTGTGGATTTTATTTTATATATAAATAATGACAATAAACAGAAAAAAAATAATTTAACATACGATCAATCAGGTCTTTCTGCTTTTTGTTGGTACATTCTGGTTTAAATTGACATGTTGTCATATTTTGCTCAGCGTTGAAGGAAACGTTGCTGGATTTTCTGCAGGTTATATAATTCATGTTTTGGCGCTTCCCTCAGACGCACTTCATTTACTCATTGTTAGTTTTAATTACTTTTTATGATGATGATATGTGTAAATTGACCTAAACTGAAACTTATCAAAACATAGAAAGAATATAATATATGTGTGTGTAATATTAAACTTCAAAGCTCTTGGATTTTAGGAATAGCTGAACACAATGTATAAACACACGACAATAACTGATGTGATATAACTTCATATATATATATGGTTATGGTAAATGTGCAGAGGAGGCACTCGGGGTCTTAATAATAAACATATACTTTTTACTTTCTTTTAATAAAGCATATATATTGTCACGCTGTCGCTTTATAACAACCTTTAAAATGTTGAGTAGAAATGGGTGAAATTCTAGATTATAAATACGGGACATGGGAAGATATTGTAAATACAGCCTAAGAGTCAGACTAAACCTAAATATCTCTAGCCGTATTAAATTATTTTCCTACATTCAATAATAAATATTTTAATTTTATGTGCATAGTAAGACCTGAGCATGAATTTTGCTGAAAACAGATTTTGGGAGAGTTTCCCTTTCCAGTCTCTTTGCTCCACTGTTATATATTTACAATCACATGACTAATTAATTTACCCAAAATTTACATTTTACAAATATTGGTAAGAAAAGTATATTTCAAATACACCATTTTAAATCAAAATGTAAAGAAACAGACATTTTAGTAAATAAATCATATTGTGTTTATATTTAGAATAAAGTCATGTGACTCATTTCACACACTTTAACATTTGAATATTCCAAGTAAGAGCAAAGTGATAAGAACAATACTATGTCATTAAAGGATTCTGGAAGGAGACCTGGCCAATCACAAAAACCATTTTCTGATACCTGCCTTGGTATCAACAGGTGGTCTTTGGAGACTTGGCCAAGTCTCCAACCAATCAGTGAGTCCCAGGTATCATTTCCTTTGTGTCATTCCCTATAAAACCCAGGGCTGTAATCCTTCTGCCCTGTCACTCTCTGGATGCCCAGTGATTCAGACTGACTTCTTGTCACAGAGTTACTCTCACAGAATATTCAGGAGAACATTTGGTAGAGACATCTCAGCGAGTCCAACTTCAGCTGGTTTACAGGAAGCTTTCTCCAGACCTTCATCCCATAAAGGAAATACTAAGGTGAATATTCTCTTTTTCATTAATTTCCTGTAATATTTCTGCTGGGATGTCTGCATGGAGTGATCATAGGTTCATAGATGTGCTGAAGATTCGTTGCATGTGACGTTTGACTAAATGATCTATAAATCCTACTCTTTGTGTTACAGCTACCAGTCATGGCATCTGATGGATCTGATGTGGTGCTCTTCTTGGAACAACTATTTGACTTCTATTCGCAAAACATGCGTGAGGTTGACCTGTCCGAGTTATTCGAGGTCATCAGAGAACTCGGCAGTGGGACCTTTGGTTCAGTATTATTGGTGAAAGATCGTAAAACAGGTCAGTTATTTATTCAGCCTTTTTCTCTGCTATATCTGTGTTTGGGTTTACATTGGTGAGTGACTTTACACTTGGGAATTTAAGCTGCGCAAGACACCTGGATAGCACCTTTTCCACTCGATTTTCCTTTTTGTGTTCACTCAAAAAGATGTCTGTATCTGCTTTGTCACAATCTGGGTCTTTTAGTATTTTCCCTCGTTTTTGTTTTGTATCTCGACCTCTATTAAAATGAGCAATAACTAAAATCCTTTTCTCTCTTCTCTTCCATGCAGCTCGGATGATGGCCTTGAAGATGCTGGACAGAAGCAGAACGTGCCAGAGCAATTTTATCAGGGAATTTAGTGTGTCCTTCTTCCTGTCATCACATCCCAACATCATCGGGGGATACGGTCTGGCTTTCCGATTTAAAAATCATTATGCCTTTGCCCAGGAGCTGTCACCGATTGGGGATCTACATTCCCTTATTCCGGTTAATGTAAGTATTCTGTCACACTGATACAATTAAACAGACGCTCATTAGATGCAGATATTTATGGATTCTTTTTTTTTATATTTCAGGAAGGACTGCCAGAAGCCGTTGTGAAGAGGTGTGCCGTCCAGATAGCCAGTGCTTTGGACTTTATGAAGAGTAAAGGGCTGGTGCATCTGGACATTAAACCAGAGAACATTCTAGTTTTTGATCGGGAATGCGCTCTCGTAAAGATAACAGACTTTGGACTGACACAATTCAAAGGTCAACGCATCAGCTGCAAAACAGGATCCAAATCCTATAAGTCTCCAGAACTATGTCAGGAAACATCAATGGAGTTCTTGGCTGCAGATCCCAGGATAGATGTTTGGGCCTTTGGTGTGGTCCTTTTCCTTCTAATGACAGGCATGTTTCCATGGGAAGATGCCACACTAGAAGACAGGAAGTATAGAAGATTCGTCAGGTGGCAACAAGCTTCTCCATCAAAGTTTACCCCCTACCCATGGAAAAAACTCCCTTCTGCTCTCCATTCCATGTTCCACAGCCTCTTGGCAGTGGACATTACAGTAAGAGGAGATGCCACAGACGTCTTGGCGTATATGGACCTGACTTGGAAAAAGAAAGTCTCCCAGAAAGCACGGAGGACGGTCGGAACAAAGAGAAAGAGGACGGACTTACACCCTGAATAGGGATAGCAGACATAGAGTTGGTTTATTAATTAAAACCTAACAGAGATTAACAATAAGTCCATTACCAGCAGAAATACATTGGAATCGCTGGGACGAGATAAAAGCCAAAGCCTTATTTTAATGACTTATTCCACATGAGAAACCTGTTAAAGATGGTTTTACATGCATCTTAATTATGTTTGTAACTAACAAAGCTTTGATTCTCCACCAACCAGGAACAGCCTGAGAAAGATGTTTATTATAGCGAGTTACCCAAAGCATTAGACAGAACCAGTTGCGGTAAAACAGGAGGTCTTTATTCTGGGATTTTTGTTCTGTTTATATTCCAGATGGAATTCACCTGCAAGTACTGAGGGTGCTATGTGTTGAAATATGTAAACCTCTGTTCTTAATCTTTCAAGATTCTTTTCTTTCAGGAATAGTACCAGAGGATTGGAGAAAAGCT
Organism: Leptobrachium leishanense; assembly: GCA_009667805.1. NCBI lineage: Eukaryota > Metazoa > Chordata > Amphibia > Anura > Megophryidae > Leptobrachium > Leptobrachium leishanense. The sequence goes on along the minus strand of CM019063.1, from coordinate 49,642,736 downwards.
GACGTGGTCCCTATATTTAAGAAAGGTTTAAAATTTGTGCCTGGGAATTATAGACCTGTGAGCTTAACATCTGTGGCTGGGAAAGTATGAGGGGTTACTAAGGGATAATATTCAGTAATTTATTGGGAGGTATAATGTAATTGGCAAAAATCAGCATGGTTTAATGAAACACAGATCATGTCAGACTAACCTAATTACGTTATATGAGGAAGTAACTAGAAGTATAGATCAGGGGGTCGCAGTGGATGTGATTTACTTGGATTTTGCCAAAACTTTTGACACAGTTCCACACAAAAGGTTACTATTTAAATTAAGAAAACTTGGTCTAGATGAAAATATTTGGTCTTGGATAGAAAACTGGCTAAAAGATAGGGTACAGAGAGTGGTCATAAATGGTACATTGTCAAGATGGACATCAGTGGTAAGCGATGTCCCTCAGGGGTCTGTTATAGGACCAATAACATTCAATTTATTTATAAATGACCTTGAGATAGGCATTGAAAGTCATGTATCAGTGTTTGCAGATGACACAAAACTAGGAAAAGTAATACAATGTGAGCAGGATGTTACTTCGCTGCAGAGGGATTTAGATAAATTGGGGGACTGGGCACTTAAATGGCAGATGAGATTTAATCTAGATAAATGCAAAGTTATGCACTTTGGAGTGAAGAACACACAAGCAATTTATACCCTAAATGGTACGGAGTTAGGGAAATCCAAGCAGGAGAAAGATTTGGGAATAATCATAGACTTCAAACTAAGTAACAATGTGCAATGTCAAACAGAAGCTGCGAAAGGCCAGCAAAGTATTGGCATGCATTAAAAGGGGAGTTCACTCTCAGGATGAAAACATAATTTTGCCTCTGTATAGATCAATGGTAAGGCCGCACTTTGAATATGCCGTGCAATTTTGGGCACCTGTCTTAAGAAAGGATATTATAGCGCTAGAAAAAGTGCAGAGAGACGGGCGACTAAATTAATAAGAATGGAAGAGTTAAGTTATGAGGAAAAACTAACAAGCTTAAACCTGTTTAGTTTAGAGAATCGGCGCCTTGGAGAGGATCTGATAACCATATATAAATATTACGGGGCCGTTATCAACCATTGTCTGATAACCTATTCATTAACAGGACTATACACAGGACAAGGGGTCACTCATTTAGACTGGAAGAAAGAAAATTCAGCCTAAAGCATAGGAAGGGTTATTTTACGCTGAGAACAGTAAAGCAGTGGAATTCTCTGCCTGTTGAAGTGGTTGGGTCAGAGACTGTACAGACTTTACAGACTTTTAAAAAGCAACTAGAGGACTTCGCGCAGACACAGAATATTAAGGGTTATAATATTTAATATGTGGGTAAAAGCTTCTTGATCTAAGGAGAAATCTGACCGCCATTCTGGGGTCAAGAAGGAATTTTTTACCAGTATGTTGCATATTGGCAAGCATTTCAGACTGGGTTTTTTGCCTTCTTTAGGATCAACAGCAGTAGGTGATGTGGGAGAGGCTGAACCCTATTGACACATGTTTTTTTTTAGCCTATATAACTATGTAACTTCCAGTGTTTACTTTTCCTCCACAGAGAGGGATTAGGGAACAATAGCAGGCGTGCCACCTTAGTGCCTCAGTGGGTGGACCTGATTGAGGGAATTTTATGATGAAAGTGAACAGCAATATAAACCAAGACGTAAAATACATAACATTAAATACATGAAACATAACACCCCACACAATGGCCTCTGTAGCCTCGCTCACACGACAGTCATGAAAAATAGTCTTTCAATAAACAGCTGCAGACATTCCCAGAACCCCCTCCAACAACTTTCCCCATCACAATTACCTCATACTGCTCTGTCCCAGTGGCGGCTGGATCCATGTCACTGTTAGTTTGAATTATGACATCAAAATTACTCGTTCTTCCTTACTTCTTTATAAAGTATAACATAGAAAATTAGTATCAAAAATGACTGAGATGGAATTATTTTTCCAGATACTCCTAGATTCTGGAGTCTAATCTCGCATTTGGTACGTTCCATTTTAACGTTAGGGAATCATGGTTGCATGATCCCAGATGGCTGTTTTTATCTGAGTTACACAAATTTTAAAAACTCTGCAATTGCTCACTCATATGGAGACTAGAGCCCCAACTGGCTCTAGTAGTTATCGCCTTATGGGTATTATATTCTTAGGCACCCATCCACCTGTAAATTCTTTTATTTTTTCGGAATTCCTCACATATGAAATTAAAGATGAACCAGGAATTTCCCTAACATAATTCCGTTATCACATTCCTTTTATATAGATAAAGCCAAATGTGCACCTACTCTTGAAGGAGCCTTGAAGTAGCCTTCCCAGGCTCTTGGGCTTGCTGCATGTGAGTTTTGTTTTTTTAGGGAAAAACCTACTAAACCTCTCCCAAAACGTTCACAGGTCTGGCAGGGTAAAGAAAAGCGCTTTAATTAAAATCAAATAACTGCAGAACACGTTTCATAGGCAAACCCGGCTTCCTCAGCTGGTAAAAGCAAATGTAACAAACTTATCTCCCCCTGCCCTTTATATACCCCACTAATCCTTGCAAATGATGTGCACGTGTGTTAATTAAGGAGTTCCAATCCTCTTTCATGTCCTTAGGGTCCAATCACTCTTAAACGTATTTCACCTTACTAGCTTTCCAGCCTGCAAAACAGACCCAATCAGCGGAGCTCTTTCACGTGCAACCACTCGCTTCCACAGCTGACCCCGCCCCTCATCTACATTCATTTATAAACCAACATATTTAAAAATTAAATTTACCCACATGTCTTGAATTGATGGTTAGCGTGCGTTCTGCTCCTCATTTTGGAATCTTCACGAGTGGTGCGGGGCACCGCCATCTTGCACAGGCACACTATGAACTTCTGCGTTCCACGGAGCATTCCACCTTATGTTTATCGCATACTTCTGGTATCCTATATCCTCATATCGCCAGCGTTGCGCATCTATTGTTCACACTGGTAAATTATTATTCGTGCATGGCCACAATAAAGGTGGATGCTCATTAAGCTATAAAAGATGACATAGTTCAAAGTAAAATGTTGTAAATTGAGCAAGCTATCCTCTTAAATTTACAAAAAAAGGGGGGGGAAATGTTACTTAATTTATAATATTGGGAGAAAAATACTATTTATGTGCTATGTGCTTAACCTCCCTGGCGGTTATCCTGAGTGTGGCTCGGGGTTAAATTTCACTGCTGAAAGTGGTAACCCCGAGCCACACTCGGGATGGGTAGAGATCCATTACCTGTCCCTGCGCTCCCTCGCTGCCCCTGCAGTTATCTCCGGCGATCAAGGCGTTTTCCTTCCTGGTTCCTTTCTTGCGATCAGAGAACCAGGAAGTATGAGGTCTCGATAGCCAGGAGGAGGCTGCGGGGACAGCGAGGGAGTGCAGGGACAGGTAATGTATCTAGCGGCATCCCGAGTGTGGCTCGGGGTTACCGCTTCCAGCATAGGAATTTAACCCGAGCCACTCGATATACCGCTAGGGGGATACAAAAAAAATAACAAAACCTTAACTATTCTGACATTTAAAAGATGCCAGGGGAGGTTAAAGTGCTTTTATTTCCATATACCAATAGTTGTATAAATATCCACGGCAACTTGCGATTCTGAGACTTTTAAAATAATATTTGTAAATCTTTATTAGTTCGACGTTTCAGTCCATGCATGGACTTTTATCAAGATAAATAACACAGTCACATAAACCTTTAAATACACACACCTTACTCCAATGATTTAATCAGGTATCACCCACGCGACCACTGTCGGGTATTTTCATAGGAAAACAAAATGGATGCTTGTAGCCATTTTGTGTATATTCGTTGTAATCCATATTGTTTCTCCTAAAAAAAATTTTTTGGAATTACCTTTCACCTACTTTTTCAGAGAAGTTCATAAAGATTTTAAATTTGTTAGTGGAATAAAGGATTTATGTGTGCGTTTTAAATTAATATAATTGTGTAGACATAAAGACGCTATAGAGGCTGTTCCACTTGATATATGTGATAGATAAGTGCTAGACATGGCAAGGGCAAAATTGTCTGCTTCGATAAAAAAAATATTTTATTCAAGGACTTAAGATTTCTAGAAAAACATCTATGCACAATTATACATAAATTCACATGTATATTATGTATCCAATATATATTTAGTAGCTCCAATATTTTATAAGTGTAACTATGATGGAAAAGTAGTATAAAAATAAGTAGTTTAAAAGTATAAATATTTACGTTTTAGCTGATAAGATTAAATTGCTTAGACAAACTTTAAATATGCAAGTGAGGCTAGAAGAGCTGTATACTAAATTTAAAATTGTTATGTACAGAAAAAAGTCTGAGGAAAATTTAAACATTCTGTGTCTAATACAAGATATATAGAAGAATGTGACCTATGACCTATGTCAAATAAATCAAAGAAAATAGTTTTGTTTAAATTTTGAAAATCAACACTGCCCTCTAGTGTTATATTATGAGTTGGCAGGTACCATTGAATATCATTGAACAAATAGATATGCTAATTAGAAATTATGTGATAAGTGATGTCAAACACCTTATATCTGTCTATCCACAGAGTGTTTTAAGGCATTCACTTCTTTCAGTCAAGGCATTCATTTATTTCATTTCTTCCTCTCATGCATTCTCATCCTTCCTTTCACTCACTCTTACCATGAACCAGGAACATGTAGAAATGAGTCATGCTCACAGAGAGACTCAAAAAGAGAGAGACAAAAGAAAGTAAGATGGACATATATTTATAACCAATTATAGAAACTCTTATAAATATTCTCACAAATTCTCACACTCCATTTAAATCATTACATCCAAAGATAGCACTTAAATTATTGCTGCTTTAACTTAGAAGTTCACAGAAAGGATTGAATCCAGTTGGAACAGGTAAAGTAGGAGAGCAATTTAAGTGGAATTAATGGAGATAGATGGCGGCACTCAGAGATTTAAAAATAAAAAAGTTTAATTAAGTCACCCCACACATTGAGAAAATCAAAGCAATACATCTTCCCTCATCGCCATGGCTTATGGCCTCTATGGATGTGAAGAGTCTCTACACAATTATTCCTCATGGTGCGGGGATTCAATGTGTCCAATAAGTACTGCAGGAGTCCCAACACTATAAAGGCCCACCAATTGAATTTATATGGGAGCTTTTATGGATTGCCCTTTATCAAAAAAATTTTAAATTTGAAAATAATCTCTATATACAGTGTGCGGGCATGGCGATGGGAGCATCCATGGCACCAACATATGCCAATTTTTATATGTATTGCTTTGAACGTACACATCTACTACAAAAATAGGAGTCCCAGATTTTATTTTATTGTCGCTTTGTCGACGATATTTTTTTGATATGGGGAGAGGGATACACTGACTTTCAACCTTATGGTTGATACAATTAATAAGCTTGATACCCCGGTGAAATTACCCACTAATAGTAGTCTGAGTTCTATATCTTTTCTTGACGTTACTATTTTTCGTACACGTAACACCTTAGATAGGAATACGATTCTTCATATGGATAGTCATAATTCCCAACATCGTAAACATTCACTCCCTATATCCCAGTTCTTACGGGTACTTAGATAGAATAGTGATTTGGAACTATGTGAACAACAAATTTTGGAGATGTACTAACGCTTTCGAGCTAGGGGTTACTCCACAAATACTCTTGATAATGCTCTAATGAAGGCGATAAATCGCACACGAGATCAGAAGCTACCCCAACTAGTGAAAGCAGCGAGAATTTGTCTCCCTTTAAAATTTAACACCCATAGTACCAAGATAGCTAATACCATTAAAAAACATTGGAATACATTCTCTTTCGATCGATCACTACCAACTTAATTTAAAACTCAACCACTTATCAGCTACTCCAGGGGGCGTAATTTACGTGATTTGCTTGTACACACAGATGCCGTTAAATCGTATGCCACTAAGATTCCCTTGCAAAAAATGGGGTGCTTTAGATGCACTGGATGTGTTACGTGTAATCACATGAGCTTGTCAACCACCTTTACACACCCACACACGGGGCGCATTTATAAAATTAAACCCCGTATTACTTGTTTGACGGAGTTTGTAGTATATATGATCACATGCCCCTGTGGATTAGCGTACGTGGGGAAGACCGATCGTACACAATAGAGATCGTATCCGTGGCCATCGTTCATCTATTAATACGGCATACAGGGATGGCCAAACGGATAAGCCAGTGGCCAAACATTTGACACTCCAACATAGATTACCTACCCTTCGCTTTGTGGCCATTGACCGTGTCCCTCCACTCCCTAGGGGTGGTAACCGCTCTCAGCGGTTGCTACAGAGGGAAACATATTGGATCAAGAACAAGCGAAGAATGGACGGCGCCCAAACCTATACCGCCACCAGTAAACCAAGCCCACCAGAAATTTAGTGGTTTCCCCCAAACCAGTAAATAACAATCAATACAGTACGTATCTGGAGGCGCGATGAAAGTCGCTTAAGGGTAGCTGGTGGTTCTCTTAGTTCTCTTAATAGACTCGTCCACATGGATCATAAAAGAAAACAGAACAATGATCGTGCAGAGTGTTTGTATATATCTAGAATACTGATACGATGTATACACTCACAAGTATAGAGCCCAGACACTGGCTCTAAGTGGGTCAGCGCATTCAGATGTTATCGCATTCGGGTGTTTCAGGTTCTTCGCTTAGGAGGCCCATACTCGTCCATAAAGGGAGAATCTTCTCACAGGTAACCCCAAAAAGACAAGAGAAACTTTCTCGTGCAGGTCTCATAAGTATGGTAGCATATACAATATATGAATTGCCAACTCACGTGTGTTGGAGCTTTAGGACCAAGCTCAAGGTAAGCGCGCGTATGGACTTCTTTTAGGTAAAGTCCAAAAAACCTTTGGAGCTCCCAGGACTTTGAAGAACGGGGAAAAGGATAAATAAATTTTAAAATGGAATTTATTAAAACATAAAACAATATTATAGGTATTGCCTAGTAGCCAGAACGCGTTTCGCCAGATCAACTGGCTTCATCAGCTGGTTTACAGGCCAGGTCACTGTGTAGATTAAAATACTATCCCAAATTGTCCCCATCTGTCCTTGATTGCTAGTCCGGCGTGCGTTCCATGCCTCAAAGTCCAGTTGTCTTGGATTTGCGGCGGGTGCCGCCATCTTGCGCATGCGCTGTTCTCCCTCCATGCGTTTCACTGTGCGGGTCAAATCGCTGAACCGGATATCCCTGCGTTCCACTGCGTTGCTAGCGGCCGATTCCTAATGATGTGGCATCTTAATTCCTCCACAGCGGCCAGGTGGTGGAAGGAACCCCAGAGGGAGAATGATATCAATACAATGCCACCAATATCCACAAAATCCCCATCCTCCTCAACTGTATACCATTTAGGGGATATATATAGATAAATGTATAAAATATACCATATGCCTAAAAATTGTGAACCGGTAAGTGTCTCATATGTAATATTGCTAGTGCAATCTATGCGGCACTAGTGGTGAGTTTACATGTGCAAATGAAAGTATATCAACTCATTCATAAAGTGCGTTAATATGTCGCTAATGTCTAAAGAATCCCCAGTCCTCTTCGATTATATATCATTTAAGGGATGTATATATTTAAAATAAACCATATATACATCTTAAGATTGGTAAATATATCATACTATTGCTAATGCAATCTATATGATAGACTGGTGATGAATTTACATGTGCAAATAAAGGTATCTAAACCCATCCATAATAAAGTGCTTCGATAGGTCTATAAAAAAATATATGTAAATCATACATAGACCCAAATATTGTGGACCAAAAAATGTATCATACATAATATTGGATCAAGACCCTGGATACTGTGGCACCTAGGGGATTGAATGAGTATGTTTCCTTCTCTAGCTTTTTATACGATCGTTGATTTAGTTATTTTTTCACTCTTTTGACACCGTACATATATACAACATATGTGACATGTTTGGTCTATCTGGCATCTATGATCAAACACTGGGGCGTTATGGTATGTAATAATACATCTTCTATAGGTAGTAGTTCACATAGCGATTTGAAATAATCACTTACTTAACATCATGTTCGATGCATACGTGTATATATGGATATTTCTCTGGGATGTATGCATGATGTCTGGTTGCAGTGCTCACCCTTTTACTTTATATATTTCTGGTCGATACCTCCCTCTCCTTCCCCTCTAAGGGTTTCTCTTTCTGTGCAGTATTTTTTGCATTGTTTTTAGTTGCTAAGGCGACAGGATTACGTTAGTAATCACGGGACGCCATATTTGAGACGTATACTGCTCTGTGAGTTGCGCACCATAACACCTGTGGTTAGTGCCTAATGAGACCTCTCCGATTGTTTTTCATTTAAACACATGCATGTAACATTTGTATCACCTTGAGAATGGCTCCTGTGTGGGCCGAAACTGACCTATTTTAAATTACTTAAACTTATTTTTTTTTAAATCTGACTGAGTGCCGCCATCTTTCTTATTTCTATATTATTTCTGGCGAAGCACCAACATTTGACTGTTTGTGGACATTGGAAGGTGTTGCAGGACTATTGGAGAAATATATTATATATATATATATAATGTCGTATATTGCAATAGATATATCGGACCTTTAATATATGTCTAACTTGCAGTATAGAAATATAAGAAGAGTCTGATAATTAGGATAAATTATATATCCTTTTATTTGTTGCAATGTATATATATATATATATATATATATATATTGAAAATGGAAGAGCTATTGTGATTGAATTATTAGGCAGGTATTTATATATTCTACAATTAAAAAGTATAAGATTAGAAGCTTAATTCTTGTTATTAGGGGAGGATTCACTAAATAGGTTTTTCTTATTATTCCAAGTAATTGAATTTAAGCAAGCATGGGATAGGCATAAGGCTATCCTAAACAAAAGATAAATCCAGGTAAAGTATCCATGTAATTGGGCAGACTAGATGGGCCGAAAGGTTCTTATCTGCCGACATTTTTCTATGTTTCTATGATAGCTTCATCTTTTTGTTGATCCAGGTAGCACAGATTGATATATATATATATATATATATATACATACAGGGCTCAAAATTTCAAGTCCCAAGCTACTAGCCAGGCCTTAAGAGTTACTCGCCACTAGTTGCCCCACCTAACCCCTTATCCTGCCCTGCCTCTGCATTCCCACTCGCCCTCATGTAATTTCCACTCACCAAATGCGAGCAGGTGAGTGGAAATTTTGAGGTATACACATAGAGATATATAGATAGAGATAGAGATATATATATATATATATATATATATATCTCTATCAGTCATGGCTAAAATTGTTGGCACCCAAGACATTTTAACAGAAAATCAAGTATTTCTCACAGAAAGGTATTGCAGTAACACATATTTTGCTATACACAGGTCTAGTCCCTTTGTGTGTATTGGAACAAAACAAAAAAAGGGAGGCAAAAAAGCAAATTGGACATAATGTCACGCAAAACTCCAAAAATGGGCTGGACAAAATTCTTGGCACCCTTAGGCTAGGGTCAGACTGAGGCAGTGCGAACGCGCGTGCAGGCGCACTTAATCACGGCCTTAGTAGCAGCAAATGCCGGGCAATGACGGCCAATATATGAAGTACGGTCGCACAAAAGTCCGGCTGCGCAACGCAAGTGGCAAACGAACGCATTTTGTCGAGAACGTAAAACTGCTAGTACAGTTGTACAGAGTGCGCTGTGTCCGCTAGCGGCGTGTGTGCGTGAATTGGAGATGTCAGACACTGCTAATGTCCGGCCAACATAACGTCCAGATGCACAAAGTGTTTTATTGATGATCCGTACAAAATCACGAACGCAAATGCGCATCGTATGACCGCTATCGTGTATTCCGTGAAAAAATACGTCCATTCGTTCGAACGCACTTTTTCACAGACAACGTGAAAATGCGTTCGTCTGACCCTAGCCTTAATATTTGGTTGCACACCCTTTGAAAAAATAAATGAAATCAGTCGCTTTCTATAACCATCAATAAGCTTACATCTCTCATCCAGAATTTTGGACCACTCTTCCTTTGCAAACTGGTCCAGGTCTCTTATTGGAAGGGCGCTTTTTCCCAACAGCAATTTTAAGATCTCTCCACAGGTGTTCAATGGGATTTAGATCTGGACTCATTGCTGGCCACTTCATAACTCTCCAGCACTTTGTTGTCATCCATTTCTGGGTGCTTTTTGACGTATGTTTGGGGTCATTGTCCTGCTGGAAGACCCAAGATCTCAGACGCAAACCCAACTTTCTGACACTGGGCTCTACAGTGCGACCCAAAATCCTTTGGTAATCCTCAGATTTCATGATGCCTTGCACACATTCAAGGCACCCAGTGCCAGAGGCAGCAAAACAAGCCCAAAACATCATTGAACCTCCACCATATTTCACTGTAGGTACTGTGTTCTTTTCCTTGTAGACCTCATTCCGTTTTTGGTAAACCGTACAAATGATGTGCTTTACCAAAAAGCTATATCTTGGTCTCATCTGTCCACAAGACATTTTCCCAGAAGGATTTTGGCAAACTGTAGTCTTGCTTTTTTATGTTTCTGTGTCAGCAGTGGGGCCATCCTGGTCCTGGGTCTCCTGCCATAGCGTTTCATTTAATTTAAATGTCGACGGATAGTTCGCGCTGACACTGATGCTCCCTGAGCCTGCAGGACAGCTTGAATTTCTTTGGAACTTGTTTGGGGCTGCTTATCCACCATCCGGACTATCCTGCTTTGCAACCTTTCATCAATTTTTCTCTTCCGTCCACACCCAGAGAGATTAGCTACAGTGCCATGGGTTGTAAACTTCTTGATAATGTTATGCACTGTGGACAAAGGCAAATCTAGATCTCTGGAGATGGACTTGTAACCTTGAGATTGTTGATATTTTTCCACAATTTTGGTTCAAGTCCTCAGACAATTCTCTTCTCTTTCTGTTGTCCATGCTTAGTGTGGCAAACACAGACACACAATGCAAAGACTAAGTGAACTTCTCTCCTTTTTATCTGCTTTCATGTGTGACATTTATATTGCCCACACCTGTTACTTGCCCCAGGTGAGTTTACAGGAGCATCACATGCTTGAAACAATCTTATTTATCCACAATTTTGAAAGGGTGCCAAGAATTTTGTCCAGCCCATTTTTGGAGTTGTGTGACATTATGTCCAATTTGCTTTTTTTGTTTTGTTCCAATAAACACAAAAAGGAAATAAACATGTGTTACTGCAATACCTTTCTGTGAGAAATACTTGATTTTCTGGAAAATTTCTGGGGTGCCAACAATTTCGGCCATGAGAAAATATATATACATACACGATACTAGCTTTTTTTTGAATATTTGTTTGCTGGGAAATACATGTTTCCTTTCCAGAAACGTTTAATAAGTTGTACTAACCATTTATGTTTAGTTACTAACTAAATAAAGTAAATAATACTAATTATAGCTGCTGAGTTACTAACATGTTCTAAAAAGCTAGAAATATATGTGCTGATGGTTGTTGTTTTTATAAATTCTTGAATTTTGTTGTGAGAATAAGTCATTTTGTATACGTAATAAGTATATACCGTATTTTTCGCTCCATAAGACGCACTTTTTTCCCCCCAAAAAGTGGGGGGAAAAGTGGGTGCGTCTTATGGAGCGAATATGGCCCAGCAGCTCGTGGATGTGCCTCCGCTCACCTGCCGCCGCCGCGTTCGTCTCCCTCTGAGCATGCGTCTGGCGGCAGGAAGCTTGGGCACTCGCCTGGGGGAGCCACGTGACCGCGGAGATCGCGGTCACGTGGCTCCCCCAGGCGAGTGCCCAAGCTTCCTGCCGCCGGACGCATGCTCAGAGGGAGACGAACGCGGCGGCGGCAGGTGAGCGGAGGCACATCCACGAGCTGCTGGGCCATATCCATATGTGAGCTGGGGCATTATCAATGTGTGAGCTGATGGGGCAAATCCATGCTGGCTGGGGCAAATCAATGTGTGAGCTGGCTGGGGCAAATCCATGTGTGAGCTGGCTGGGGCAAATCCATGTGTGAGCTGATGGGGCAAATCCATGTGTGAGCTGATGGGGCAAATCCATGTGTGAGCTGATGGGGCAAATCCATGTGTGAGCTGATGGGGCAAATCCATGTGTGAGCTGATGGGGCAAATCCATGTGTGAGCTGGCTGGGGCAAATCCATGTGTGAGCTGATGGGGCAAATCCATGTGTGAGCTGGCTGGGGCAAATCCATGTGTGAGCTGATGGGGCAAATCCATGTGTGAGCTGGCTGGGGCAAATCAATGTGTGAGCTGGCTGGGGCAAATCCATGTGTGAGCTGATGGGGCAAATCCATGTGTGAGCTGATGGGGCAAATCCATGTGTGAGCTGATGGGGCAAATCCATGTGTGAGCTGATGGGGCAAATCCATGTGTGAGCTGATGGGGCAAATCCATGTGTGAGCTGGCTGGGGCAAATCCATGTGTGAGCTGATGGGGCAAATCCATGTGTGAGCTGGCTGGGGCAAATCCATGTGTGAGCTGATGGGGCAAATCCATGTGTGAGCTGGCTGGGGCAAATCCATGTGAGAGCTGGCTGGGGCAAATCCATGTGTGAGCTGATGGGGCAAATCCATGTGTGAGCTGGCTGGGGCAAATCCATGTGAGAGCTGGCTGGGGCAAATCCATGTGTGAGCTGGCTGGGGCAAATCCATGTGTGAGCTGATGGGGCAAATCCATGTGTGAGCTGGCTGGGGCAAATCCATGTGTGAGCTGGCTGGGGCAAATCCATGTGTGAGCTGGCTGGGGCAAATCCATGAGCTGATGGGGCAGATCCATGTGTGAGCTGGCTGGGGCAAATCCATGTGTGAGCTGGGGCAAATCCATGTGTGAGCTAAGGCATATCCACGTGTGAGCTAAGGCATATCCACGAGCTGGGGCAGTATATCCATTATTACACTATTTCATTCAGAATATTTATTTTCCGGTTTTCCTCCTCTAAAAACTAGGTGCGTCTTATGGTCAGGTGCGTCTTATGGAGCGAAAAATACGGTATATATTTTTATCTAGTTTGGTTGCGGTGGTATTTCTAAACAAACGCACAAGTGAAAACAAACTCAGGATCGGTTTCTGAGAAATGATATTGTTGGAGAGATGGATTAATTTCTTATTTGAATAAATATTCCTGACACCACACACAGCCGCATCAGTTAAAGCAACAATGATGTTACAGTCATTGCCTTAGCAACCCCTATACTCACTCCATGTCAAAAAGTAAAAAAATTTGTTCAGCTGTTTGAGTCACCTGCCGACAACTAGAGCAGCAATCTGTACATAAGACAAACAATTTTTTAGAAAAATAAACAAATTTATAGAAAGATAATTTCTAACGTTTAAGCGCCCAATGGTAGCTTTATTCCTGCTAGAGAAAAAAAAAAGAGGAAAATTCAACACTGGTTAATTATAGCCCCCCCCCCCTCATACAAATCAGCAACCCACAGCATATTCATTAAATAGACAAGAAGAATGTCTATACCTGCTTCTAACTTAACCCCTTAGGTACCATGGAATCCAACCTGTCTATCCAAAATGCCTCCTTCAAAAGTTGTTTTGCTCAGTCACCTCCTCTAGGAAGGGGGGGGGCAAGGTCTATAGCCATAACTCTCATGGCCGGATTAACATAGGTGCTGATGGAGCAGCAGCTCCAGGCCCATGCACCAGAATAGGCCCAGAGAAACGCTCTGGACGAAGCCGCGTAGACGATAGAGGTGAAATTAGCGTCTGTGTTTTTTGGTGATGGCAGGTCATTTTTAGCAGTAACCACTTTGGCAACCGCAACTATTTATTTTGGTATTTAACCCAACTGGGCAGGTCTCATTTTTTAAAAAAAATATATATAATAATAATAATTTTGGCCTATTGAGGCTATATGCTTGTCTTGACGTATTGTGAATGCAGGCCATCTCTGTATAAGGGCTAGTGCAGAAATCATATTAGATTCAGGGACAGACTGATGGTTTAGTTTGTGACCAAGTATTCATAGTTGTGCATTTGGCTTTTACTAGCAGTTACCATTGGCACGAATTTCACACTCTTCCACCTCTATATGCTTTATTTTGACTATAGCCATTAGAACGGACCACAACCTATTTGGGTTTATATGTGGTGAGATCCGATTTTTCAAATCAGTCAATTTAGCAATGTAATTGAGGATTTATGTACTTATTTTATCACCATAAGAGTCAACAATTCCGAGCCTACATTTACATGCATAATTGGCTCGATCACTTAGGAGGGTGTGAATATTTAAACGCACCTTCTAACTTGTGCTACAATTGGATTTACAGCCGACCTTATTGCAAACTTGAAGGTGGTTAATTGCAATTGCGCTTTATCTATTGTCTATGAATATCTGTTTTCTAAGGATCCGAGACGGTTTGCAATCCAGTGGGGCATTGTTTATGGTATAATTTATGTAACAAACACCTATTACGAGCAAATGTTATAATCCTGTTAAATTGCTAATTTATTGTCCAAAACACCCCACCCTGTATACGTCACTGCATAGTCTATTTACCAGGGGTGTCTAATTTATACACAACTAGCTTTGGCCCGCAGCTTCGCTCGCGTGGATTTTGGGATTTGTTAAAATTGTTTTTAAAAGAAACTGAGATATAGGTATACTGTTTAAAAGTATTCACCCCCTTTTTTTTAACCCCCCCATTTGGGATTTTTGGAAAATGGTAAAACACATGGTTTATATTTATTCAGGAAGATTGTATATACCAAATTTCACACCTGTAACATCTTTGGTTCTTGAAATATAGGTATAGTGATAAAAGTATTCACCCCCTATTTAACCCCCCCCCCCCATTGGATGTTCGTAAAATAGTAAAATATGTGTTTTATTTTTTAAGACGAATTTACATACCAATTTTCAGGCCTGTAACATCTTTGGTTTTTGAAATATAGGTATACTGATGAAAGTATATCCCCCCCTTCTTTGTCCCCCCCCCATTGGATCTTTGAAAAATGGTAAAATGTGTTTTTCTTATTTCTCAAGACGAAGCTAAATACAATTTTTCACGTCTGTAAAATCTTCTGTTTATGAGATATAGGTATCCTGTTTAAAAGTATTCATCCCCTTTTTTTCCACCCTTCCACCTGGGATTTTTGGAAAATGGTAAAACTACTGTTTGTTTTATTTTTCAAGAACATAGTAAATACCAAATTTCACGTTTGTAAAATCTTTGGTTTTTGAAATATAGGTATACTGCTAAAAGTATTCAGACCCCCATTCCCCCGACCCACCCTTAATTGGATTTGTGGAAAACGGCAAAACACATGTTTGGTTTTTTCACAGCCATAGTAAATACCAAATTTCACACCCGTAACATCTTCGGTTCTTAAAATATAGGTATACGGATAAAAGTATTCAACTCCCCTTTTCCCCCAAGGAATTTACAGAAAATGGTAAAATACGTATTTTTTTCTTTTTCGAAGTGAATCTAAATACCGTTTTTCACATCTGTAACATCTTCTGTTTTTGAGCTAGAAGTATCCCGTTTAAAATATTCAACCCCTTAGGGGCGGAGTTTCCAAAAATCCTTCCTGAGTGGGTGCTTACGTCATAAAAACAGTGCACCTTCAAAATGTCACGTTCCTAGGTTAAAACGGTTTCAGCTTGGCGTTAAGTCAGACAGGACTTTTGCGTTTATGATAAAAGTATTCAACCCCCCTTTTTGTCCCAAGGAATTTTCAGAAAATGGTTAAATACGTGTTTTCTTATTTGTCAAGATGAATCTAAATACCGATTTTCACGTCTGTACCATTTTCTGTTTTTAAGATATAGGTATCATGTTTAAAATATTCAATCCCCTTTTTTCGCCCCTCCAGTCGAATTTTTGAAAAACGGTAAAATACATGTGGTTTTATTTTTGAAGACGAATCTAAATACCGATTTTCATGTCTGTAACATCTTCTGTTTTGAGCTTTAGGTATCCGGTTTAAAATATTCAACCCCCTTTGGGGCGGAGTTTCCAAAAATCCTTCCTTAGTGGGCGCCTACATCATAAAAACAGTGCACCTTCAAAATTTCACTTTCCTAGGTTAAACGGTTTCAGCTGGGCGTTGATGAGTCAGGACTTTCACGTTTATATATATAGATTAATCTGGTTGCTTTCTTCACACATGGATACAATTTAATGTATTGTAATGACTGTAATTTTAGATTTATTCAATAAAAGTTATTTGTATTGTATGTCTACAATCTTACTATCAGCATAAGTGGCATAGGGAAGCCAGCAGGCATCTATTCAATTTGCCACATTCTTCTTTTCTTTGATATCTCAAATTTGAAGGTTTATTCCTACAAATGCTGGCAGTGACTGCATAGTCCTTTGGACACTTTCTGTGTATAGGCCCAGAGAAAGGATAACTATGTCTGCATTGATGAAGATACAGTGGTCCAAATGCCCAACTCCATAGTAGCTACAAGATCTTGGGAGGTATCACTGGAAAGGCCAGAGCATGACCAGAATACCAAACACGATCAGGTTTTATGTAACAAAAAAGAAAAAAAAATATTTTCTTTCTAACACAGCAATATTTTTGCACTTTACAATTATAAAGGGAACAATGAGGGAACTCACCACCTCATTCCTTATGTCACCAACAAGTGTTGAGGTGAAGGCACAATCCTTTGTTACGAATTGTTAGTTACATTAAAAACCTAAACCTCCGCACTGCAATGAAGAGCACTGGGGGCGGGGGCGACTTTGGAACCCTGCGTCACTAATTTTTACACCTCACAAGGTCAAATGAGGTGTCATTGGACACGACAGAGTCTGGCCTTTGCAATGATACCAAACGTGACCATGTAAAAATCTAAAAGAGAAAACAAAAACACTTTATTTACTTTTATAGTTCGAAAGTTTTATACAGTCATATTATTCATAAAACACAAGGGAAATATATTTTTTTCTTTCATTTTTTAGTTAAATTGTATCTTTTTTCAGAAAAATGCTGTAACAGGTTCCCATTTCACATTTAACAAGAATTCCCTATAGAATATATAACCACAAATGTTTGGATGATAAAATGGGAAAAGATAATTTTACACGCTGTTAATGATTGAAATCTGAATGAAAAATTAATCACACAGTAACTGCCTTAGATATAGTCGTATTCTCACTATTAAAGAACCTTTAATAGGTTTTTCATTTCACTAAATTCCAAAAAAAATAAAAACCACCAAAATATTCAGCTCCAGACCCAGAGAGATCTTAATCCGGCCCTGCTGAGAGGGGATGTCATTGTTCAATATATTTATTCCCTTCCTAAGTCTTTACACCCGTTACATACAAGATGTATTAATATATTAAAATCCTATATTCCTTATTCTATACATGAATAAAGTGCTAATAAAGTGCTTTTATCGATTATTGAAGTATATGTGCTTTCTTATTTAGAATTGCATAAAAATCTATAATTATTATCTTCCTAATTTTTATAGTAATTGTTAAATAAAGCGCTACATAATTTAAAGTGCTTTAAACTTTATATTATTAAAGTGTACGTGCTTTCTTATTTATAATTACATATCTATAGCTGGCCTTTCCAATGATGTCCATCATGACCCTCTAGCTGCCACGGATCGGGAGATAATGGGATCCAAAGGATCCCCCTATCTCCCCTTGGCAGCTAGGGTGTTAACTGGCCCACTGACATCCTCACACATATGGTGGGGATGTCAGTGTGTAGGGGGTGACTTGGAGGCTTGGCTGACATCCACGAGGTCAGCCCCCTCCAGGTTTGAATTGTGATTTGGCGCTGAATCGCAATCCGGCAGCGAAATGGTTAATGCCAATGGTTAATGAGACTCTCCCCTTTCCATAGGTGCAACTTGCAGCGCTCTATATTCGATGGTTGGGGAGATAGAGGGCTCCGAAGGAGCCACCCCTCCCCTCCATTGATTTCAATGGGGGCGCCTGCTGATGTCACCACGCAGCGTGGTGACGTCATCGAGCTCGCCGGCCCATCTAGATCGCCGGCCCATCTAGATCACGGGGGCAGGCTTCCTCCCTGCCAGATCTGTGAGGGAGGTAAGTATCGGGTGGGAGGAAGATTAAGAGCCGCTGACGTACTATGTAAGTCCGTGGGTCTAAGGGAGACCCGTGGGCGGGATGTACATAGTACGTCAGCGGTCCTTAAAAGGGTTAAAAACGTTTTTTTTTTCCCGTTTCATTCTAGATTTCACAACGATTCATAATTTTGGAACGATTCGAAATATCAGATTGTCCGATATCGTTTTCTGATCACTTCGGTTTTCAGTTCAGATCCAATTCATTATCATTATTGAAACGGTTTGCAAAACAATATTGTACGAAGACTTTAAAAAGTTAGGTTTACTAACATTTCACCCAAATAATCCTTAACGCCTTAAGGACGCAGGGGTGGTGCCCTTAAGGGGTCGATTTCACCGGAGAGGCGTACGGGTGGTACGCCTCGCCGACAGGTGCAGTCGGGCGGCACTGATTCTGAGCCCTCCCCACAGCCGGCGCGCAGCATTGGCTGCAGGGGGACGGCCTGAAATGTGCAGCCAATGATGCGCGCCACGAGTCAGGACACAAGAGAACCAGAAAGGAAGAGGTTAAGGGTGGATGCCAGGATATACAGACACAGCAGGAAAGGTAAAATAAGTCCTAAACTGAACAGTCCTTAAAGCGGCTGCTATGAATCCAACAGAAATACAAGATATAGGAAAAGTAAATATGATACAAAACATAGGGCACGGGACAAGAAGGAAAACAGATGTATATAAACACAAAAAAGAAGTAATAACTGGAAACAGAGCGAGGTACCAAATGGAAAATCAGAGACAGTGGTCAAGATGAATCGCCAAATTCGGTACACAGGATATCAAGTAAATAAAGCAAAGAGGTGCCAGGAGGAAAATAAATATATATATAAATGCAACAAAATACGCAATAAAAGGGGAAGCAAACAGATGGAATAATATCAATGAAAAGAAAGAAGGAACAAACAAGCAAAGCTGAAGTGCAATAAGGGGAACTAGAACAGAGGCTAGAAATATATATTACAGGACTCAAAACCATAAATTCCCATAGTTCCATGTGCTGATACTTGATGTCACCGGGACAGATTTAGAGACAATTGGCATCTTCTAATTTCCTGAGGGAAAAGTCAAACCTAAAACAGGATTACTTGTAGGTGATCTCAACCTCAGCACCACATGTAAGGGAGAGGTCATCCTGTTCCAGAAGAAGACATGGTGACCAGCTGGTAGTGGCTCCAGCACCAACATCCTAGAGCTGATCAGCTAAAATTCCCTGGGTGGCACGTATAAGACCTTCTGATAGATGCCCTTCTGTCCATGGCAGTTTGATATAATGTAAGATCTCCAACACGCTGCACCTCTGTGGGATTGGGGGCCAATATCTGGAAGAATAAAATCCTTCAAAAGTAAACCTTTTCCACGGACGTTGTGCACGAGTCAAAACCTGCACTTGGTGCCAGCAGATAAAATCCTGATACTGCCAGTCACTGGACAGGGCCTCGTTCCATGGGTATTGACCTGTGAGCCTCACATTACACTAGAATCCTAAGTGCCCAGATGTCCAGACTGGAGTTGAGCAGCAGGTGCTCGTGTGCCGGAGAGCACAAAGTTCTGGAGCCATATAGGGAATAATCCAGGACATTTGTGGGACGTATATTCCCTGGATTTGGGTCAGCCCAA
Organism: Leptobrachium leishanense; assembly: GCA_009667805.1. NCBI lineage: Eukaryota > Metazoa > Chordata > Amphibia > Anura > Megophryidae > Leptobrachium > Leptobrachium leishanense. The sequence goes on along the minus strand of CM019063.1, from coordinate 49,622,945 downwards.
AGTCTGCCAGTTTAATGCACTTCCACTCTGGGTCCATCAGCAAGATGCACGCTTTGATGTCGCGATGGACCAGGCTCTTCCTGTGCATAAACTCCAGGGCGCTCATCATCTGAAGGACACATCTCTTCACCATTAGGGATGAGCCAAACACCCCCCGAGTTCTGTTCGGGCCCGAACCTGAACTTCCCATATGTTCGGGTCCGAACCCGAACTCCATGCAAGTCAATGGGGCTGAAAATTCGGTTTTTAGAGTGCCCTCCAAGAGGGCATAGATGCTAGATATTTGCCATAAAAGGTGTATGGGGGTTCGGGTAGTGCCCTGGGGTACAGGAAACAAGGACAAAAAGTAAAAAAAAAAAACGTTTTTAAAAAAGGGACAGTTTGTTCTCCATGAAATAAGGGTTAAAAATAAAAACAAAAAATTCCTTCAATTATCGTGCCTAGGAGGTCCCCATAACCTGCCCGTGAAGTGGCGGATTTCTAGGATGTATAGAAACACTTAAAAACAAAAAAATGACGTTTCATATGACGGTAAATGCTTTTCCTTTAATCTATCCATAAACAACTGCTTGGGGCGGCAGTCTGTATGAAAAGAGGAGACATTTTCGTACACGCAGAAAAAGTTTACTGTTTTTTTTGGCTAAATTATTGTGAAACTTATGCAGGCCTAGGATGAAAGTAACAATAGGTGCTTCAAAATTGGTCCTTTAGCGTCCCCAACAGAGCCGTCACACCGTAACCCCTCTGAGGATATGAATCTGATACAGGCGTCAGTGGCAGTGCACCCAAATATTTTGCTTTTGGTGCCAGGCCTGCAAGTGCCATCATAATACAGTAACCCCTCTGTGGTATTGTGGAAGAGTGCAGGGTTGGACCCTGCGGTTCAAAAAATTAAAATGATATAAATCTGGCACAGGCGTCAGTGCAGCCAAATATTGTGCCTTTCATGGCAGCAAGTGCCTTCACACCGTAACCCTTTTGTGGTATTGTGGAAGAGTTCAGTGCTGGAGGTTTTGTGAATGCAGAAGAGGACATCCCCAATCTATTCCATTACTCCAGCATCAGGGGATTGATAGCTGCTGATCCAGGACTGATTCATTTTTATAAATGTCAGCCGGTCTACAGAGTCGGTGGACAGACGCACTCTTTTGTCTGTGACAAAACCTCCAGCGGCACTGAACGTCCTTTCGGAAAGCACGCTAGATGAAGGGCAACCTAGTAGCTGCATAGCATATTTGCTAAGTTCTGGCCAGTGATCCAATCTCAACACCCAGTAAGCCAGTGGATCATCTGCTGGAAAGGTATCCAGGTCTGCCCTTGCTCCTAGGTAGTCCTGCACCATATGGTGAAGACGCTGGCAATGGGTAAAAAAGAAGAAATATATACAGTATATATATATATATATATAATCTCATACAGCGTAGGCGCCTATTTATAAACCCGATTATTAGTGTTATGAAGTAGTTAAATTATAATAAGTAGTGAGATGCTGCCCAAAGGGGTAAGCGCAATATACAGAAAAAGCAACCAAAATCTGCATTAACCAAAAATGAAATTATAGATCGAACCTTTGTAGCGCATCAAAAATAGATTTAAAAGGTAGACTTCAACAAAGAGGTATATCAAACATAAAGTGCTTCAGTCTTAAAGTGCTTCAATCTTAAGGTGACAAATATTCAATCAATGTACACATATAAAAGTGCAATGTGCCATAGAACACAGTAAAGTGCAACAATATATAAAATTCCAGCAGTGCGATGGGTATAAGAGAGTCTATAAAGTGCAACAGTGTCCGACTGTGCAAATTCAATGGTATCCAGTACAACAGTATGAATACCAGTGGGAAAATTCCTTAAAATTTACTTCTCTTTATGTTCAAGCGATGCACAAATATAGTCCTCCTTTCTTTGTCTCTGTATCTCTTGCCGTATTTATAAGAGCCCAAAAAATCCCTGGCTCTAGGTTTAGGAGCTTCCAGCCATATAGAGGGTGGCGTATCCCTTCTTAAATCATCAACTCTGGTTGCGATGGCTACAATAAGATAATAGCGCTCCCATAGTATATTACCGTATTATGATAAAAAAGAGGTGATAATGTATTGAACTCACCAGATATGGAGCCTCTTCCACACAGGCTCACTACTCATACAGCGTCAGGTACACTATGGTGGATACCCAGAACCTCTTCTCAACCGTCTGAGGGCCAGATATCAGGAGCTTCCAAGCGGTGGCAAGTATATATCCAAGGAGAGTAGTCAATAGAATATAAACCATATAAAATTTATTAAAAAAATATTAAAAAATTGATTGCATATTAAAAAATGGACAGATGCGTTACCGAGACGCGTTTCGGCATTAACAGCCTTCCTCAGTCGGTATATTTAGGTGCACTATTGTCCAAAAAAATCTCCAAACAGCTGGCAATGGGTGCCTACATTTGACGTCCCTGGGCGTCGAGGACTAAAAAAAATTAAAAATGCATCAGTCAAGCGGCCCTGGCCTTCACCACTATTCCTCTGATCATCCGCAGCCTCAGAAGCACGTGTGTCAGCACTTGGTAATCTAACAGTGCCTGGAAAGGTGTTACACAAGTGTCGCGTTAGAGCGTCCAAGTTTTTTCATCCTGTGCTCCCTCTGTGCGGGCAGGATGAGCTCTGCAACTTTACCCTTGTATCGTGGATCAAGAAGGGTTGCCAACCAGTAATAATCCCTTGATAGCACGAATCCTGGGGTCCTTTAGCAGGCTTTGCATCATTAGGGAGCCCATGCAGCGTAGGTTGGAGGTGGCATTAGCTTCCGAGTCTTCCAGGTCAATGAGGATGACCGTATCGTGCACTTCCTCCTCCCAGCCACGCACTAGCCCTTGTGTTTCTGGGCACACGAAACCCTCCCTTGAGGAATTCCCACCTTCAATGCCCCCACTACTTAAATATTCTGCCCCCTCCTCCTGTCTGATCTGAGTAGGACCCGCTGGAATGCTGTCTGCGGAAAGACTGGGGCCTTGAGAGCTAGGGAAGGCCTCCTCTTCCTCCCGCTGCTCTGCCTCTAGAGCCACATCTATAATTCCCTGCATAGTGTGCTCCAGCAGGAACACTAAAGGAATTGTGTCACTGATGCATGCACTGTCCCTGCTCACCATCCTCGTTGCCTCAGGACATGGAGGCTACATTAGATGCTTTGGCAGCTGAGGTGGACTGTAAAGAACTAGAAGCCTGGCTGGCAGAGGACTCGGAGGATGAGGATGGCCTGGTTAGCCAATCCACCAAGTCCTCTGTATGTTGCTGCTGCTTAAGACGGCCAGCACCAGTTAGAAAGGACAAGCGTGCCCCTGCAGAGGATGCACCACGTCCACCACGACCAGAGGCACAGCCTCCCGACACAGGGGCTGCTTGCCCTCTGTGTCTGGGAGCGTCTGCCTGTCCTTTTTGTTCTTTCAGACATGGTGAGTGATATATAGATTAATATATACAGAACTCTGATTCAACTCTGGTATAAAGATTTAAAGAACTCTGGTATAACTCAGTGAGACACACTGATAGCTGGCAACCAGTGACAAGACACAGATTACAAATCTCGGACACCTCCTATAAATCAGTGAGACCCCTTGATGGGTGGCAGCCAGTGAGAACACACGGATTATAACAATTCCCAAATGTTTTGTAGAAATTAGTGAGCCCCAAAATACTGCGTGGTACTGGTTGTGTGACAAGAGACAGATCACCTCAATTCACAAATGTTTTAAAGAAGTTAGTGAGCCCCAAATTACTGCGTGGTACTGGCTGTGTGACAAGACACAGAAGATCACCTCAATTCACAAATGTTTTAAAGAAATTTGTAAACCCCAAAAAAACTTGCTGGCACAGTGACAAGACACACATCACCTAAATTCCCTGATATTTGGTAGAAATGAGACCCCCCCAGACCCCCCAGTAGCGTGGCAGACCGGCAGTAACAACACACAACTATCTCCTCTGAAATCTCCTCTCAAAATGTGTGCTGTAGCTATGCGTGGAAATGTTGTATAGTGTGCTGCGGGACTTAGCTCTGTGAGCCCATGATTGGGCAAAATTTGCCCAATCAGGACTCTGAGCCGTGATTGGCATACTGTTGAACCTGTCTTGCACCAGACCTGTGGTCAGGTGCAAGGCTGTAGCCAATTACGAGCTTCAGGCCAGTGAGAAAATGCATTGTGTTCCATTGTGATGCATTGTGGTCGAACATGCGGCGAACACCTGGAAATGTTCGGTGTTCGTGAACTAATCGAACAGGCTAAGTTCGGGTCGAACTCCGAACCGTCCGAACCGAACAGCTCATCCCTAGTGCTGTATTATTAAGCAATATAATATGTTTCAGACATTTATATCAGAATGGATTTTAAGGAAATTTTATATAAAAAAAAGTTACTTTTTAAAAATGTTAAACATTATAACCAATGGTTTGTGATTTCACGCTGGTCCCTGAACTCACAAGGAAAATATCTAGCTAAAACAGGGGGGTAATCCTTGGGATGGCGCCAGTAAGGGAGATGCGGGCTGCTGCCTCACCCAGATAAGAAAAGCAGTGTTACACACCTGCTGATAATGTAGGAATGATAGGTGTATCTGTGTTTGGCGCTGCCTGCATCTAAATATAACACACTGAGTGTAATATGTACAGGGTAAAACAAAAAATGTGGTGGTTATAATATGTTACTCCTTATGTGCAGTATTGATAGTACTGGTCATATAGGAAAAAGGACTTGATGAACGAATAACTTTATATTTTGCAATATTCTACTGCCATCTAGTGGCTAAATTCAGTAGTACGGCAAAACAGGTTTCTAAGGTTAAACAATGAGTTCCTCAATGTCCCACTGCCATCTAGTGGCTCAGTCCGATATTGCAGTCAGTGTTGAAAAGAATAAATCGCTGGTCCTCTCTCTTCTCTCGTTATGCTGGTCTTTTCCTCATAGGAATAAACACAGAGAGAGGGTATACATAGCGCAAAAATGTATCAGAGATTGGACCACGTGAGTTGATCAGAGCCTATTGGGGGTGTCAGGCTCAGACTTTCTCACTGTGCCAGTCCATTGAGGTGACTGGATCCCTTCTTTTTAGGTCCCTTCTATGCTGCTGCAAAAGGATTTCTCCTGTGGTTCCCGGGTCTTCTGGGCTGGTGGTCCAGTGGTAGATGTGGGGCTACCGGTGGTCTACCTCCCTGTCCTCCGGAGTAAACACAGGATGCAGAGTATAAGGGTAATAAGGGTATTTATTCATAAGATCATAAATACAGAGTAAAAATATATAAAAGGGGTGGTGGGGTAATCCAGGACGCATTTCGCCTTCTAGGCCTCTTCTGCTGGATGATTTCCCACTCATTGCTGTCCTTTTATATTAAAATGTGGTAATGGATGGGAAACTTTCGATTTTGCGTGCCGATTAGCGCGCATGCGCCCGGACCTCCGTCGGATTGGGCCAGTCACGTGGGAGCATTTGTCCAATCGTAGTAGAACTTTTTCCTGGATCGTGGGAGGTGTTTGTATACATTTTCCGCTCACAGCGGGTGCTTGGATCGTTCCATGGAGGGGAAAAAGGCACCGTCTACAGTTGGCATAAAGCCATACCTTGTTTCATGTGAAAACACATAGGCAAAGTGGAAACCAAGCCGCAAGACTGTCAAAGGAAAAAGGGGGGGGGGGCTTTCCAATCCGGGGAGTCACATACCTCCACATAAGGATGGAAATTTGGACATTGGTTATGCATATAATATATAATACATCATAAATAAATGTAACTTGAAAGGGATACTCAAGTCATAGGGTGGTAAATGTATACATTCGGGGCGAGCATGTATACATCTAGAATCTATGGGGGAGGTTTATGCTTAAAAAGGATGCTTAAGTGATTGTCCTGTAATCTCACAGATGTATCTGTATGGACTTCTCATGTCTCTATAAGTTGTGTGTATATTCTATTCCTACATAGTGATAGAGGAAATAAAATTCTGTATGGTGTATCAAATTGGAGGTGTATTCTATCGATCCTTTATAATTTCTAAAAAGTTTCAAATTCTAGAAGAAGTGGTATATCCCTATCAAAATAGGGAGTGGGTCTCTAGAAGTGTATTCTTTACATCAGGTTTTGTAGGCTAGATGTAGAGAGGGTTAATTCAGAGGGTCTCAGGGTGGATGGGCTGAGTGTCGTTGGTAATGGTCTAAATATGGGAGAGAGAATGGTGCTGAAGGGGAGGAAAAGGACTTGATTGGTTATCAAACTAAGTAGGACTAAGGTGGGATCTTTCAAGAGATATGGGAAGAGAAAAATCTTCTGTTACAGTGGTTGGGGAGAGGTGATTGTGAAGGGTCCGGATAACCATTCTCCGTTCTGATGGTGACACGGTGGTATCCGTAATAATCTTCAGGACAGCTTTATAGAAAATGGCATATTTCAAAATCCATGTTCAAACCTTTAGGGTGTAAAGTGTCAAATTCATAAATGCAGCGCATTTCTTCTTGTCCGATTTTTTTGGATAAGTCACCTCCTCTATCGTTCTGTATCCTTTTGATGGCCATGAAATCTAGTTGTTGAGGGTTACAGTTGTGGGCTTTTTTAAAAGGAGCAGGGACACGGTGTGTCTCTAAGCCTTTTTCTATGTTCCTCACGTGTTCCCTTATCCTGACGCCGAAGGCTCTGGTGGTTTTTCCTATATATTTAAGGCCGCACTGGCATGTCAGGAGGTAGATTACGTTTGTCGAAAAACAGGTGAGTATGTCTTTTATTTTCCATGAACCTCTTCTATTGTTGACTTTTGTTATATGCCTCTTTTTATTTCCCGTACTTCTGCAACTTAGGCAATTTCCACAACCGTAAAATCCTGTGTTCTGTTTGAAATGGTTATTCGATTTCTTTGGTGCGTATTCACTTGTGGTTAGTCTAGATATCAAATTTTTGTTCCCTCTGCAGATGAATCTAGGTTTCAGGGGGAGGATATCCTGTAGTAGGGGGCCTTCCCTGAGAATGGGACAAAATTTCTTAACTATGCGTTTAAACTTCGGGTTTTGTTCGCTGTATGTAAAGAGAAAAGGTATCTCATTTTGGATTACGTGAAGGAGAGGTTTGTCTTTGTATTTGAGGTATTCTGTTCTTTCAGTCTGTGCTATACTTTCTTTCGTTTTCTCTAGGTCCTCTGCATCGTATCCTTTCTCTAGGAAGTCTTCAGTAAGTTTCTCAGCCTGGATGTTGAAGTCCTCAATTTTTGAGCAGTTTCTCCTCATCCTAATAAATTGTCCTTTAGGAACACCTTCTAGACATATATCCAGATGGCAGCTGTCTCGGCCGATGTAGCTATTGCTATCTACTTTTTTGAAGTATGTCTTTGTGCAAATCTCTTCTATATAAATCATGAGGTCTAGATAATTGACGGATTCCTTACTCCAGCTGGTGTCAAGTCTGATATTAGGGTCTTTAAGATTGAGTTCTTCGAGAAATGTTGTGAGAGTTTATTCTCCTCCTTTCCATATCAGGAAGAGGTCATCTATATATCTTCTGTAGATGACCATTTCCTCTTTGTGTTCTTCTATAATATCTTTTTCCCATATGTTCATATATAGGTTCGCGAAACGTGTTCCCATTGCCGTTCCTCTAACTTGTATGAAATGTTCGTGATTAAATGAGAAATAGTTATTCTTAAGGAGGAGTCTGATCCCTTCTAGGATGAATAATTTTTGTTCTGGGAGCTTGGAGACAGAAAAGATCCGCATACAATCCTAGAAATAAAGAGAATCCCAGCCGAAAGGATGTGTATCATAAAATGAAGGAAGATATATACCATCCAAACAGATACGACAACCTGAGAGAAAAGAAGAGGAGGTTTTTCAGTTTACCACTCCGAAAAGGAAGAGGAAAACGGATGAAATACGAACAGATTGGAGCCCAGATTTAAGAGTAAGAAACGGAAGAGAGGAGGAAAGCTACAAGTCCCCGGGCAAAAAAGCAAGAAGAGAATGCGAGGAAAAAGAGGGGGACAGCAGAGAAGAACACCGCATAACAGAACAACAATGATCAAGAAACTAGCAGGGAATTCAGATGGCATCTTTAACCTCACAGACACAATTTTGAGCACTGACCAAATAAAAAGGTTTGAAATTTGCCCCCACTCAAAATCGAAATCATTTTGAGACCTACATTGATCTACAGAGGTTCAAGCGAAAACTCTGTTTGAAAAAGTACTTCCAAAAAAACCCCATTGAAAGGACACAAACGATGCAAAACTATAAGCATACAGATTTAAAAGAGAAATCGAAATTTTATCCAAGCTCTATGATTACTCCTGAAATCGCAACATTTGAGAAAATGGTATCAAGGGAAATGGAGAAGATAAAAATAAGGACCAAAAATAACCTCACAAAAAAAGAAAGAAAAGCACTAGATGACCTGAAGAAAGATGGTTCAATTATAATCAAACCAGCAGATAAAGGAGGAGGCCTAGTATTACAAACTGCACGAGGCAAATGGATGTGACCGATCCCTTTCAGGCCATCCAGGAGCTCGGGAAAGGGTCCCATGGTGAGGTGCTCCTGGCAAAGCACAGGGATTCAGGTAAATTCACTGCGTTATGTATATACAACAGGAAGGACCTGGATACATAGTCAAATATATCCATAAGGAATCACAGTTACAGGACATTAAAGGTGTTGGTGTTTCTCACGGGCCAGATGGTCACCCTAAGAGCATTTCGTGCTGGAGCACAGCATCGGTCTCCTCCTGACCTCCCATCTGCACATCATTACCACCTATGGCATGGCATTTGAAACTCTCACCAGCTACGTGTCCGTGCAGGAGCTGGCGCCGGCTGGTACATTACTGTCCATCATTAAACGAAAGGTGAGTGATCAGAGATTTATTCATTTTATACAGTTTGGATGGGTTTCAAACAAAACGCATATAATACACGATCACTATCTTACTGATGTCTGTCTTTGATAGAATAACTGCAAATTGTACAATTTAATTCTATAACAGCTTTCTATCTTCTCATTTTCTTATGTTCAAGTGGGGTTATGGGAGGAGATGATGAAGACAGATGTGTCCTTCAGATGGTGAGCACTGGAGTTTATGCACAGGAAGAGCTGGTCCATCGTGACAAAGCTAACAACATCTTGTTGATGGACCCAGAGTGTAAGTGCATTAAACTGGTGGATTTTGGGCTGACCCGAATCCAGGGAATATACGTCCCACAAATGTCCTGGATTATTCCCTATATGGCTCCAGAACTTTGTGCTCTCCGGCACAATGAGCACCTGCTGCTCAACCCCAGTCTGGACGTCTGGGCACTTGGGATTCTGGTGTATGTGATGCTCACAGGTCAATACCCATGGAACAATACCCATGGATCACTGTCCATGCAGCGATCAGCAGTATCAGGATTTTATCTGCTGGCACCAAGGGCAGGTTTTGACTCGTGCACCAAGTCAGTGGAAAAGGTTTACTGTTGAAGAAAGTATTTTATTCTCCCAGATATTGGCCCCAAATCCCAGAGAGAGGTGCAGCGTTTGACATCTTACATTATATCAACCTGGCTGACCGATGAGCAGCGATCAGAAGGTCTTTACACGTGTCACACAGGGAATTTTAACTGATCAGCTCCAGGATGTTGGTGCTGGAGCCACTACCAGCTGGACACCATGTCTTCTGGAACATGACGACATCTCCCTTACATGTGGTGCTGAGATCACCTACAAGTAATCCTGTTTCAGGTTTGACTTTTCCCCTCAGGAAATTAGAAGATGGTATTTGTCTCTAAATCTGTCGAGGTGACGTCAAGTATCAGCACATGGCATTATGGGAATTTATTGTTTTGATGCAATCTTTTGTCACCGTAAGCGATATTCTGTTGTAGAATGAAGATCCATCTGACAGACAGTTCCCCCATCTGACAGACAGTTCCCCCATCTGACAGACAGTTCCCCCATCTGATGCAATCTGCAGTATTGTGCGTCTCCCTGCAGTTACACACAGGGCGTTGGATGGGGATCTTGTTATTTCCACCTGAATTTCCCCGGAGCGTCTCCTGCCGGTAAGTGATAAGCGGCACCTTTTATCCGGTGTTTATTTTATGCTTAGACTATATTCCTGTAAATCAGTGTGTGTGAGCAGCACGTAGATATTTAAGTTATGAGGAATGGCCAATAAGCATAAAACTTTGTGTTATGGCGTTATCTGGCTTGAGCCAGGGTGGGGGAGCAGGCCAGAACAGACACATCAGGTGGTCCAAAACCTGGCTGGCTACAAGGAATTCCTGGAGCTTTAAGCTAATTAAATGGGGCCTACATCCTTTACAAGCATTTTTTATTCAAAGCAATATAGTTTTATAGCTGCCGGCTAATGATAGCTCAATTCCTTCAATCTCATTTAAAATCACAGTGATACATCTATACTATAAAAGGATAAGCTAAAAACTGTCCGTCGCCAAAACCCTACTGCGCATGCGCGACGGACATTTGAAAGCGGCCGTTAGAACACACAGGTAGCTGCGCGTGCCGGCCGCGTGAAAAAAAAAAACGGCACGAGCCGCGCGCAGCTACCCGTGTGTTTACACGGCCAGATGCCCCGATCCTCCACGGATGACCGTCCTCCGGCTGGCGGCGCCGGCGGGCCTCCAGGCTCAGGCGAGCCCCGGCTCGGTTTGGGCCTACAGGCCCAGCCGAGCCGGGGACTCGCCTAAGCTAGAGGCCCCGAGCAGCCAGCGGCAGCCGGAGAAGGTCACCGCTGGAGGATCGGGGCCGAGTTCCCAAACAAACACACCCCAAAATCGGCCCTGAGCTCCAGCGGAGACCTCCTCCGGCTGCCGCTGGCTGCTCGGCGGGCCTCTAGGCTTAGGCGAGCCCCGGCTCGGTTTGGGCCTACAGGCCCAGCCGAGCCGGGGACTCGCCTAAGCCTAGAGGCCCGCCGAGCAGCCAGCGGCAGCCGGAGAAGGTCACCGCTGGAGGATCGGGGCCGAAGTTCCCAAACACACCCCAAAATCGGCCCTGAAGCTCCAGCGGAGACGACCTCCGGCTGCCGCTGGCTGCTCGGCGGGCCTCTAGGCTTAGGCGAGCCCCCGGCTCGGTTGGGCCTACAGGCCCAGCCGAGCCGGGGACTCGCCTAAGCCTAGGGCCCGCCGAGCAGCCAGCGCAGCCGGAGAAGGTCACCGCTGGAGGATCGGGGCCGAAGTTCCCAAAAAATACACCCCAAAATCGGCCCTGAGCTCCAGCGGAGACCTCCTCCGGCTGCAGCTGGCTTGCTCGGCGGCCTCTAGGCTTAGGCGAGCCCCCGGCTCGGTTTGGGCCTACAGGCCCAGCCGAGCCGGGGACTCGCCTAAGCCTAGAGGGCCGCCGAGCAGCCGCCGGAGAAGGTCACCGCTGGAGGATCGGGGCCGAAGTTCCAAACAAAACACACCCCAAAATCGGCCCTGAGCTCCAGCGAGACCTCCTCCGGCTGCCGCTGGCTGCTCGGCGGGCCCTTAGGTTAGGCGAGCCCCCGCTCGGTTTGGCCTACAGGCCCAGCTGAGCCGGGACTCGCCTAAGCCTAGAGGCCCGCCGAACAGCCAGCGGCAGCCGGAGAAGGTCACCGCTGGAGGATCGGGGCCGAAGTTCCCAAACAAATACACCCCAAAATCGGCCCTGAGCTCCAGCGGAGACCTCCTCCGGCTGCGCTGGCTGCTCGGCGGGCCTCTAGGCTTAGGCGAGCCCCCGGCTCGGTTTGGGCCTACAGCCCAGCCGAGCCGGGGACTCGCCTAAGCCTAGAGGCCGCCGAGCAGCCAGCGGCAGCCGGAGAAGGTCACCGCTGGAGGATCGGGGCCGAAGTTCCCAAAAAATACACCCCAAAATCGGCCCTGAGCTCCAGCGGTGACCTCCTCTGGCCGAGCAGGCTGCTCGGCCGGCCTCTAGGCTTAGGCGAGCCCCCGGCTTGGCTTGGGCCTGCCCAGCCGAGCCGGGGACTCGCCTAAGCCTAGAGGCCGGCCGAGCAGCCTGCTCGGCCGGAGGAGGTCACCGCTGGAGCTCAGGGCCGATGTTGCCTAACACATACTCACCGACATCGGCCCTTAGCTCCTCCAGCGATGGCGGTCCCGCTTGCAGCATCCTCTCTCCGTTGCTCGCCGGAATGACGTCACGAAAGCCTTTGACCCCGGGGGTCAAAGGCTTTCGTGACGTCATCCTGGCGAGCAACGGAGAGAGAGAGGATGCTGCAAGCGGGACCGCCATCGCTGGAGGAGCTAAGGGCCGATGTCGGTGAGTATGTGTGGAACCGGTGGAGGACTCGAGGCCGATGTAGGTGAGTATGTGCTCTACACACACACACCCTGCTTGCTTGGCCGGTATCCAAGCTTAGGCGAGCCCCCGGCTTGGCTTGGGCCTAGAGGCCCTGCCGAGCCGGGGACTCGCCTGAGCATGAGAGGCCGGTCGAGTTGCATGCTCGGGCGCGTCCTCCAGGCTCAGGCGAGTCCCCGGCTCGGCTGGGCCTCTAGGCCACGCCAAGCCGGGGGCTCGCCTAAGCTTGGTCGGCATCCAGGCTCAGGCGAGCCCCCGGCTTGGCTTGGGCCTAGAGGCCCAGCCGAGCCGGGGACTCCGCTAAGCCTGGAGGACGTTTGAGCATGCAACTCGACCGGCCTCCATGCTCAGGCGAGTCCCCGGCTCTGCTGGGCCTCTAGGCCCAAGCCGGGGGCTCGCCTAAGCTTGGATACCGGCCGAGTAAGCAGGGTGGGTGTGGAGAGCACATACTCACCTACATTAGCCCTGAGCTCCAGCGGTGACTGTCCTCCGGCTGTCGCAGGCTGCTCGGCCGGCCTCCAGGCTCAGGCGAGCCCCCGGCTTGGCTTGGGCCTACAGGCCCAGCCGAGCCGGGGGCTCGCCTAAGCCTGGAGGCCGGCCGAGCAGCCTACGACAGCCACCGCTGAGGCTCCGGGCCAATGTAGGGGGATGTTGCCTACACATACTCACCTACATCGGCCCTTAGCTCCTCCAGCGATGGCGGTCCCGCTTCCAGCGTCCTCTCTCGCTCCGTTGTTCGCCGGAATGACGTCACAAAAGCCTTTGACCCCGGGGGTCAAAGGCTTTCGTGACGTCATCCCGGCGACCAACGGAGCGAGAGAGGACGCTGGAAGCGGGACGCGGGACCGCCATCGCTGAGGGCCGATGTAGGTGAGTATATCCACGAGCGGGGGGGCCATATCACGAGCGGGGGGGCCATATCCACGAGCGGGGGGGCCATATCCACGAGCGGGGGGCGATATCCACGTGCTTGGGCAGTATCCACGTGCTTGGGCAGTATCCACGAGCTGGGGCAGTATCCACGTGCTGGGGCAGTATCCATCCACGTGCTGGGGCAGTATCCACGTGCTGGGGCAGTATCCATCCACGTGCTGGGGCAGTATCCACGTGCTGGGGCAGTATCAATCCACGTGCTGGGGCAATATCCACGTGCTGGGCAGTATCCACGTGCTGGGGCAGTATCCACGAGCTGGGGCAATATCCACGTGCTGGGGCTGTATCCACGTGCTGGGGCTGTATCCACGTGCTGGGGCTGTATCCACGTGCTGGGGCTGTATCCACGTGCTGGGGCTGTATCCACGTGCTGGGGCAGTATCCACGTGCTGGGGCAGTATCCACGTGCTGGGGCAGTATCCACGTGCTGGGGCAATATCCACGTGCTGGGGTCAATATCCACGTGCTGGGGCAATATCCACGTGCTGGGCAGTATCCACGTGCTGGGGCAGTATCCACGAGCTGGGGCAATATCCATGTGCTGGGCAGTATCCACGTGCTGGGGCAGTATCCACGAGCTGGGGCAATATCCATCCACGTGCTTGGGCAGTATCCACGAGCTGGGGCAGTATCCACGTGCTGGGGCAGTATCCACGTGCTGGGGCAGTATCCATCCACGTGCTGGGGCAGTATCCATCCACGTGCTGGGGCAGTATCCACGTGCTGGGGCAGTATCAATCCACGTGCTGGGGCAGTATCCATCCACGTGCTGGGGCAGTATCCACGTGCTGGGGCAGTATCAATCCACGTGCTGGGGCAATATCCACGTGCTGGGCAGTATCCACGAGCTGGGGCAGTATCCACGAGCTGGGGCAATATCCACGTGCTGGGGCTGTATCCACGTGCTGGGGCTGTATCCACGTGCTGGGGCAGTATCCACGTGCTGGGGCAGTATCCACGTGCTGGGGCAATATCCACGTGCTGGGGCAATATCCACGTGCTGGGTCAGTATCCACGTGCTGGGGCAGTATCCACGTGCTGGGCAGTATCCACGTGCTGGGGCAATATCCAGGAGCTGGGGCAGTATCCACGAGCTGGGGCAATATCCACGTGCTGGGGCAGTATCCATCCACGTGCTGGGGCAATATCCACGTGCTAGGGCAGTATCCACGAGCTGGGGCAGTATCCACGAGCTGGGGCAATATCCACGTGCTGGGGCAATATCCACGTGCTAGGGCAGTATCCACGAGCTGGGGCAGTATCCACGAGCTGGGGCAATATCCACGTGCTGGGGCAATATCCACGTGCTGGGGCAGTATCCACGAGCTGGGGCAGTATCCACGAGCTGGGGCAATATCCACGTGCTGGGGCTGTATCCACGTGCTGGGGCTGTATCCACGTGCTGGGGCAGTATCCACGTGCTGGGGCAGTATCCACGTGCTGGGGCAATATCCACGTGCTGGGGCAATATCCACGTGCTGGGTCAGTATCCACGTGCTGGGGCAGTATCCACGTGCTGGGGCAGTATCCACGTGCTGGGGCAATATCCAGGAGCTGGGGCAGTATCCACGAGCTGGGGCAATATCCACGTGCTGGGGCAGTATCCATCCACGTGCTGGGGCAATATCCACGTGCTAGGGCAGTATCCACGAGCTGGGGCAGTATCCACGAGCTGGGGCAATATCCACGTGCTGGGGCAATATCCACGTGCTAGGGCAGCATCCACGAGCTGGGGCAGTATCCACGAGCTGGGGCAATATCCACGTGCTGGGGCAATATCCACGTGCTGGGGCAGTTTCCACGTGCTGGGGCAGTATCCACGTGCTGGGGCAATATCCACGAGCTGGGGCAGTATCCACGAGCTGGGGCAGTATACATGAGCAGGGGCAGTATATCCACAATAGACTGCCCTCTGGGCAGGCTTTACAACTAGTATTAAATAAAGTAAGAGCTGCCAAGTTCCCAATCCTGCCCAGTATTTCAGCGGCCAAAGTTACTCTTAGCTGGACGCAGGACTAACCCGCGCAAAAGTAACTTGGTCAGACACCATGACCATGCAGGCAATTCCACATCCATCACTGGTGACAGTGAGCCAGAAACTCACTGGAAAAAATGTGAATAACCTCATGACCACTATATAAAAAGATACAAATAAAAAGCAAACGGGAAATGGTAGCATAGTTATGGATTACAGGATTAAAAATACTGCAAATTCATCTTAAAGAAAGCAATTAATAGCAGCAGCTATTTGATATTTGCTTTTATTTAATAGAATATTAAGCAAATAACATTGTATGTTTACCCTGTACCTTTTTGGAGTGGACTCTCCTTACCTCTAGGGAGTGGACATATTAGTCTGGAAAACGTGTTGCCCTGCACCCTGTGGGGGAATCTTTGGTTAAGCAAGAAGGGTTACTTCAGGCTTAATCGTGTTGATTATTTTATTCAAACTCTTGCACATTTAAGAAGCATTATAAAAACCATAACAATACATCCCAAAGTTCTTTTTCCAAGAAAACCTTCAAACAAAACTCTGAGCCTGCCATAACCCAGCTCAAACCTCAAACTTTGGTCATCAATGTACGTGCAACATGAGTCGCCCACTAACTGGCACACCCCTCCTATAGCCGTTAAACGCTAATCTATTTTGCAAAGCAACCGTACACATCTGCTCTTGTTCTGCAAAAAGCTTCATACCATATTTCAATATAATCAACATTTCCATCAACTAAATAATTCAGCTTTTTGTAAAGGTGTGCAATACCAATAAACCATTAGTGTAGATACCAGCATCTCATGTAAGTCAGATTTAATTGAAGTTCGGAAGGCAGCTCCCTTTAAATCTTTCATTCCGGGAGTGTGTCATGGATGGTAAAAGCGGGTGCTAGAAATCCTAAAAAAAGCAAAGTTTGTAATGGTGCGAGGGTATTACCTTTGTCGCCCATCTACCACAAAGCCACTAATAGCCAAAAGGTAACCCCATCCTATTACTTTGGCTGGTAAATATAGGCCAATCTAATTATAAAAATGTGTAACAGGGTTTCTTCTAAAGCGTTAACAAGTTCTGTAGCGCTGTACAGTGGGAGGAAGAACAAATAAAGATACAGGTTAAGCACAGTACAGTAGGTGAGAGGACCCTGCTCAAGAGCTTACAATCTAGACATCCCAGTTGGTGTTGATGTAAACTTAGAAGAGGTTGTGAGCACAGGAGAATCCTCATGCATCTTCCATCTAAATAAAAAAAAGGGTCTGGTTTGCAGGTTTAAAAAGTGTCACCAGCGAACCTGACCATGTCAGTCATGACAAATTCCTGAATTTATCATCATTACTGCACACTTCCCATTTTTCTGCAAATTGATGCAGGGAGGTTCCTTATTTTTTATCGCACTAAATCGTTATATTACCATAAATTAATTCTTGTAAGCCGTGTCATTAATAGGAACACCTATGAAACCAAACCCATATTGTGAGCTGCGCGGAGCTTGGACCAGCTTAACATTAATATACATATTATCTTTTCTCCATGAGGACTCACCAAGTTCTCGTATCCCTAACCAGTCCCAAGTTTGAGCTTATATTCCTGCTGCAGGTTTCATCCTTTAGTCAAACCATGAACTTGATGCTTATTTTTTTCCACAGTGTGATTCCACCCCAAATTAAAAGCACAAAAAATGGGGATGTAGTTCACTGGGATCAAGGGAATATTTTTCCCCTCCTGTTCTAAGTTTCCCTCGGTCTTAATCTTGAGATTCTTCTGAGTCACTTGTGAGGGGGGGGGCTGATCTCCCCATCACTGGTCCTGGCTGTCCCCTTGCTGTGATCTGTCCAGCTCTTGTAAGCCATCTTTATCCTGCTGGCATGCGTCAATGCTGGGGGATTTTCAGTCAGTATTGCTGTTCTGGTTACTGTTATTACTATAGCTGGCTCTGTATGGGAAATTATCCTTGTTCCTCTCGATTATTTGCTTGACCAGTAAAACACATCCCTTCAAACAAGGAGATCAAGTCCAGGGCAGAGGCGTAACAAGGTCATAAGGTGCCCGGGGGCAAGTCCTCCTAGTGCCCCCTCCCATTTTTAGATTAAATATTGCATAGTGACGCATTATGCCATCACTTTCAAATTTTCTCAGTGTGGGAGAATTAGTGCACTGACATTGCGTTAAACGAATAATGACACTGCCTTAGAACAGATAAAAATTATGTTTTGCAATTGTTTTTTTTTTCTTCACTTTTATAATTTTTACACATTAGTCGGTGTTTGATATCAACATTATCCTTGTCAATGACACTTCGCTTGACCTTGTGGGGAGTACATAATGGAGATACAGGGGGTCCATAGGACTCCAGCCTCTCCCTGCACCAGTACAGTGGTTTTTGTTTTAGATAATGCAGACGGTCACATATCCCTCTACAAGCACTATGCAAGTCTCGATCTACCCCTCCGATCCTTTAAGTGGTCGTAAACTACCGCTTAGCGACAAACACAAATATACGTATAGGTATGCACAGGACAGGATACCAGATACAGTAAACAAAACGAGTGGGAAATGTTTTACCAACACAGGACAAGGTAAAAACACTTCCAGAGAGGGAGTATGTCAAGGAAATGACGGTAGAGAATATACATGCTACCTTTAATGGATTCACCAAAACCCTCAAAAAGTATATTATATCAAGATTGGAAATTGCTTCCCTTGAAAACTATGTTAAGAAAAAGATATGAGGTTTGAGGGTGAATGTTCCACCAGCAACTCACATTAAACATGAAAACTTCCTCATGGAATGGGAGGAAGCCGCAAATGTTTGTTCCATGACATTTATGGACATTTTGATCAAACATGAAAAAGAAATCTTGGGAGAAATTGGAGATTTAATTGGAAGGGAGTTAGAGAAGGTGCAGAAATTCAAACCAGATCCCTTGAGAAACTAGAAACAATTAAAATCTAGACTTGATAAAGAAATCAAGGATCGGAAACAGAAAATTTGAGAGATAGCAAAGACTATGGAAGGGAATGTATATAGATTTCCACTTAGATTATGACACTTCAGGCCATGACGATCCCATTGAAGGTCCAAGTACCAACATTGAAAATTTAAGATTATGCGATAGAAACACTCAAAAAAAGTATCATTTTTAGACCCAGAGAAGAGCCCAGGGATTTGCCTCAAAAGAAACTGCAAGGCAAAGGGATAGTGGGAAGACTATAGTGGTAGAGAATCAATTACAAGTTAATTTATCCCCACGGTCATTGAATGTTCATGAAACAAGTATTTTGGCGAAAGGGCTAGCTTTTGTCCCAAAACCTAGATTTCACAAATTTCAATGGGATTAAAGATTTAAATTACTTACTTACATGAAAAATCGCTTTACATAAACTTCACACCATACAACTGGAAAAAACAGCAAAAAGATAGGACTTAGCCCCCACTGATATGGAATGTTCAATTAATGTATTTAAACTGTTGGAAAATACAGGTGACTCGAGATATAGGCTATACTAATCTAAGACCAAGAAGTACATTTACACCACAGATTAGCGAATGCAGCAACAGAAATGTTTCGTACGCTGGTTTGTCAAGAGATCGAGAGGATGGATGAATCCACTATAAATGCAGCTTACCCACATAATATTTCAAGGAACAAACATCAGGCCCTCAGAAGCTTACAAAATAAGGAATCAAAAAAGCCGATAAATGTAGTTCTCAGTACCGAATATAAAGATATGGTACTGAAAATATTAGAAGATTCAACCACCTACAATACTCCGACACAAAACCCCACCATTCGATTTTCCAGGGAACTCAAATCCATACTCACTGACGCTCGTCATGCCGGTGTCACAGATAAAGAATATGACTTCATGAAACCAAATTCTCCAAAACTAGCAACTTTCAACGCCTTGCCCAAAATTCATAAAAACATTTCAACCGCCTCCCGGACGCCCTATTGTTTCTGGCGTATGAATCTTACAAACGGCAAGTATATAGGTTGATCAAATTCTGAAGAAATTCGTATGCAATCTCCCCTCATACATCAGGGATTCTAAACAAATGCTTAACTTAACAAATCTCACCATCCCTAATGATACATTGTTATGCAGCTTGGACGTTGAATCCTTAGCTGTATCCCCCATGATTTAGGTTTAAAACATGTCAAGTTTTATTTGGATAGTAGAGGGGTTTCACAAACTGTTTGGCAACTTCTGTACTTCATACTTTACATACAACTATTTTATTTTTGATCATACCTTTTATAGACAAACAACCGGGACAACTATGGGTACTGCCATGGCACCATCATATGCTAATTTACATCTAGGGTGGTGGGAACAATTTATTGTAAATGGTCCTAATCTGGCAGAATTTAAAACCTACATAATTGAATGGAAAGGATACAGAGATCATCGCTGTATCCTCTGGAGGGGCAATTGAGATACCTTTGTCGACTTTGTCAATAGACAAAACCATTGAATTTCGAAGGAGAACCTCAGATTTAAAGAGCACAAGATTAATTTTCTGGACTTTACCATTACCAAGCTCCCGAATGGACAGGTGACTACCACTCTTTATTCATAGCCCTTTCTTTCCTATAGTTTCCTTGATTGGAAGAGCTTTCATCCTCCCCCACTGAAACATGGAATGCCAGCGGGACAGTATATTCAGTTGCAAAGAACCTGCTCTTCTCTTGATGAAGAGAACAACAAAGCAAAGGATCTAAGAGTAATGTTTAGACAAAAAGGATATCCAAACTGATTTAAAAAAAGCGTATCAAAGCGCACTTATGATCAGCTGCGATACTACACTCCAGGATAAAAATATCAAAGAGAAATGTATCAGAATGATAGGAAACTTTGATACCGGCTGGCAAGAAATCGGCCAAAATTTGTGAACGCTATTGGCCTCTACTCTACTCAGTACTTTTTGAAGATGAGGATCCTAACTAAACATGCATCTATAACCTCGACGCTGCTCAAACATCGGTGACCCATAGCCACTTCTCTACAAGAAATCTTCCAAACCACAATTGGCTAACAAAACAACTTTTGGTCACAGATTGGTACGGCAAATGTAAGGGATGCAGAAGGATTCAAAAGGAATTCTCCAATGTGGATAATACGGAAAAATTTGCAATTAAACAATTCTCGAATTGCAACATGTCAGGGGTGGTATATCTACTTACCTGCGGAACCAAATATATTGGGAAAACCCTACGCCCACTATAAGTGAGAATCCGCAAACATGTACGCTCCATTGGATATCCGTGAGATACTCCAACAACAAGACCTCTTCGTCACCAACATCAGAACAGTACAGATGGACTTAGAACAAGTTTGTCTTGGCCAACAAGTTGGCAATTTAGATAGAAAATTGTGCCAAAGAAGCATACTGGATATATAAATTAGGGACAAAATATCCTGGAGGCCTCAATGAAGGCTTTACCTTCTCCCCATTTATTGAAACTAACGGGGGAGTAGCACCCACTAGATAGTTGCGAAGTTGAGATCCTTAAGGGCTGAGAAATCTTGACGTTTAAACACCGATTGTTATTCACAGAATCAGACACTTGCGCCAACAAGGTTGAACAAAAGACTGAGTCGCTACTAAGCACTAAAAGGTCGAGACCGATAGACAGCTGGTGAATTGCGAGGAATGCAGGAAATAAGTTACTTTAACGTTTGCTGAGAAATGGGAGCAGGTAAGCGGTATCTTCAGATGTAAGAGACAACACATACTGTATGTACGACAGACTGAGGTGTAACGAGTATTGTTGCTGGTGAGCGCATACTGACCATGAGCATTAGATAAGCAGTACCTTGTGATCGCAGATTTAAACAATATATGTGGCTGGAGAATGTGAGCCCTTGGTTGGGTATAGGCACTTAGAAGGGACACTTCCCCAGTACCGTGTAAAACGCCCCAGCGGCAAGCATGGGGTTAAACCACCAAAGCACCACACAGGCGATTGACTATTCTCTTGCTGCTTGATTACAAAGTCAAGCCAGGTCAAATAACAGGAGCAGGGATCATATCCAAAAAACAGGTTGGCAGACTAACGAATAAGTAGCGATGCAGGAATCAGACTCCATGACAGGGTGACGAGGCAACTCCTCGCGCTCTGTTTTAAACCCGCTGGCTCCTCGTGGCCATACCAGGCCCCGCCCCTTCAGATGTTGCTCGGCCATTCCCCAGTGCTGGCAGCCGGCCAGCTCCTGGCACAGAACCTTGCCCAGACCCCCAGCAGGGGCTGAGGACCTGACAGAAACCATTTAAACCATAGAGCCATACTTATTTCTTGTTCATTTTCTTTAAAACATGTTAATAAATTAGGTCATCATTTCTTTTTATAGGTTAGCGTGTCCAGGTTTTTCTATTTGTAAATCGCCTAGGGTCTAGTTATACAGAATGATGGTCTAGTTTTGTCCCATATCACATGTCTATTAGGGCAGACCAGAGGTGATAGACAGTTATATATGGAGCATGTTCGTGTATATAATAAACCTCAGTAAATGAGGTAACATGTTGATACATATACTATCATGCCCATTGTAGCAAGAGATTCACAATATAAAAAGGATCGTTTACGCTTTATTAAGTGAACATCTATTTGGTTGGAGTAAGAGAAATTCATGTAAAAGGATAGTTTTAGCTCCGATCAAGTGAACATTCATTTGAGGTCTAATCCTCTATGAGACTTTATTGATTGAGTCCTCTGTTGCTAGGCAACACATTATGCATTACGCTCCTACAAAAGCAAACCAATACAATCGGCAGTACCAAGAATACATGTCCGAGACTCGGGCAATCTATTTGACGGTCTTAATCTGGCAATAATTGAAAGTTCTGCTATTGTCGCTAATTGGTCTGAGCTAGGATTTAATGCAGCAATAACACTCAGATGAGATCAGGATTAAAAGGTGCATGTGAAGAGACTGAGTTCCTCCCAGAAGTCCGTGGTTGCCAGGCAACTTACCATCAAACTACATGGGACGTAGGAGAAGTGCAGTCACGAGACCGGAATGGACGTATGTGATGAGATGATTGTAATCCGAGTGTTGGCTAAACCTGATGACCCTTGGGTATAGTATTATATAAACGATGTCTGTACACAACAGTACCACTCCTGATGAAGCCGGGTAGATATGATGGCGAAACGCGTTGAGTGTTTACTCTTTTAACTGTTTTCACCCCACTTGGCTTTGCACTCTGGTAAGAGCCGATCCTTATATACCGATTGTGGTACTTGACGACTATGTCCTGGCGCTGTGGTCTCTCTTAGGCTGGGTTCACACCTGGGCGTTTTAATGCGCGTTCGTGCGTGCTTTAAAACGCAGGAACGGGAATTCAGACCTAAGCGTTTTACAGCGCGCAGGAACGTGCGTTAAAACGGCCAACGCAAAAAGAAGTTCGGGAGCTTCTTTTCGGGTATACAGCAGCGCGTTCGCGGCCATATAATGGGCCGCGAAAGCGCGTTCTTTGTATGCGCGAACGCGTGTAAAAACGCGCGCATTGCGTGACGCAGCGCTACGCCCAGATGTGAACCCAGCCTAAATGAATATATTCTTGAAATGGATGGACACGAGCCTTGATGACCACTCTTGTCTAGAAATACCACAAGCCGTGCCCTTAGAAATCCGCATTAGGCAGATGGAGAGATTCAACACGATATATGGGAATAATATATGGTGACTTTGTACCTTGTACCTTATGAAATTGATTGAACTAGGCTTATAATAGACCAATTTCTTGAGTTCAGAATTGTGCTGAACAATGAATTATAGATTTATAAGGCTTGTGAAGACTGCTGTATTATATATACACGCAACAATACCTACAACTGTTTCATTGTGATTGACCCTGGAGTCCTTGTGAGCATTAAAGTATTATATTCTGAGGGAATGTGTATTCCTTGTATTGGATGGACAGTTTTTCAATAATTGTAATAAACTTCAGTATTAGCCAAGATTCAAGAGGGGGGAGGGGGGAGGAGTCCTACAATGAGGGAAAGATGTCAGCCTGCTGTGAAAGTAGAAAAATTGCACGGAGTTTCAGGACTTCAATGACGTGCTGAGTACATCATCTGCACACACACACACGAAACCAGAGGATGTGCTCAGCAAGTCATCAGCAAAGAGGTTAAAGGGAAAAAGGGGTAAAATTTGACCATGATGCCCATTTAACCTCTTGCTGCCCCACATCAATATTTAGGTCTACCTGTACCTCACGATGCTGCCAAGACACCCGCTGTCATTCTTACTTTTTGGAGTGCAGGTACAGCTTGGAAAAAAGACGAAACAGAGGAGATATGATAGAAACATTTAAATACGTAAAGGGAATCCACAAGGTAGAGGAAGGGAGTATATTTAAAAGGAAACAAAGTAGCAAAACAAGAGGACAGTCTTAGATTAGAGGGGCAAAGGTTTAAAAGTAACATCAGGAAGCATTATTTTACTGAGGGTGGTGGATACATGGAACAGCCTTCCAGTTGAAGTGGTAGATGCCAAAACAGTGATTGAATTTAAGCAGGCATGGGATAGGCATAAGGCTATCCTAAACAAGATAAATCCAGGTAAAGTATACATGTAATTGGGCAGACTAGATGGGCCGAAAGAAATATATCGGCAAATAAGAACCTATGTTTCTATGTTTCTATAACGTGGTGATTCTAGGAGCAATACAAGCCTTTAGGGTGCAGGGCTAGGGGCAATGACGGACTGAACAAGGACACAGGCGCAGAATTTTCCGCACAGCAGCCAGTTTAAAGACAAATGCATGCATTTTCACACAGCCATACTTTCCCATGTATAGCCATATCCCCTGGGGGTACGTAGCAATAAAACTCAGTAATGTGCGGTGTATACAAGTGTGTCACCCTGTAAATAGATTTAGATTTACTTTCTCTGGCAGTGACCAAGTGTTATCAATTGCTCTCAGAGCCCGGAATGGATCAGATCTGTGCATGTGCGCACAGGCCTGATCCATTTTTTTAAATTAAAAATTTGACATACAGATACCAGAGCAATGTACACAAAGCATCAAGAGTAAGAAGAGAAGAGGTTGGTTTTGTTAAGAAATCCTCATTAAAATAATGTTTTACCATTAGGATGATCTCTAGCTCAATGGCACAAACAAAATCCAAATATGCCAGCCCCCATGAGACATAAAGAGGGGGGGTGCTGCCAGCACATGTGTGGGGACTGGAGCAGGGTCCCCTCTTAGATTGTAAACTCAGGCGCAAAGTCCTCATCCCCTCTGCCCAGGCAAGAACCTGCCTAGAGCACCTGTATACTGCCAATATTGAATATTGTCCTGACCTGTATCTCATGCAAGCTCTGATCTTAAAGGCCCCCACCAGATTACTACTAATCATTTTGTGTCCCTCCTCCCCTCATAAAGACAGACAATGGCATCATGCTTAGTAAAAATGAATTTTAACAGCACCACCTTTTTTCTTCTGTGCAAGATCCCAGAACCATAGAGCAGCTGCATCTGCATCTCAGCCCTGCCTCTCCCAGTCTGCAAAGTGAGTGGGAGCACGTGGTGAATTGGAGGTGGAGTGGGGATGTGATGCTGGTGCAGCCTAGTGGAGAGCACAGGAACTGCAGCATTGCAGTGCATAAATTACCATAATTTAAGGTCCATAGAGTCTTATGGTGCCCCCTCCCTGACAGGCCACTGGTCCGGGGGAATGCATGAGCTATTTTTGCAGAGGGAACTGCGTTCCCTTTGGTCCCACACACCATAAAGCTTGCATTCAATCATTTATTCTGAATATATTTATGCTAAAAATTCAAATATATATTTGAGTCTGTTTTTGCTATGTGCAAGATAATTGGAGAACGGTAATCTTGGTTAGTTCCCTCCACTTTTTTTTTAGGACTTGACACCTGGATGGGTTGGATCTCCTGCAGGTAACAGAAGAGCCAAAAAATACACTATAGATACCATTCATTTTCTTAATCCAGTGCACCACATACTCTGCCTGTGCTACTCAAATATCATCTGCGATAACATGAGGCCCCATTTTTGCCCAGGGAGTGAGAAAGGTCAACCCATTAGCAATTTAAATGGGGAAAAACCTGTCGTTTTATTAGGGGTCATAATCTCTGCTAAAACAGCTGGTAAATTAGTCTGGCCAATTATTAAAACATACCATTGGTTCCTTTTCTGAGTTTCTTTAATGGTCCTATTAATTCGTTCTACTTTGGAACTTCCAGTCAATGCACAGAAACGCAGATCTTTGGGCTGGTGAAGGGTGTACCCTTGTCAGTTTTGGAATGGGCATCAAAAAAAATCTAGGAATAGTCTCTTCACAGTATTTTGCCCTCTCGATGGTTCTGAAACCTTTCACTTTTTTTTTTTTAGAGAACTGATCTACAAGGAGGAGCAGATATTTGAGTACACCTTCTGCCTTGGGCTGGTAAATAACCTTGTTTGCCAATAAGGTTTTTCCGGCCAGATTGTACCTAATGCAACTTCGACATCTGCTCCTAACCATCTTGAAAACTGCTGAAAAAAAAGGAATGTGCCATAAGCACCTTGTCTGGTAGCTGCACTGCAGCAAAACCTGTAAGAAACAAGCCATCGGATGTCCTACTACAGGAACCATCAACTAAGACTAGCTCTCCAAAAGACGTGTGGAATATCATGGCGCTAATATGGCAGATTTGCTACATGTCCCAAAGGTGACACTTCCCTTCACCATACAATAGAGCTAAAGAAATCAGGATCAGCGCTTCCTAACGGCTGCTGGAAACCTATAGATCAACATGAGAAAAGGTTGGTCTTAAAGCTTTATGGTGCAGTTCCAAATTTCAGCCGGGTATAGGGGCAAAGTAGATTGCATTTCCAGTTTTAGGTCATCCAACACATCCTCAAAGAAACAAAGATATATCCAATAGTGCAATTCTGTCGGACTGACTTGAGAGCTACCAGCTCTGTTGTGGGTGCATCAGTTAATTGGGCCAGCCTGTTCACCACAATCCTCCAATTCCATGTACGAGTCCTCTGGGTAGCCCCATTATATATAACCGTGTGATTTAGATTAGAGAAATCGTGCATATGTCCACTCACTATATTAAACAGGGGAACTGGCAGGAGAAGTGAAAATTCTTGGTCAAAATAGCCAGACGAGAAATGCAAGAATTTTTCTGATTTTCCAAACCGGCTATTTGGTCTAGATTGTTCTCTTCTCCTGACAGTTCTCCTGGGTTTCACCTTTTAGTGAATAAACCTGGGAGTCTTGGTCTAAGATGAAGGTATAGACACCAAGAAGACACTATGGTTCCCTCAATAACAGCATAACGTTTATGTGATGCATGGGTTGATATGAAACATGGATAAAATAGACAATATTCCCATAGAAGAATTTTATAATGAAAGGTTTACATTTCATATTTTTAACAGCATTTAAAATATTTTATTTACTCTTTCCATCCTTTGCAGAAACCTTGTTGGGATAAAAAGTTCTGGACACTAGGAGCAGTATTACATCCTGCCTGCTAAACGGGGGCACTATGGAGGCAAACCTGCACCTGCAGGACTCTAGCGTCCCTGTATAAGCTCCATATTACAGGGCAGGCGGGGATTCAACAGCCTGCCCCGTAACGCAATGCTAAGGGTATGCAACGCTAAGTGCTGCTGCAAGCATCCCCTGCATGGAGTCTGGTCAATTCACTAGATGTGGTCAAAGCAAAAGCATTGCATGTACCAGACATTATGGAAAGATCAAGTCCCTGTGACCCCACTCAGCATATATCTAACACTGTAAAATTGTATCCAATCAATCCAAAAATTGCAAAAAAGTTAATGGCTTAGTGTATTTTGTAAATGACCTTTGTATTTATGACAACACATAATTTGTGACAGACCTTTTAATTTTATGGATTATAAGACATTTAATGATTTAACCCATTATGTGAGACTTTTTTCCAGTTCTGTGGATTTTGCCAATGCCACAGCTATCGGCACTATTTGTCAACATCTACACGAGATGTTGAGGGAAAACAGATAAAGGATTCTAACACTATTACAGGGTTAAAGAGTGATTGGAACGATACAAACACTACATGAAAGTGTACAGAGTGTCAGTAACCCAACAATTTAAAACGTAATATCAAAGTAGAGAAAGAAAAACAAAGACCAGTGCAGTAGTCCGTTAAAACCAAAAAATAGGAGTATAACTGAAAAAAGGGGAATGTTACCCTCCGTGGGCGCTCTTCCTACTGGTCTAGAGTTAAATGTGAGCGTGCTGATGCCTAAGTGAGTAAAATGACAATGCTTTGCTATATTGCCAAAGTTTCTTTGTTCAATGGAGTAACTATCTGGCGCTGCTCGCTGAAATTGAATCAGGTTGGTTGTATATATCACATACACCAGTGTGTGTCGGGGAGAATGTGCCTTTACAGATAAGTGGTACATCATCACGACAAGGAATTCGGCTACCTCAAGATCGAACACCCAAGGAGACCAACCTTTTATCACCTTCCAAAAATCCATAAAGATCTCCATAAACCTCCAGGGAGACCAATTATATCAGGAATCGACTCGATATCTAGTTGTATCTCTGAGTACATCGACAAGTTGCTCCAACCTTTAGTGATCAAAACTGAGGCACATCTAAAAGATACGCTGAGCATAATACAAGAACTAAAAGGCATCAAATGGGAAGATCATTTCATCATGGTCACTAGTGATGTTAGAGCACTTTATAGCAACATCCCTCACGAGAAAGGCTTAGAGGCAATCCGCTCCCATTTAGACAAAGGAAGACCCTGAAAAGAATTTAATCTTGAGGGAATAAAACTCGCCGAAAAATAACTATTTCCTTCAAAGATGTATACTACCTTCAAATTAGCGGCACGGCAATGGGAACGAGATTTTCCCCCAGTTTTGCCAACTTGTACATGGCAAACTGGGAGAGAAACCTAACAACCAGACAACAGGAGAATATTGTGATTTACGGCCGCTACATAGATGACATATTTATGATCTGGAGAGGAGGGAAAGACTCACTTCTTTTCCTTGAAGAGCTGAACACACACACGATGAGAACATGATACTTGACACCACGTGAGTCAGACATCAGTGAACTTTCTGGACCTGAACATCTTCCCAGAAGGAAACCAGCTTCAGACCAAGACTTTCTTTAAAACAGTATACTCAAATAGTTATATAGGTAAAGACAGCTGCCACCTAAACAAATGGCTTGACGGAGTCAGTTTATAAGGGTCAGCTTAGAAGGCTAAGACGAAACTGTTCTAAGATTTGACTACGACACCCAAACCAAGGACATGACGTCTTTCCTGGAAAGAGGTTTCGACAAAGCCACTAGAGAGGAACTAAAAAAAAGTAAAAGGCATTTCTGAAGTACAAACCCAAAAAGAAGACTCAGTACAACATGCCGATCTTATTCACATATAAATCAACAGAACAAACAAATGAGAATCATCACCAGATACTGGCCGATCCTCAGAAAGGACCTGACATTGAAAGATCTATTACCAGTCAGACCCAGATTCATATGCAGAGGTGCAAAGAACCTGAAGTCGAAGATTGTCAGGAGTGAGCACGTACCCACGAAGGAGACCTTCCGACAGAAAGGTTTCTATGGGTGTGGAAATTGCATTAGCTGCAGGACAACCAGAAATAAGAAAAGGCATATCACCTCCATAGACAATCGAAGGGGGAATTGGAAAATACGGGGTATAAAATGCTTCACAAAAAATGTGATATTTCTGATTATATGCCCTTGCGGGAAGAAATACATCGGAAAGACAACAAGGGCAATAGGAATCCATATCAGGGAACACCAGAAACCTAGAAAGAGGACTCGAGACACACAGCGTCCCTGCCCACTTTAAAAGGTGTCATGACAGCAACCCCAGAAACCTCTAATTTATGGCCATTAAGAGTGCAGAACAACAGAATAGGGGGAGATAGAGAAAAAAGTCAGGAAGAACTTAAATGCATATATGATTGATTCATTACATCCCAATGGACTGAACATGGATTTCGAACGGTGTCACTTTCTGTAAAACACCTGGCACCCCCCGCCTACCCACCATCTCCTCTAGCTAGTCTTAGCTTAAATAACCCAAATTTGCCATGAATTCTTCCACTCCATCCCCATCATTTAATTAGTCAATAGGACATAAACTATGGATTTCCTTGAACATAGACTTCCTCCCATCCTTATACTAATTAATGCCTCATTGGATTAGCTGTCGGAAGGGCTATGCAAAGAAAATGCCTAATCCACTTTCTCCAGGAGGAGTCCACGTCCCCCTGCCGGGTGTTTAGAGCCATCCTTGAGCTTGATCAATTCTTTAGACACCTCCACCAGCACCATTCGTCCATGGCAGAGTATGCCTAAGAATCTAGCAATTTATAGACAATCAGTCCAAGATGAGGGCACTCAATCTCAGAAAGACAGAATTCCTTCCCTCCATTCTGCAAACTGTCAGTTCCTTTGAAGTTTTTACAGTATAAATACTCAACTTTTAGCCTGTCCGCTCCCCTTCCGGAAATGGGACACCCAGAATATGGAGAAATCTACTAAGGCGCATCATACAGCACAACTCCTCTAGAATGAGCTCACAGGGGTATATTACCATATCCCAATTCCAGAGAATACACCTGATATAATATCACCATGCAAACTTTGGACACACGCTAAGAATAACACGGAGGCTAACATGATAAACAATTAGCCGCTTTATTTACACAACAAGATGCTTGTCAACCTCATAATAGGACTGTCTACTGTATTTATAAATGCTCCTTACACAACGCATGCTGAGAATCATGAGTAATCCAACATTAGCCCAACGACCGCAGCACTTTAAACACAGGAATGAAGGGAAACCGAAAGCAACCACTTTGCCTATTCCTATTGGCTAATAGCAGTCACGTGGGCAGAACGCGATGATCCAATGCCATTCTGAGCTTTTTTATCCTCTCCCATTGGCCCAACACCTGTCACAGAACATTTGAAATCAATGACGTCTGAATAATAAACCGCGAAAACGAAAGGAAAAAGCCAATCGAATTGAAAGTCCTTTAAATATACACAGTATACAGGAGGGTTCCACAGCTGATGAAGCCAGCATTGTGACTGGCGAAACCGATTCAGACATATTTTCAACCATTTTTATTGTTTTAATCTGTAATTACCTTACTAAATCCAATAAATCCCATACCGTCATACACTACGTCTCCCACTATCCTCATTTGCCTGCCAGCAGAAACCCTGATATCTATGCGAGTGTGAACCAGCAAGGAT
This sequence comes from Leptobrachium leishanense, assembly GCA_009667805.1. Lineage (NCBI taxonomy): Eukaryota > Metazoa > Chordata > Amphibia > Anura > Megophryidae > Leptobrachium > Leptobrachium leishanense. The sequence continues at coordinate 49,592,447 of CM019063.1, read as the reverse complement.
CCCCAGCCGTGCAGTCCTTTACTAAAAAGGAGTAAGAGGAAGGGGAGCAGTGTAAACAAGGAATGTTCGGCCACCTTTATGGGCTAACAACGTGAGACCATTGAGCCATCTGTAGCTCTGGACCATGTAAGTGCAACCTCTTACTTGTTTAATGACCGTTCGCACCATTTTCTTTGCAGTTGTTATATATATATATATATATATAAGGCAACAAAGACCCCAGAAGGGATAAGAATCAACAAAGCAACTCCACCCAGTACTCTTGCGGACGTGCACACAACATTATAATTAGATTACAATATATACCTATCTATACTATTCACATTATACGTCCATTTATCCTGTCTTCAATTTGTCTGACACACAATCTGCTCAGACAGACACGGATACATGTCGATATATCTCCATTCTGGAGCACTTATCTGTAAAGGCACATTCTCCCAGACACTGGTGTATGTGATATATACAACCAACCTGATTCAATTTCAGCGAGCAGCGCCAGATAAAGTCACTCTATTATTATTATTATTTATTTATAAAGCACCAGCATATTACGCAGCGCTGTACAATAGGCACAGTATAGACAGGGTTACAATACAATACATTGAAGCACATTTGACAAACAGTACAGGAGGAGATGAGGGCCCTATTCCCGTAGGAACTCACAATCTGGGAGGGTTGGGGTTGGAAACAGGAGGAGAGGACTGTAAGGTGAGCGTGATTGATGGTTGTGTCAGTGAGTTGGGTGGTAGGCTTCCCTAAATAGGAACGTTTTAAGGGAGCGTTTGAAGGAAGAGAAGTTAGGGGAAAGCCTGACAGTACGAGGGTGAGAGCGTTCCAGAGTGGGGGCTGCGCGTGAGAAATCCTGCAGTCTATCACGGGAAGAGGTGATGCGGGGAGAAGCTAGGCGCAGGTCACTGTTTGACCTTAGGGAGCGGGCTGGGGTGTATTTGGTGATTAGTGAGGACAGGTAGTGGGGAGCTGAGTTAGTGAGGGTTTTGTAGGTAAGGATAAGGATTTTGAACTTAATTCTGCAGTGGATGGGGAGCCAGTGAAGGGACTCGCAGAGGGGAGCGGCAGAGACAGAGCGGCGGGTGAGGTGAATTAGCTTGGCGGAGGCGTTCAGGATGGATTGTAGGGAGGAGAGGCAGGACAAAGGGAGGCCAGATAAGAGATTATTGCAATAGTCGAGTCGGGAGATTACCAGGGTGTGTATGAGTTGTTTTGTGGTGACAGTGGTAAGAAATGGCCAAATTCTGGAAATATTTTGTAGTTGGTATCGGCAGGAGGAGGAAAGAGACTTGATGTGGGGGATGAAGGAAAGAGCAGAGTCAAGTGTAACTCCAAGACAGCGAACTTGGTTTGATGGGGAGATGGTGATACCCTCCACCGTGATAGAGAAGTCAGGAGGTGGGGAGGCATTGGAGGGAGGAATAAGTAGGAGCTCAGTCTTTGACATGTTGATCTTTAGGTGGTGGGAGGCCATCCAGGAGGAGATGCCAGATAAACAGTCACTGACTTTGGAAAGGACAGGGGGAGAGAGATCAGGGGTAGATCTGAGTGTCATCAGCGTAGAGGTGGTAATTAAAGCCAAAGCTGTTGATTTTGCTCAGGGAGGAGGTGTAGATGGAAAAGAGCAGAGGACCAAGGACAGAGCTTTGAGGTACACCAACAGATAGAGGCAATGAAGAGGAGGAGTTACCAGCAAAGGACACACAGAAGGACCTGTTGGATTAATAGGAGTCAACCCAAGCGAGTGCAGTGTCACCGAGACCCAGAGAGTTGAGGGTCTGTAGAAGGAAGGGGTGGTCAACAGTGTCAAAAGCAGCCGAGAGGTCAAGCAGGATGAGAATAGAATAGTGGCCGTGTTTTTTAGCAGTTAGGAGGTCGTTGGTGACTTTGGTGAGGGCAGTTTCAGTTGAGTGTAGGGGACGGAAGCCAGATTGCAGGGGGTCAAGTAGGGAATTGGAGGACAGGAAGAGGGAGAGGCGGTTGAAGACTAGTTTTTCTAAGAGCTTTGATGTGAAGGGAAGCAGGGATACAGGGCGGTGGATGGAGAGTTGGGATCGAGGGATGGTTTCTTTAGTAAAGGGGTAACTAGCGCGTGTTTGAAGGCGGATGGAAAGGAGCCAGTGGAGAGAGATAGGTTGAAGATGTGTGTGAGAGCAGGGGTGAGGGAGGAGGAGAGGGGAGGAATTAGATGTGAGGGAATGGGGTCAAGCGGGCACGTGGTGAGATGTGAGGAGGACAATAAGGAATTGACTTCCTCCTCAGTGGCTAGGAGGAAGTGGCAGAGGGTGGCGGAGGGGACCTGTGGGAGTGGAGGTGGCAGATAACTATCTTGTGTTGGGATGTTGCTTCTGATAAGAGTTTAACTGAGGAAGTAGTCTGTCAGGTCTTGAGCGCTGAAGACAGCGGAGGGGGGAGGTGCAGGTGGGTAGAGGAGGGTGTTGAAGGTGGACCAGAGCCGTTTAGGGTTGGAGACCAGCGTAGATATAAGAGATGAGAAGAAGGATTGTTTGGCCAAGTGGAGGGCAGAGGTGTATGACCAGAGAATAAACTTGAAGTGAACAAAATCAGCTTCAGAGCGGGATTTCCTCCAGGCACGCTCTGCAGTGCGGGAGCATCTTTGCAGGTAGCGAGTCTGGAGGGTGTGCCAGGGCTGAAGTTGGCGGCGTGGGGCCTTAGAGTCGAAGAGGAGCAAGAGTGTCTAGAGCAGTGATAAGTGTGGTGTTATAGTGATTAGTGGCAGCATCAGGGCAGGTGAAGGATGAGGTGTGAGGGAGGCGGTGAAGTAGATTGGAGAATTGATGGGGGTCCACAGCATGTAGATTTCTGCGAGTGTGTGTGCGGGGTGGGGGAGCAGGGTGTTTAGGAAGTCCAGATAGGTTGAAAGAGAGAAGGTGGTGGTCAGAGATGGGGAAAGGGCGACAGTTGAACTCAGAAATGGAGCAGAGGTTGGAAAAAGACAAGGTCAATAGCGTGACCATCGCGGTGGGTAGGGAGGAGGGAGGATTGTGTGAGTCCAAGGGAGGACGTGAGTGAAAGAAGTTTGGAGGCAGCAGGGGCGGAAGGATCATCAATGGCAATATTGAAGTCCCCGAGAATTAGGCATGGAATATTAGAAGACAGGAAGTGAGAAAGCCAGGTAGCAAAGTGGTCAAAGAACTGGGAGGTTGGTCCCGGTGGGCGGTAGATGACTGCCACCCTGAAGGCCAGAGGAGAGAACAGGCGGATGCAGTGTGTCTCGAAGGAGGAGAAGGAGAGGGATGGGGGTGGAGGGAGATGCTGGTAGGTGCAGGTGGGAGAGCGCAGGATTCCGACACCGCCACCATTTCTCTCACCCGGTCTGGGGGTATGGCTGAAGTGTAGACCACCATGTGAGAGAGCAGCAACGGAGGCCGTGTCAGAGGGAGTTAGCCAGGTTTCAGTTAAAGCTAGGAGGTTGAAGGAGTTTGAAAGGAAGAGGTCATGGATGGCTGTGAGTTTGTTGCACACAGAGCGAGCGTTCCAGAGGGCGCAGGAGAAAGGACAGGCGCTGAGGGTTTATGGGAATGAGGTTGCTGGGCTTGCAGGGAGGTGATTTATGTGCGATGGAGATAGGATGAGAGGGAAGTATTGGATGTGTTGTGGGGCCAGGGTTAGGGGATATGTCACATGCATAGAGTAACAGCAGGAGGGTGAGAAAGAGAAGGTGGGAATGGGATTTGTGGGAGTGGGAGTGATTGGCAGCAGGAGAGATAGAGGGAGACCATGTTCTGAGGAAACAAAGGAGCTCATGAGAGGCCATCATGTGGGACGAGAGGAGGGAGGGAGAGATGCAGATTGTGTAGGGGTCAGTGGTAGAGGGGCAGGAGTTCCATTTAAGGAGAATGGTAGAAGTAAAGAGTAGAAGCGTGAGAGAAAGCATGATATAGACGTGTGTTTACCTAGAGTAAAACGTGGGCCTTGCAGTTCCTTCCTCCAGTCAATCAACTCTAAACTTCCACTTAAGAATGCCGCTTAGGGATGCCACAGGAGCCAAGGCCAAGGCATTGAACAATAAAACCAAAAATAGATGACTCAACACTAGGTTTGGTGAAAAAAAGAATATATTCGTCCTGCAATAAATGGGGTAACCAATGTCTAAATATTACTCAACGTTTTGCCATACTATATTTAAGCCTAGTGGGCCAAATTGTGGTGATAAGATTATCACATAACCATGAATTGTCACGAGTAGTTTAAAGCCGTTACCCAGATTTAGCGTTTGATGTTATGAAAAAGGTCAAATGGTAAAAATAACCACATTTTAGATTTGTCAAAAATAGGATTTGTTATAAATCGAAACGGTTCACCAAGTGTCTGTTACGACTGGAGAATAATATTCATTCATTGCAGTAACTTTCCTTAAGCATTCACTGGTTACAATTCTAACAGAATGCCATGCGTTGTAACTTATACACGGGCAGATTACAATTTTATCTGTTACTCCATACATTCAAGGTCAGCAAGTAATGATCTGTAAATTCGGCAGTTGTTATTCTTTTAGTTATACACTGGTATATTTCCTCAGCATTTATGACACATCATACATTCAATATAATCCTGATTTCTGTGTATAAGCGATTGAGTGTTTGGCCTGCAAGATGTTCGTTACAGCAGCTTCAAGCATCCAGCTGATTACGATTGTAATGAAATGCAGTGAGAATTTATACATGGCACCACTGCAGTTTCTGTATTAACAAGTATAGTGTATAATTCCCACAGTCATAATTTATACACTGGAATGAGGTTTTCCCAGTGAGATGTAATTAGCAGAATGGCACTTCAACATTTATGCACAGAAACGACTATACGGAGCACATATACTAGATGAAAGTGTCACAGGCAGTAACCATTCATTGCTATGCCTGCTGTCAGTAAGCTGATTTACCTGTGTTACCTCGGGCTTTGGACTTGGAGGTTCCACATACAGTGGCATCAACCCATCCTTTGGATCATCTCTTCAATCAACTGTTTTTCTCCAACATCTTTGGTTTTATTTATCTTTGTATCTCTGCTCATTGCTAGTCATGACCTTATTACTGCATTCTGTGATTGTGTCTCGAGCATAATTTACTAGCCGTTATTAGCTTTTATTAGCCTTATGCCTGTATTTTTTTTTTTTTTTTGTGTGAAAGGATTTTACCAGGAAGGATACATTGAGATTTCTCTCGTTTTCAAGTATGTCCTGGGTGGCGAGTATGTACCGTTAGGTGTCTTGCCAAGGACACTTACTGGAGAGGTGCTCGTCGGGATCGAACCCATGTCTCCACAGGCTCTCTCCATGCAGAGCGGTGACATTACCTCTACTCCATCCAGCCGGTACTTCCCTGCTTATCTTTGTCTCAATACATCCTTTTAACTTTAAACGTACATAACACCTTTCTCTGCCTTTAGCACAGACGGCTCAAACTCCCCAGCTCTGCAAGCTTCAATACTCCCCCCCCTCTTTTTTCAGATCTGCATTTATCTGCCAAAATATAGGGTTAATATAAATCATCCAAGTGAAGATGCAGAAGATAAAGGGTCTATAGAAAACCTGCCTAGAAACAAATTTGTATGAAAGATAAACATCCCATAATTCAGGAGACATTAACCCTCTGTGGGGCGGGTTACCCCCCCCCCCCCATTCATACACTAATTACCCAGAGCAATGCATGTGATTAGCGGATTTTAAACAGGGTTATTCCGAGAGCGGTGAAAACCAGGAGAATGACTGGAGACGTGAAAACTGTCAAGATAGCCAAACCAGAAAAATTCTCCCATTTATCTCACTTTCCATATTGCCCATTTTGACCTAGAAAATTGTATATATATATACACACACACAACAGGAAGGACTTGGATACATAGCCAAATATATCCATAAGTAATCGCACAGTTACAGGACATTAAAAGGGGGTCGGTGTTTCTCACAGGCCAGATGGTCACCCTGAAGATGCAAAGTAAGGAGAACACCAATAGAGCATTTCATGGTGGAGCACAGCATCGTTCTCCTCCTGGCCTCTCATCTGCACATCATTACCACCTACGGCATGGCGTTTGAAACGCTCAGCTACGTGTCCGTGCAGGAGCTGGCACATTACTGTCCATCATTAAACGAAAAATGAGTGAACAGGGATGTATCACTTTATACAGCTTGGGTTTCAAACAAAAACGCATATAAAATACACGATCTCCATCTTACAGATTTGTTTGTACAATTTAATTCTATTTTAAAATCGATACCATATGACTGGGTCTACAATTTAATTCTATAAAAAGCTTTCTATCGTCTCTTTTTCTTATGTTCAGGTGGGGTTACAGGAGGAGATGAAGAGAGGGGTCCTTCAGATGGTGAGCGCGCTGGTGTTTATGCATAAGAAGAGCCTGGTCCATCGCGACATCAAAGCGGACAACATCTTGATGATGGACCCAGAGTGTAAGTGCATTAAGGCTAGGGTCAGACTGAGGCAGTGCGAACGCGCGTTCTGGCGCACATAATCACGGCCGCACTAGCAGCAGATGACGGGCAATGACAGCCAATATACGAAGTACGGTCGCACAAAAGTCCGGCTGCGCAACGCAAGTGGAAAATGAACGCATTTTTTCGAGAACGTTAAACCGCTGGTACTGACGTACAGAGTGCGCTGCGGCCGCATAGCAGCGTGTGTGCGTGATTAGGAGATGTCAGACGCTGCTAGTGTGCGGCCAACATAACGTTCAAACTTTTCACCCCATCGTCATGAAATACGTCCAGAATTGCGCATCGTCTGACCACTTAAGCGTATTCCGTGAAAAAATGCGTGCGCACGCATCGACGTACATTTTGACGGTGGCCGCAGAAAATGCGCTCATCTGTCCCTAGCCTAAACTGGCGGACTTTGGGCTGACCCGAATCCAGGGAATATACGTCCCACAAATGTCCTGGATTATTCCCTATATGGCTCCAGAACCTGCTGCTCAACCCCAGTCTGGGCACTTAGGATTCTAGTGTATGTGATGCTCACAGGTCAATACCCATGGAACGAGGCCCTGTCCAATGACTGGCAGTATCAGGATCTTGGGCAAAAAAATAGGAAGCCTCAGCGTCTGGAATAGGTTCCCGTTCTATTCAGTTGGATCGTGGATATTATAAATCGCCGAATTTGGCAAAAAAAGGAAAGAAAGATGGGTGTAAGGTAGAAAATATTTTTAATTCCAAACTGGATAAATGGATAAAATAGCATATATATGCTCAAAGCCCGACGCGTTTCGTCTACAGCTAGACTTTTTCAAGGGCAATACAGGTTAACCGTTTCGCTGCTGAGGCTTTTCCCGCCCCTGTGCTGAGGTCATTTTTACCGGTTTTGCTCATCATGTTTAAACGTGTTTTGAAGGCTTATTTTAGTATATGACCCAGACATATTATATATATCGTTCTTTCCGTCAGACTCGGTAGATTCATAATATGTCATTATTATATGTATACGTCATGTCATGTCTGTATATTATAACAGAAAATGCAATAAAATATATATTTTCAATAATTTACAATGTGTAAAGTGTTTTTTTTCACATTTTAACATGCGAGCAATTGCGGTTATATTTTGTATGGGGTGCGCTTGTTAAAATTAGAGATGGGGTCTCGTTACATTTTTTTTGGGGAAAATTACACTATTTTTAACAAACGCACCGCATACAAAAATCGTTAGTGCAGCATCATTGTTCACATTATAATTGAAATGGGAACAATATTGCTGCATTAACAAACCAAAAAAAGAAAAAAAAGTGTTTATTTTTTTTTTTATAATTTTTATTTTTTAATTTTTTTTTATTTTTATTCATTTTTTTTTTTTTTGACAAACTTTTTCACAGTAGTGTTTGGTATCGTTGGAACGGCCATGCTCTGGCCGATCCAACCATACCAAACTTTAACCCCTAGCTGCCACGGATCGGGAGATAGGGAGTTCATTGGAACTCCCTATCTCCACCGTTGGTGGCAGTTAGGGGTTAAGTCCAGGACTGGCGTCATCGTGCGTAGCACGATGACGCCAGTCCTCAGGGGGAGTTCTCGGAGGCTTGGCCGACATCCAAGATGTCGGCCAGCTCCGGGAAAGGATCGCGAACCGGCGCTTTTCAGCGCCGATTCGCGATCCAGCTCCCCAGGGGTTAATGCCAGGCACCATTTGGAAGGGCAGGCTGTGCCCTTCCAAATGATGCCTGGGTTAACCCCCGCAGAGCCGCCGATCGGGAGGGAGAGAGGTCCGAAGGACCTCCCCCCTCCCTTTCAGGCGCCTCCTCCGCACATGCGGGGGGGGGCGCCTGAATTAGGTGTCATCACGCTGCCGCGATGACACCTAATACCAGCGGCTGCGGCTCCGGATGCGCGGCTGACATCAAGGATGTCAGCCCGCACCGGAGGGGCCAGCGATCGGCCGGAACCCGGCCGAACGCTGACCCCAATGGGAGGACGCGCTCAGCGCGTCCTCCGCATACCAGCGGTAATGCGGAGGACGCGCTCAGCGCGTCCTCCGCATTGAAGTGGTTAAAAAGCAAAAAAAAAATCATATAACAAACAGAACACACATCTTTCCTTTTATTACCCATACAGGGATTTCATTGGTCAGCTCATTAACTGTGGCGTTTTCCTTATATGGTAAGGTCACAAACCACATTTACACTCCCATGAGTCTTTGTTCTTAGAGTCCAATCCGCTCATTTGTTGTTTTCAAAAAGCCATTTTCATTGGATCTCTTTCGTTTTCAGAACGTCGGGGAATCGTTTCCGGTATTCATTTCTATCTTGACTTCCGATTTCAATCCGACCGGAAGTTCTTTCGTGCTGCAGCATCTTCCCCTGTTCGGATCTAATTTCCCTCGCGATCTCCACCCCCACTTCCGTCCCCGTGAAAAACATCCGGAACTTTGCCATCGTATTAATTACGACTCGATGATCGATCTCCAATCCACGATTCTTGTACGAATCTTTATTCCAGATGTATCCAGGATCGTTCGGAAAGCAGATTTATCTCTTCAATTCATAAAAGGAGAAAAATATAAGAAAAATATAAAAATGTATAGAAACAGAAAATTAAATAATTAAAAATTTAAAAAAAATAAAACGTAAATTTCACCAAAAATAAAATACAAATATAGATAAAGTTTAACAACCCTGAAGCAAGGGAAAAAAAGAAAAGGGAAACCCCTAAAAAGAGATATCCCTTAATCTTGTATAAATAGTATTTCGACTATTATAATGTCCAAAATGTACACAGTAGGAGGCACTATTTCCCGATAGGGCCTCTTAGAGGCCCTAAAAGCAGGTGAGATCAAGTTCTTCATTCAAACCCGAAGGTGCCATCGTTCTTAATTTATATATCCAAAAGGACTCCCTCTGCAGTAATTTTTTATTTCAATCACCTCCCCTCCAAAATTCTTCTACATGTTCAAGTCCCACAAAATCAAACGATTCAAAATTGAATAAAGGACAATTATTACAGTGTACAGGGACCGAGTGTTTGAGAAAAATGTTTCTAATATTATTTTGGTGTTCCAATATCCTTTCTTTCAATTTGCGTATTGTTTTGCCGATGTACTGTTTCCCACAGCCACATTTCAGCAAATAAATGACAAACTTAGTGTCACATGTGATCCTAGTTTTGATCTTAAAAGTCTCTTTCGTGACTGTACTTGAAGAGATTGGTTTTATTCTTCCTCAAATGTTTACAGGCTTTACATTCTAAACATCCATAGAAACCTCTCGGTTCACCGATTGCTTCTGTCTTAGTTGGTTGGAAGGTAGCACTGGGTGCGATAATAGATTTTAAGTTTCTTTCTCGCTTATATACTACATTTGGCTTTTCTGGGATAATTTCCCGAAGTATTGGATCTTTTTTTAAAAATAAACCAGTTCCTTGCCAAGATCTTTCTAATCTTATAATGATGTGCATTGAATTTTGTGGAGAAGGCGAATTGATATTTGTGATTGAGGACATTCTTCTTCGGTTTTATTTTCAGAAGATCTTTCTTTTCAACTTCACCCACTTCCCCACAGATCCTTAGAATTTCATTTCTGTTATATTTTTTGGCAATCAGTTTCTCCTGAATCGTAGACACTTGGTCCCAATAGTCTTTTCGTTCCGTACAATTCCTTCTCACTCTCAGAGCTTGGCTTCTTGGGATTCCATCCAACCAGGGTTTGTAATGACTACTAGTATAGTGAATGTAGCCATTGCCATCCGTAGGTTTGAAATAGCATTTACTTTTCACCAACTTATCCTGATTAAAAAACAAAATATCCAAAAAGTTTATGTATTCGCGATGAAAATTGACCAAATTGTTGGAGTTGATCTATTGTACAAACTGATTAAATGATTCCTCCTCACCATCCCAGATCACAATAACATCGTCAATGTACTGCCGCCAGAGCACCAAGCTTGCCCCCCATTGGTATGGGATCTTCTCTGCCGGCAAGAGCAAGTTAACGCGTGCACCAAGTCAGTGGAAAAGGTTTACTGTTGAAGGAAGTATTTTATTCTTCCCGATATTGGCCCCAAATCCCACAGAGGTGCAGCATGTTGGACATTTTACATTATATCAACCTGCCATGGACAGAAGAGCAGCGATCAGAAGGCCTTACACGTGTCACCCAGGGAATTTTAGCTGATCAGCGCCAGGATGTTGGTGCTGGAGCCACTACCAGCTGGTCACCATGTCTGAGACGGACGACATGTCCCTTACATGTGGTGGAGGTTGAAAACACCCAGGAGTAATCACATTTCAGGTTTGACGACCACGAATTGGAGATATCTACAGAGAGTAGATGTGAGGTCCAGTGGTAGAATATTGCCACATGGCCTGTAATGGTGGTTTTTCCATAGATATCACCAATTCAATACTAACGCGATGAGGATTAGTCACTTGTGGGACATAATTGTATCGTTACCTTTTAATTTGTGCGAATTACTTCAGCGGTTGAATTTGCTAGACCTATGTAATCCGATCAGAATAAGCAAGAGGTTTAAGGGCTGCACACACTGACTGTTTCTATGGTCTCCCTGTTTTAGTATTTAATTTTGCTCTAATACCTGTGCTTTGATATTGTCAGAATACAGTTGAGAACATGTGATGTTGGTAACTAAAATTTTACTATTTTGTACTGTAATTGCTATACAGTAGGTTAAACCCAGTCCACTAGATTTAAGGTTGAAATAATCCTTTGGCTGATAACGTTAATTTTTAAGGATGTGCACGGCTGAAAAATTTAATAATTTCATTTTTGGAATTTCGTCTATCAATTTGAGCTTTGGATAACTAAATAAAACCAATTAATCAAATTTTGCTGTTAAGACAAGCTAGGGGTAAATTAAGCGGTCTCACAGATTTAGTATTTGACAGTGTAAATGTTCACCGTGTAGATGTTGACACCGTGTAAAACGAAATAAATTCATTATATACCGTTTCAAATCCAGATCTTAGATTCATTATTCAGAAGTACTTCCGAAATACAAATTATTGAATTTCGTTCTGAATTCTTCCAAAACGAATGCACATCTATTCATTTTTCTAATTTTCCTTTGTACAAGCGCTGCGTGTTTTCGGTGTTGGTTTTAATGGGGCTTACAGGGAAAGATATAGTAGTTGGCCGATTTGAGATTTTATTCGGTTTTGCTCTGGTCTAATTCGTTTTCCTTCTGTTTTGGAAGTTAGGGCTTTTGCAATTCAGTAATCTCAGGCTCATCTTCCCATTTGGTATCCAAGATACTACGTTAATCCCATTCTCAAAGTCCTATTGTGTTTACATGAGCGGTTTTGTTCTAGTTTTCCCAAACTGGTTTAGCAAAGGTGTGGTTTCACCATTGTTTTTTATAGCCTAGTTAATTAAAATTTGTAAATTCTAGAAACGGATTGGATTGGGTTATGGGTTTATCTTTTGTGCCCGAGTACAGCATATTACTATTTAAGTATTGGTTTTATAAATTAAGTGATAGGCTACGTTTATTGCCTCAGCTGATTTCAGTTTAGTCTGTTTTATTTAGATGGTATTTGCATTCCAATATGTGTGTATGAGTATTCGATGAAGACCTGAAACCTGTGTGAGATGTTAATTTAGAAAAGCAATGTGCTGCAGTTGGATAAGAAATTTTATTTCTTTGTTGTCCTGGTTTTAGACTGAGTGTTTCTCTTAATTGTGCGTTTTGGGAGTCTATTTGAGGCTTTGATTCTACGGGCAATTTTGTTTCTCTTTTTTAAATGGTCTTATTTCTATGCAGATTGTTGGCCAGAAGTCATCATAGACTAGAAGGTCCATGTGCTCCTCTGGTTGTGAATATTTAACTTTATTTCACCTTGTATTTCTCCTAGGAATGAATGTACAAGGATTGAGGCCTAGTTTGAGCCAAGTGACAAGGTTTTTTAGAGGGCCTTGTACTTTTGGTTATAACCCTTCAGCCTTGGATCTAGTTTGCCTTAGCACCAATTCCACAATGGTTATTGAAGCAAAATATGTTGCAGCTGCAGTACAGGATTTTAAAAACTATTCGGAAACACAATGGTCCGTTTCTTATCCTGAAGTCAAACTATTGGAGTTTGGGGAAATAAGAATTTATGGACATCCTTGCCCAAATTATTTCCAATAGGGCATATCCAGAGAAGAAAAAAACAATGTCTCATAGCTCAGGCAGTTATAGCTACAATAAGTGGACTGTCGCACATAGATGAACTAGAAGTACAAAAATGAGATCTAACTCATAAGTTAAAGCACAAGATAATATAGATGGTCCTAAACTTTCTGCATTAACTGGTGATCAAGTAATTAAAACGTTTAAGCGCCAGTTAAGTAGAATGGAACAAGACAGAAACAAACATACTTCTGAAATCGAAAAGCTACAAAGTAAAATTGAATAGCAGGAATAAAGTAGGGACATCATGCCACAAACATAGAAAAGGAGGAGTCGCTGATCACTTTCATGTCCCATTGAGACGCAAATAATTGTTTGCCCATAGAGACTGTTGTAATATCAGAGGGCATTGATATCCAACGTATGTCTACAGGGCTCCCTAGACCTGAGAACCCTGTGGCAGAGAATGACAACTTTCAAAATAATAGTGGTACAATGCCCACAGTTGCAATAATTTTACCTACTGGTTTCTTAAAGGAGCAGAGAAAGCCATAGAAGAAAACCTCAGTCATGGTGAGTGGTCTCAGTTGCTTGAAAATGCTATGGGTCCTTACGCTAACAGGTTGATGGGGTCCAATTCAAGCATGTCTGCCCAGGCAGGGAGAAAAACAGATGTTTAATTCCACTTTTCTAGCCTGGAACAGGAAATCAGCAGCATAGCAATGATGCCAAAAGATGGTCCAAGAAGTAGCTCACAGGATTTTGTTTTGGCATGGCCTTCGCCATACCTCAGGCTAAGATGGTTCAGGGTTCACCAGATCATAAATATTGGAAGCTCTCCAAAACATGCCAAGAGTTTGAAGTTGTTCATTCAAACACCTACAGACTTCGAAACTGCTTCCTCTAGCAGAATCGTGGTGGGCCGAGCGGGCACAGCCACACATTCAGCCACTACAGTCAGGAGCTGTTAAGGGAGTGAAAAACCTTTCAGAGTGGCATAACCGACAGAATTATAGAAATGCCTGGGGCCAGAAGAACAGGCTAAACTTTGAATTGGCGAGAAAGGTGTTGGTACAATAGTACAGAGAAGGACCATTCCCAATGGGGAAGAGATCAGAGGAAATAAGGGTTGGTGGGAACTGAGAAGATCTGCAATAAAAATGGGGAAGAAGGTTCTAAAGAAACAGCTGACCAATCTCCTTTAATCTGCTTTATGAATGTTCTACTGGAATAGTTATTGTAGAACACGATTTTGCCAATTTGAAATATGAACTCCGATTTCTTTCAGGGCAATAAAGAAAGTCAGAAGCTCCATGGTTTTGTCTCCCCCCCAGTGTCTTGCCAAACTAATTTAATTTACAAGATTGTCTTTCAGCTTCTTCCGGACTGAGCTAACCTAGAAAGTAGGGATGTTCATGGCTAAAAAGTTGTTTTTTTTTTAAATCATTTCGTAAGGATTTTAAAATTTCGAATTTCATATATCAATTAGATAGTTGATATCAATTTGAATTTTGGATCACTAGATAAACCCAATTAATCAAATTTTGCTTTTAAAAGAAAAGCTAGTTGGGGCAGATTTACAGACACCTGAATCAGCACTGTTGTGTAGTTTGGACGTTGAGGCTTTATACAGCTGTATTCCACACACAGAAGGTCTACAAAATAGAAGATTCTTTTTGATACAACATTGTCAAACTACTTAGATTTGTATTGACAACTATTCTCTGTTTAACAACAAATGGTACTTGCAACAACAAGGGACAACGATGGGAAGTCCTTGTGCTCCAACTTATGCAAACCTCTATTTAGGGTTCTGGGAGGAGGAATTCATCTATAAATTACAAAATAATCAATTTTTATCAAAAATAATCTCTTGGAAAAGATATAGATGATATTCTGGTGGTATTGGGGGGGGTTCAGAGGTGGAATTCATAGAGTTTAAAAATTCTCAATTATAATAATTTGAATTTGAAGTTCACCTGTGATAATCAACATCAAACTCTTAATTTTTTGGACATTGCTAGCTCAAAAGCAATTAAGACTCAACAACCATCTACAAAAAAAAAAAAAAAAAAAGAATGCAACCACTAGCCTCCTTGACTGGCAAAGTTATCACCCCTTTCCATTAAAACGTGGTATACCGTATGGGCAATATCTGCGGCTTAGACGTACATGTTCTGACGATGTTGAATTTATGGAACGAGCGAAAGAGCTAAAGAAAAATTTCAAAGACAAGGGTTTCCCTAACAATTTTGAAAAGCGCATATAAAAGAGAGCTGCTCATGCCCAGAGAAATAGTTACAAGATTCTGCACATTTCACCGAAACATCTGTAATTAGATGTGTAGGGAACTTTGATAAAGGGTGGAATAAGATCAAAAATATAATGGATCAGTATTGGCCACTTATTACCTGGGACCCCCACCTAAAAGAAGTTCTTACTCCACATGCAACGATCGCAGCACGAAGATGCTGTAATATAAAAGACATGATTGTCAGAAGCCACTATGGGGGAAATAATAACTTTGCTAAAACATGGCTGTCTAACAAACTACAAGGCACCTATAAAAGTGGTCATTGCAGTGCATGTAAATTTGTCAAACAGGATATGACCAAAATCAAATATTCAAAAGGAGATAAAGAATTCAAAATTACATCTTTCTTTAACTGTAATTCTAAGGGCTTAGTGTATGCTATGTCTTGCATATGTGGCAAGCTTTACATCGGGAAGACCTTTAGACCCTTTAAACTGAGAATTCAGGAACATTTTCGTTCCATTAAAAAATCATCTAGATACATCTATAGCCAGACATGTACATCAGCAGCATAATAATGATCCAAATGCCCTTCGTTTCTTTGGCGTTTTAAAGGTTAATAGAGTACAGAGACAAGGGGATTATGATCTTGCCCGGAGAAGGAGAGAATGTGTGTGGATCAGCTTAAAACGTTAAATCCAGCAGGCCTTAACGAAGGGTTTACTTTTACTCCATACATTAGGTACATAAATGTCTGACCTTTAATGGATTTCAGTTGTCCTTATATCTACTATCCATTGATATAATGAAACTCAAGGAGCAATTTAAATGATATGTCTCTAATTGTGCGCACATGACTATAGAACATATATCGGATTATGGTCATGTAGATTTCTAACCATATACCAAGGCTTGCTATTTTTATCTGCGGATTTATATGCCCGTTGGGTTTTCATTGTCCCAATATGTGAACTTGGATCGGTCATTACGGTATAAATTAGAGTCCGTCCCTTTGGCACTATGGGAAGTATTTCTCATACTCAATATGAAGAAACGAATATGTATGTACTTGAATGGGTTTTTGCCCATTGCGAAGGGGAACACGTTTGAAGCACCTGCAGCATTTCTGATTGGTGCTCTGAACCATGTGACGAGTGTTCACTTTTAATTCTGTCCCTCCCAGACGCTTATAATATCACGTTTGGTGTATACTTCCTATTAGATGTGGCGACTGCATGTTCACTTCACCTTTCTTAGTGGGCACACGTAGCTCGATTTCAATTCTGCAGGTAATTAAACACTCAAATTGGGGAATTGACCACCTATATATAGGAAGCTAGTCATTATGCTTCACAGAGATCCTGATGAAATTGCTGGTCATACAGCAGAGAAACGCGCGTTGAGCGATTACAGGTTAATTTAACCTTCAAATTGAGCGTTAACAAACGTTAATAATGAAATGAAAAACTTTTCCAACAATATAGCGAGCCTGTGAGGCTGCAATAATTTGTGTTGGTTTCGTCAGTGTGACGGTTTGTCATCAGTATAGCGGTTTGAACGATAAGTATCGCGCCTGAATAGGCTTTCAATAAATCATTCATATGTTTATCTATATAACTGGTAACAAATAACAAATGATAGCTTTATTGGAACCTGTGAGCTGTAATAATTTAATGCTCTATGATGGAAAATTAATTGCTGACAGTTTCATTGTTGATCGCTTTTGGTACCAATGAGCTGAAACTATAAGGCTCCACGACGGGAATATCAATTTGCTGACAGTCTATCAAGCCTGTTTTAAGGCTGAAAGAAGTTATGGTGATTCTGTCAAAATGATGTTTTCTTTTCCATTTTTCTAATATGTTGATAATGTTTCGAACCTGAACAGGTCGAAACAATCCATGTTCTCCAAGATGGGAATATTCTCTGCTGACAGATAATTGAGCCTGTGAGGCTGAAATAGTTTGTTATTTTTGTCAAACGAAGTTCTCGTTCAAATAAGTTTGGTTCATGGATGGTCACATATGATCCAATGAGCTCTCGGTTTGTCAGTATACGTTTTTTTGCGCTGTTTGGCTGAGCCAATCTCTACTAAATCACAATCTTGTCAATATATGGCATATCCACCTAGCATGGTCACACCTTACCATCACTAGACATGTGCACAGCACAAAATTTCGTTTTGAACTAATGGATTAGTCCTAAAATGCAATTTATTTAGTTGCTAAAGAAATTCGTTTTCAGTTATTTAGTATGATAACTAATATCATTCATCCGAAAACCAGTGGATACAATTACTATTGTAGTGGCTCCTCAGAGTGCTGAGATCGCTGCTTGTTACAGTATCTCTCACTCTCAGCACAATGTGGGCCATATTATATAGTTGGTGCTAACTTAACCAGAGCTGTTACAGTAACTGACTGCTGCTCATCACAGCGCTCAGAGTTTCAGTAAAACTAGTAAATAATATTTTTATATATAAGAGGTTAGAACAATATTATTTCCTTGTTTTACTGAAACTCTGAGAGCTGTTAGTCAGTTACTGTAACAGCTGAGCCTGATACATTGTACTGAGAGATAAGGTAACAAGCAGCCGATCTCCGCGCTCACAGCCACTGGATTTAAAGGGCTGAGAAAAAAAGGATCCTCTCTGTATAATGTTTAGAACATCCTCCTGCATTAATTAATACCCCTCTCTGTATAATGTATACAACATCCACCTGCATTAATTAATGTCCCTCTCTGTATAGAACATCCTCCTCAATTTATACCTTTCTCGGTATAATGTATATAACATCCTCCTGCATTAATACCCCGCTCTGTATAATGTATAGAACATCCTCCTGCATTAATTAATGCCCCTCTCTGTATAGAAAATCCTACTGCATTGGCATGTGGAGGGTGCAGAACTTCGGATGTTGCGCTCTTCATTGCTGGTCTCCTTCACTTATCAATGTAATATCACAAAAAGGACTGACACTAAAATGTAGTGCATTTTATTTTAGTTTCTTTTGTTTTTTGTACTGAGCAGTTTCGTTTCTCTTGAGTCATACGAAAACTAAATTATCCCAAAATTCGGACTAAATCGTTTTAGTACTAAAACGAATGCACATGTCTAACCATCACATCAATTTAGTTTACTATACCAATTAGCTTTTAAGGTTTAACTAACAATACAAGGTGTGGTGCTGATGCGGTTTTTCAAGTGTCAATATCTCTGCCATTCATATTTACCAATATAACACGCAACCTGTGTAAACTGGTTGACGCACCGTTTACTTTAGTAAAAGAATGTACAATTATCGTTATAATCTGCTGACATAATCACCGTGTTCAATGTTTAATATATAATTAATTCTAGTCAATGTTGGACAATGTTTCTTTAATGTAAGAAGTTTATTTTTACGGTGTTTAATAAAAATTTATCTTTTAAATTCTAAGCAATAGGTACATTTGTCCTCGTAAGGGGAATTTATACTAGTTGGGGCAGAGCTAGCGGCCATCGCAATCAGCCGCATGTGAGCGGAGCTCCGGCGATTCACGCCATTTACCCAGTCCCTACAACAGGGGCTGACTGGCAACTTTTGGCCCGAGGGGCAAGTACCACCCAGAGTTCAGCATCTCGGGCCCTTGTTCAAGTAAAAAAAAAAAAACACGGGAAGCAGGCCAGGCCCCCCTCAATTTATTAACGCCACCCCCGAGGGCTCCCTCACTTGAATCTCCCCAAAGCAGGCTGCCCCCCCTCTATTTATTAACCCTGGGGCCAGAGGGCTCTCAGCCTCATGCCAGGCCCTCACTTATTCTCCACCAAGCAGACCGCCCCCCTCTATTAACCCCCAGTCAGACCAGATGTCCACTCCAGAGGGCCAGGCCTTCATTTAAGCACTTTCACCCCAGACCCAGCCGCCCAGCTGTGGCAGGTCAGCTCAGCAGCATCAGCAGGGAACAGAAACTACCTGTCCTCTTGTTTAGCTCTGTGCGCTCAGATGTGATCAAAACTTCTAGAATTCTATGGCTTGTGGGGGTTTGTTTCCAGCTACTCTGTCACAGGCCATTGACCTCCTTTGTACATAAAAGGGGCAATTTTACCAGTTCACATAATACTGTCAAGACGCCTTTCATGTTAGAAGCTTGCAATTCAGAGACCTTTTTTTCCCCTCCTG
This sequence comes from Leptobrachium leishanense, assembly GCA_009667805.1. NCBI lineage: Eukaryota > Metazoa > Chordata > Amphibia > Anura > Megophryidae > Leptobrachium > Leptobrachium leishanense. Next base: position 49,573,426 of record CM019063.1, on the reverse strand, counting down.
CATGCTATAATTTCATAAGTACCCCCAGTTTCCTCTGATGTCAGGTGACTGCGGGTTATTGTACAATATGAGAGGTCTTTGTGATCCGGAGTCCACTCGGGGCGGACTAGGATGCAGTCGCCACGCACCCACCAATTGTCTAGCATCTTCCTCTTCCACCAAATGGATGCCGATGCGAGACCCTCTGTCTTGGGCAGCAGCTGGGCTGGCAGGCTGCTGACTTCCGCTGTGCTCCCTCCTCCACGGCCATGAAGTCCACCTCCACGCAGCTCGGCAGATGCTGGCAGCTGCGCACTCGCGCAGCACGCAGGCGTCCCAGGCTGAGGCTCTCTCGACGTCACTGACTGTCAACCGCACCCAGCCGGCACGCTACCATCACGTGGATAAGGTTACGCGGAGGCATCGTGGGGGGGGGGGTGTGGCTGGCGCTACCGATTCTGCACAGCCGAGGCCTGGGAGACCCGAGTAGTTGAGTGTGAGAATAGATACAAATTACAAATCATTCAATTACCAAAACAATCATCCGGTGTCCCTGGGGACGGTTGCCGCCCTGCCCCCTGGCCAAGTCCGCCCTACAGCTTTCAGCTCCAAGTTTGGCTGGCGATTTTCTCTCGGTCAGCCTCCTACCGCCTCCGGCATCACCATGGCACCTCCTAAGCTACAACGAGTATCAGAAACAGCGCGATCGGCCAAAAAAGAAAGGCCGCGGGCCACAAGATGGCAGATCCAGGGACCCAGGCTCTCCTATCTCTCGCAGGGGGAAAATGAAGAGGAAGAGGTTAGTGCTTTCAGAAGACAAGCCAGCTACGGGCAAGGTATTGCATTCAATGTTGCAGAATCTTAGAGTCACTATTCAATCTGATTTTAGAACAATCACTGCAGATAAGGAAATAAAAGATCTGGGAGAACATATTTGGAAAGTAAAACAGATGAACTTTGTCTGGCTCATAATGAATTTGTGGATCCCTTTCAAACGCTTAAATCCTCACAAAACTTTAATCTCCAAGATGGCAGACCAAGAGGACCGTGCACGTCGCAACTAGGGATGAGCTGTTCAATCAGTTCGGAGTTCGAACTGAACTTTGTTCGTTCGAAAGTTCGCGAACTTTGAACTTTTTGGGTGTTTTCAGTTCGAGTTTGCAAAAAAAAAAAAAACATTTTGAAAAAAACTATAGAAACTGCTTAAGAATACTAAAAAAAAATCTAGAAATAAAGAGACTTTTTACTGCAGAATATTATAAGCAACGGTTTATTAGATATTGAATTAAAACTAATGTGTATGTGCAAAGATTCTCAACTCAAAATGACCTGTGTTTTTCAAACGACATAACAGGTGTTTTTAGTCTGGTCTAATCAATTTGATACATTGTAGACTATACTGAGGGGGTGCGGTAGTGTCTGCTTCTGATTGAGATTTGAGAAGTGTTAATTTCCCTCCTAAAACTTCTAATATGCTGTATTTCACCGCTGTGTGCTCAGCTCATTTTTACAGCTTTCGCTCATCATGTTTAAACGCGATTTTGAAGCCACATTTTGTTAAATGACCGACATGTTAGATATCGTTCTTTACGGTAGACTCCGCAGATTCATAAATATATCATTTTTATATGTATACATCCTGTCCTGGCTGTATATTATGAAAAAAATGCAATAAAAATTGAATTTTTAATCATCTGCAGTGTGTAAAGTGTTTTTTTTCACATTTTAGCACATGAGCGTTTGCGGTTACGTTTTCTATGGGGTGCGCTTGTACACAAATTAGAAATGGGGACTTGTTACATTTTGTGGGGGGGGGGGGGATTACGTGATTTATAGAAAACACACCCCATAGAAAAAAATTAGTGCATCATCGTTCACATTATAATTGCAATGTGAACAATATTGCTGCATTAATAAATACAACACACAAAAAAAATACATGTTTTTATTTTTTTTTACTTTATACCTGGTCATGTTGGGTATCATTCGAAAGGCCATGCTCAGGCCTTTCGATTGACACCCTCCATGACCCACTAGATGCCTGGAGATAGGGGGGTTCATTTGAACCCCGATATCTCCACCAGGGGATTGGCCTGGGCAATATATATACGCATGTGAGCTAGCCTGGGCAATATATATACGCATGATGAAAATTTGCAAAGGATAAGGCACGCAAAGTGAAATTTTGATGTGTCTGAAATTGAAACTTACGTGACAACTTTTTTTGTTAATTTTAAATTTGTTTAAGAGTTAATTTAAAATGGTTTAATACAGTTTATATTTATTTTACCTTTACTATTGGTGCTTTTCAAACTTTATTCTTAAGTAAAAAGAAATTTAGCAGTTTCATGTTGTGTTGTTTTTTTTTAGGGGGGGTGCAAGTAGCTGGTCTTGCCTAGGGCGCAAAATAGTCTAGCACCGGCCCTGACCACATGGTCCACCCCTGCATTCTTCCACAATACCACAGAGGGGTTACTGTATGATGGCACTTGCTGGCCTGGCACCAAAGGCACAATATTTGGCTGCACCGCCACTGACTCCTGTATCAGATTCATATCCTCAGAGGGGTGAGACTGTGTGACGGCACTGTTGCCAACGCTAAAGGCCCAATTTTAGGCTAGGGTCAAACGAACGCATTTTTCGCAGCGAACGTCAAAAAGTGCTTCTGAACGCATTGAGGTGTTTTTTCACGGAAAGCACTTAAACGGTCATACGATGCACATTTTTGTGCGTGATTTTTTACGGATCACGCCAGGAAACTTTGGGTGTCTGGACGTTATGTTGGCCGGACATGAGCAGCGTCTGACGTCTCCTAATCACGCACACACGTCGCTATGCGGACGCAGCGCACTCTGTACGTCAGTACTAGCGGTTCAGCGTTCAAAAAAATGCGTTAATTTTCCACTTGCGTTGCGCGGCCGGACTTCGCATATTGGCCGTCATTGCGTGTCATTTTCTGCTAGTGCAGCCGTGATTAAGTGCGCCAAAAATGTCTCTTTTCATACAGACTGCCGCCCCAAGCAGTTGTTTATGGATAGAATGATGGTAAATGCTTTTCCTTTATTTGAAATGTCATTTTTTGTTTCTATACATCCTACAAATCCGCCACTTCATGGGCAGGTTATGGGGACCTCCTAGGCACGATATTTGAAGGAATTTTTCATTTTTATTTTTAACCCTTATTTCATGGAAAACTCACTGTCCCTTTAAAAAAGTTTTTTTTTTTTTTACTTTTTGTCCCGTTTCCTGTCCCCCAGGGCACTACCCGGACCCTCATACACCTTTTATGGCAAATATGTTGCATATATGCCCTCTTGGAGGGCACTCCAAAAAACCGAATTTTCAGCCCCACTGACTTGTATTGAGTTAGAGTTCGGATTCGGAGTCGAACATTTGGAAAGTTCGGGTACGAACCCGAACTCGGGCGTGTTCGGCTCATCCCTAGTCGCAACAATATAAGAGTCCGCGGTATCTCTGAAGCGATCAAACCCTCTGACCTTATGCAATATATCCAGTGTTTAAGCACTTACTCCCAGACCATCCTGAAACAGAATTTCTAATGGATTGAGCACACAGGGTCCCCAAACCGAAATCCCTGCCAACATCTGTCCCAAGACGTTGTACTTCGGATACAATACTTTACGGCTAAAGAAGCGGTGATTAAGGCATACTGGACAACACAACTTGGTGACGAATACAAAGATATTTCCACATCTTTCGTCCCAAACGATGGCGAAGAGACGTGAATTCCAGACAGTGACAAAAATGCTTTGTAATCATAACGTTCAATACCGTTGGGGATTCTCGACAAAGTTACTGGTTTGGCCCCAAAGGTGTCCCCGGAGTGGCACAGAGTGAACATTCTTAAAAGATCTTGAGATATGCCATGGTGAGTTAAGTTGGACCTTGATTAGCCAGCTGACTGATCGAACTCCCACAGGCTGTAATTATGGACCCTGGATATTTAGATGCTACTTCGCTTATTTTGAACTCTACTGCCGGGTGGTTCTAATAGATGGCTGACTTAACCCGGCACGAGAAAGAAAGTGGTGCTATTTTTCGCCTCCGGAGCTGCTTGCACTCCCACCTCTCCAATGCCTTACATGTCCTGGAGTCAACCCCGCTCTATTTTTTGCGGAGGTTGTGAAGGTTTACTTGAGACCCTTGTACATAGTTTTGCTTGGGTGCTTGCCCAGGCACTCTTAAACTTCCTCTTTTTCTGCCCCCCACCTCATATTTACTGGAGTGACTTATGGCCTATCCCAACAGGGTACTGTACAGAGATGAGCCACGTGTTACTGCGAAACCGTGACGTTTCATTTGTTTTTCTTGGAATCTTTCCCGGGGTCATGTGATGGTGGAGACTTTAAGAGATGACGTTGGGTTGTATAGGTCGTGAGATACGATTACTGTATTTGTCAATATGAGCCAAACATGAAGTTACGCTCATAACGTTAAGAGGTTGACTATGCCCCACAAATGGCGTGCGCTTTTGAGGTGAGGAAACAAAACCCTGATATTATTTGTCTCCAGGAGACATTCCCGACGCCTCTCCCATCCTAAATTTATACCTCCCTAATTAGAATACCCAACACCATGCAACCTCGCCCACTAAATCCCGGGGAGTCTCATTACTCGTGCATAATAGAGTCTTTGAATTGCACAAGATAATCCGAGACACTAAGGGTCGTTTTTTGGTACTGGTTTGCTCTCAGAACCATGTCTTGTATACAACTGCCAACCTATATTGTCCCAATTCTGGACAGGGCTCCTTTTTGGGTCATGTTTTGGGGGCAAAATAGACCAAGTCCACATGGGCCAGCTTATTGTATGTGGAGATTTTAATTTAGCCTTCGATCAGAGTGGACCCGGTAAACACCTCCAACGGTCAGTGCAGAATACTCTTGATGTCTACTACATCCAAACGAGGTTGATTACTCTTATTCCCTTACCCACCACACATTCAAGGATAGATTAGGTTTTTGTTCATAACTCCCTTTCCCTTTGGTTCTGTCTCTTGGTCTGACCATGCTCCTCTACTGCTGACCCTCTTGAGTTTGCATACGGTTTTTGGTAAATCCCTGAGAGGCTGAACGAATCTATTCTCGCTCACCCGAGGCTAGTGCAGAACTCCGAGAGGCCTTGCTTCACTACTTCATAGAAAATAAGTCTCCAGATGTCTGTCACTTTGGCAAGCACATAAAGGATGCCCCTGATGACCGCCTTATTAAATGGGGAGCAAGAGTGAAGCGAGAGGGTCAACTCAAATTAGAGTTACTGAAAGAAAGACAAGGTTTCTTATTGAATAAATTCTTTCCTACACCACACTTGGCAGATCAACTGGGGGTCACTGATGTCACAGTTCTGGATATCATTTAAGAATGCGCTTGGCAGGTGTGATGGCTTAACGCCAAATTTTATATGGCAATAAGACAGGCCGCCTCCTTGCCAATAAACTAAGGTCGACTAGCTCGTACCAAAATAGTTAAGAGCTAGACTAAGCCAGACGTATTTGTCAACTAATCGCAACAAATAAAAATATTCTGAATATTATTCCCAACTCTACAACCTTAGTCTTGATGCATCCACTCCAACCTTCCCTACCTGACCTGACATTTTCTTAACATTGATAATTCTCCCTCAACTTTCCGATACCCGACACGATGCTTACGGTTCCAATCACCACTTTGAAAATTTCCTCAGTTCTATCTTCCCTACCTCCTCGTAAAGCTCCTGGCCCGGATGGATTCTCTAAATATTACATGTTTTTGCTGAATGTTTAACCCCACATATGCTATCCCTATTTAACTTTATCTTTGAGTCAGGTACAGCCCCTCCCGATCTTTTAAAAGACACAATCGTTAACATTCCTAAAGCCGGGAAAGACCCTGCTATTTGCTCTAATTATTCACCCTATATCTCTCAAATGTGGATATAAAAATGTATGCTAAAATATTGGCTAATAGAATAGCACCACTACTTCCTGACCTGGTGTCAGATGATCAGGTGGGATTTATTTTGGATCGACAGGGCACTGACTATACCGTCCGATTGCTTAACATATTGAACTGTGTGGTTCATGTCTCTGCGCCTTGCCTCCTTGTCTTTAGATGCTGAAAAGGCATTAGACAGACTTCATTAGTTGTTCCTGCGACACGTTCCTTAAATTTAACCTCCCTTTTCCCTTTATAACAGCTATTTTTACTTTAAATTTGGGCTCTCTTTCAGAAACTATCAATATCACAAATGGCACGTGGCAGGGATGCCCATTGTCTCCCCTCCTTTAGGCCTTGCCACTATTCCAAGCTATTAGAGCCAACTGTAAAATAGGTCTTTCAATTGGCCCTAAAGATAGTAAGATTAGCTTATTTGCAGACGATATCCTCCTTACCCTGTCTAACCAATTAGTCGCTGCCACATCTCAAATCGTTTGATACGGTGGAGTGTCTTACCATAATATTAATCTAAAAATGCAAGCCCTCAGCATCCATCTCCCACCTCGTGACTGCCTTCTTTTGAATACATATGATTGTGAGGTCTTCCTCACTTATTTAGATGTCAAGATCTTTCTCACGTAATACTATGTATAAACTTAGTTCTACCTTGACAATACGAGAGCTCTGTTCTAAAGGGACACGCTTTGAATGCTCCTGGTTAGGGAGGATAGCGGTTACAAAAATGTCCATTCTACCTAAAATCCTATACATATTCAGAGCCCTACCCCCACACCCATCTTTTTTTAAATCTATGCAAGCAATTAATCAATTTGTATGGAAAAGGAGGAAACAGTCAGCTTCCAGGTCCTCGCGACCTCGGTACCCCAGGGGTGTTTAAGTCTTCCTAAAATAACTAGGATAAGGCGGCTCTCATGGTCCTGGGTTCAGCGGTCATCTGCCTCAGCACTGCAGTGGACAATGACCATACACCCCTCGATTTCCCTTTTAAACTCAGATGTGGTCTGGCTCCCTAAACATGTACAGCCTCAATTGCCCGCTCTCATGCCTCTGGCAACTTAACTTTTACATACTTGGGACACGGTTAGGGGCAGACTTTGCCACTACCACCCGCTCCATCTAGCAACCCTGCTTACGGCTCTATCCTATTACATGCACAATTTTGAGGCACGACATTGGCAGTCTCAAGGCTTATCTCATCTAGTAGACTTTTTTTCTCCCACAGATTTCATGCCTCATGATGTACTGGCCAGATGTTATATCTGCAAGTTAAAACATTGTCAACTTACATGACAGACCCAGGAAGGATCTCAGTATCAGCATTATCCCCTTTTGCAGCGTATTGTGTCAAACCCTGTGTACCCGCTAGACCGCTCTTTGTTATAAACTCTTGACGACCCCAGCTCCAAACTCGAAAAATAGTTTCCAGTTGAACTGGGAACGTGATTTACAGGTTATTATTGCTCCAAACCAATGAGCACAATCCTTTGAAGGAGATGAGGGGAAATTTAAGAGTGCTACATTACACGAAGCCAGGAAAAAAAAAACCACAAAACTATAAATCGATGGTACATGACACCGGACAGGCTTAGTCATTTCTCCACTACGAGATCCTCTACCTGGAGATGTAATGCTGATAGAGATTCCTTTATACATATATGGTGGCACTGCCCTCAGTTGCACCTGCTTTGGTGTGATATAGTGGGTTATAAACACGACTTTGAGTACCTCCCTTACCCTAGATCCAACAGTACTTATTACAAATATTCCCTACAGACACTTCGGCCACTCAACGAAAACGTATAGCTCACATCCTTACATCGGCCTATACCCTTATTGCATCACATTGGCGCTCCTCGTCCCTTCCTACCATAACTGATGCCGAAGGGTGGGGGACATTTGTTCTTTAGATGCAGTTGCCGCATCGATAGCTGGAGTCCCTTTCTCTACACGTGATCATTGGTGTATCTGGGATACTCATTTCTGTACTTAACTCTGGTTTTCACTTTCTCCAGTAGAGGTCCCTTCTCCCCCCCCCACCTTCCTTCTGCCTCCTTTTTCTTTGTTATGCCACACCTGGTTATATAGTTGAAATCTATGCTATAGATTTCAACTATATAACTCCAGCAACTGCACTCAATAGAGCGAAAGCATCACCTAAGTAACAGTGTTAATATAAACACACATTATGCCAGTGTCTGGCACTGTTTGTATTGCTTGAAAATGAATAAGCTTATAAAAATTTTTTTTTAAAAAAAAGCTAGTTACATTTGAAACTGTCACAGATTTAGTATTTGAGTCAAATTAAACTGAAACAAAATTAGTTTCATAAAGTCCTTTGCTGACTATTACTTGTAAGTGGAGATCAATTTGATAGTTGATCAGTTATTCAAATTTGATGACCGTGTAAAACGAAATAAATTACACACACACACACACACACACACACGTTTGAATTCGTATCGCATGGATTCGTTAATCGGAAGTATTTCCGAATACGAATTATCAAATTTCGTTCCAAATTCAGAATTTTTACGAAACAAATGCAAATCTGTACTAGAAAGCAGAGCATATGATGGTGGACCTGGACACACAACCAAGTATAATGCATCATTGAGGAAATACAATTAGCCTAAATAATCTACATTTGACTTCAATATATGTTCTGCTAGAGGGCAGTTTCAATAAATATTTCTCTATTTTTAGTGTTTGTTTATTCCTTTGAGGATCCTGGAGCAAGAGAGGTGGAGAAGAAGGAGTACACCAGCACAGAGTGGGACATAAGTTGGAGAAAACTTACATCTCACTGTAATTAGCAGAATGGCATTTTAGTATATGTGCTCAGTATAGTCATTTCTGTGTATAAATGATACGTTAGATGAGGGTTTCACAGGCAGTAACCATTCATTGCCATGCCTGCTGTCAGTAAGCTGATTTACATGTTACCTTGGGCTGTGGACTCGGAGGTTCCACATACAGTAGCAATCAACCTATATACTGCTAGTGAACTGGTTTAATGGTTGGGGTTCTGTAGACAACTATGTACTGAATATATTCAATACCAAATATCCCAGACGTCATATAAAGACAATTAACCAGGAGCCAACCATAGGCAAATCAGAGGATTCAATTCCATATAACCCACACTGGGAAAAAAACCTCACGGCTCCAATGCATCTATAGTTCTGGGATAGAAGGAAATAAAATTAATTAGTATGCACACACTACACGTTTCGTCGCAGTGCCAGGTCATCAGGAGTGCGTTGTCAGGTATATTATAATGGAAATTCAAAATGGATGCCTGTAGCCATCTCGTTTTAATGTAAAGTTTTTCTTTCTAAATTGTCACCTAGTTTTAGAAATGGACAGATTTTTTTTTAATAGTTCATGGCTAGGTGAACCATAAGAGTTATGGGTGTTTTTATAAATGCTATAGACGATAAAATGTCTTTGATATAATGCTGAGCTAAGTGCCAGACATGTCATATTTAAATTTATTGGTTGGTTTTAACAAGTCCTTGAATTAAGATATTTTTCTTTTTGGGTATAGACATATATTTAAAATTTCTTTGCAAGTGTAGAATTCTATTCACAAAATATATTTTTATAATTAATATATAGTCTATATATTTACAGTAGATACTCCAATATTTGTAGAGTATAACTGGTAAATAGTATAATTACTGAAGAATAAAATTTGTTGATTCAACTAGAAAGGAATCTGATAAAGTTCTTTAAAATCTTTGAATGAGCAAAATAATGAGATAATTTAATTTTGACAACCCGAGACGCACTGTCTGGAATAACCATAGTTCTTTGTTCAAAACTAAGATAGTGAATTGACCCCTGACCCAAGATAAGGGAATTAAAATCAATTTGTGAAATTATATTTGAAGAGCAACACTGCCCTCTTGAGGTATAAGATTATATTTTAGAGAAAGTAATATTTAAATGAAGGGGTAGATTTTCAGTGACGTCAAATTTACTATAACTGGATCTGTACGGTTTGTTGAATTCATTCAGATCATTCCAGCACACAATGCATGGATTCAGATTTCCAGGACACGACAAGGCATTCAGATCATTCCAGGACAAGACACAATGCATTCAGGATATTACATCTCAATTAGGACCACACCTAAATTTTCCCTCATAGAATGCACAATTCTAACTCCCATGTATTGAATATCTGATATTGATAATGTAATGTTTTGGAATATGTGAAAATTATCTTCAAAGAATATTGCTGCTGTAACTACAGAAACATTGAATCCAGATTTGAACAGGTAATGTATGAGAAAGCAAAATTAAGGAATGAATGTATTTATATAACTGGAGTATTTTTTGCAATAGATCCGGAATCTTCAAAATATTTCTAAATCTGCAGATCGAGATATGAAGAATCGGATAGGATTTTATCCTAAAGAACTTGTTGCAATGATATACAGATATATATATTATTGAATTTGGAAGTTACTGTGATTTAAATTAATAAGCAATGAATATAACTACAATATAAAAAGCAGAAGATTAGAAGCTTAATTATTGATATTAGGGGAGGATTCACTAAATAAGTTATTACTTATTCTAAAAATGGAATAAGTGATAGCTCATCTTTTGTCGATCCATGTAGCATAGAGAGATACATATATCTCTACAAGATCTAGCTTGTTAAACATTGGTTTGCTGGGAAATACATGTTAATTGTTTTCGTTAAGCAGAAATGTTTATTAACCATCTGTTTATAGTTACTAACTGATAAAGGAAATGATATTAAATCATATATGCAGTTACCAACAGGAGATACATATATCAGGAAGCTAGTCTATGTTCTGATGGATGTTTATAAATCTTTGTTTAGGATATGAGATTTGAAACTTTTTGGAAAAGTAATAGGTTTTTATCCAGTTATTATATTTTTCAAAGCAAAACACATACAATTAAAAGAATTTAGGAGAATTTCTAGGAAATATAGACGATTGATATTTATATCTCGTATAAGTTTTATTGAATATATACAGTATCTCGACAGCGGGCACTCAAGATATATATATCTTTGCCAGAGCCAATCTGCTACAAGTTTTAGCTTCGGATCATGCCTTATTTTAGGCACATGGCATCGCATTCAATCCATGGTCTAAAAGATTATGTGACCATGCACTTACTGGTTTCCAAAAAAACAAGGATACTGAATATCCTCTAACCAGACCCATATAAAGTAAAAACACATTATAAACATGAAAAAACAAATCCTTCTCGTGGTTTTGTAAATTTACTATTTATTCCGGGTTTTTAAAACGTGATTCTATATATAAAAGAATCAATGTGTAAAAAGGTTAACAGTTTTTGTTGGAATATTCTGGTTTAACCCCTTAAGGACGGGAGTAATTTTACAACTTCGGCGCTGTTTCGGAAGTAGAAGTTTGCTGAGCTCATTTTGACCATTTTTAAGTCACGTATTCTTATACCACCCAGACAAATTATATATCGTTCTTTCCGTCAGACTCGGCAGATTAATAATATATCATTATTATATGTATATGTCATGCCCTGCCAAAATGCTATAACAAAAAATGTAAAAAAAATTGAATTTTCAATAAAATTTCAATCTTCCACAGTGTGTAAAGTGTTTTTTTTTTTTAATTTTATTATCCGAGGCTCTGCGGTCATATTCTATGGGGTAGATTTGTTAAAAAAATTAGAACGGTGAACCCATTTTTTTTTTGGGGAGAAATTGCGTGATTTTAGCTAAACACCCCCAAAAAAAAAAATCATTAGTGAAGCATCATTGTTCACATTATAATTGAAATGTGAACAATAGTGCTGCATTAAAAAAAACTAAAAAATTTTTTATTATTATATTTATTATTTCATTTATTATTTTTTTATTATTTTTATTTTTACTTTTTTTACACTTTTATTTCACTTTTACCATGGTCATGTTTGATATCATTGGAAAGGCCATGCTCTGGCCTTTCCAGCAATATCAGCCATGACCCCCTAGCTGCCACCGATCAGAAGATAAAGGGGTTCAAAGAACCCCCCTATCTCCTGCAAGGGATTTCCATAGGAAATCCCTTTGCAGCTAGGGGGTTCCCCGGTTAACTGACATCATCGCGCATGGCGCGATGAGTCAGTTGACCGGGGGTGACCCAGAGGTGGGGGCTGCCATCCAAGATGGCGGCCCCCACCGGAAATAGGCCGCGATCGGGCACAAATTAGTGCCCGGTCGCGACCTGGCAACTAAGGGGTTAACCCCCCATACATCGCTGGAAAGGTCAGGCTGTGACCCTTCCAGCGATGCTGGCCACAGCCGCCGGGGACCAGGCGATCGGGAGATAGAGGGATCCGAAGGATCCCTCCCCTCCCCTCCAGGCGCTTCCCCTGCTCCGGCGGGGGGGGACGGGGACGCCTGAAACTGACGTCATCGCGCCACCGGCGCGATGACGTCACAATGCCGGAGGAGGGATCACACTGATCTGACTCCGGGGGAGTCAGAACAGCGTGGGAGCGACCGGAGAAGGTGAGTATCTCCTGGGGGGGCTCTAAACGCCAAGGAAGTACATTTACGTCCTGCGGCGTCAAAGCCCGCCTAATGCAGGGCGTAAATGTACGTCCTGCGGCGTTAAGGGGTTAAACTTGACAAAAAGGCGTCCAGCGGAAACGTTGGGTTTCCTGGTCTTGGTATATGCGTCTCCCCCTGGGTCTTTTCTATATCCACGATATCCTACCATTCTGATGTATGTATTTGGTATTTTTATTTCTTATGTTGAATAGGATACCATCGTGGCCGTTTGTGACACTTGTCATAAACGGAGCGTTTTTAATATTGTATCGTTTAGAGTTTGATTTGTACACTGTATTATTGCTTTATATGATTTATTGACCGATGTTCCATGACTGTGCTTATACAGTTATACTGGCCTCCTTACATATGATTATCCATGTATTTTGTGACTATAAAGCGATATATATTTTTATTCTCTGGTGTGCATCTGGTTATATTGTTTATCCTTTAAACCAGGTTATCATTTTACTCAGCGTTCAAGGAAACGTTGCTGGATTTTCTGCAGGTTATATAATTCATGTTTTGGCGCTTCCCTCAGACTCCCTTCATTTACTCATTTTGTAAATTAAAACGTAATTAAAAAAATTTAAATTTACCTAAACTGAAATATCAGTGTGTAAAATAATCTTCAAAGCTCTTGGATTTTAGCAATAACTAAACACAATGTATAAACACGTGGCAATAACTGATGCACTGTTGCTCATAATAATCTTAAATTGCGAGTAGAAACAGGTGAAATGGTTGGGATTATAAATATGGGACGCATTGCAGAGCAGAAGGAACGTCCATGACAGCGGACGTTCCTTCCACTCGCCGCTGAGTGCCCTCAGCTGTGCAAATCGCGATCCTCCATAGCTTTGCAGCTCTGTTGACACGCTCTCTAGCGCATCAACGGATTCGTTCACTAGATGGACGCTTGCTGCGTGTGCAGTTCATGCGTGGGCACAAGCGTGTGACCGGTGCCCGTCGCTGCATCACGCGGCTGCCGGTAAGTGCGGGCGCACGGCTGTACTAAGCGCGCTTGTCTGACATGAGCCTAAGCTTAAATATCTACCCGCATAGCTATCTGGGCAGAGCAGAGAGGCAGCCCAGAGGCGTGTTCAATACCTCAGCCGCTGCAAGTGCTAAGTTAGCAACTTGCCATTGAACGCAGCTCTGCCGCTCAGCACTAACTTAGCTACTCACAGCATCTCCTCGGGTCGCTGCAAGTGCTGAGTGTGACGTAGTAAAGATGGCCGCCGCCATGAAGCAAGTAACAATTCCGTACGGCAATGTTAATTGAGGTTTTTGTTCACCAAAGCACAAAATATTTATTATTTACCCCTGCACATATATAACTGAGCTGTAATATATGTCTTTTGCAGAAGTAAACATAACATTTATTCAATAAAAACTATCATTTGTGGTGTGTGCATAGAAAAACGGAATTGTGCCGACTGCTTTTCTTGATCATATATACCTCAACTGTTGTCTGAGTCATACGAAAAACAATCTGAAGCTTTCATTAAGAAAATCGGCCATTTTACTGTCGAAATTCGCATCCAAAGCGTTTAATGACACTGCTGTTGCTGTGCTGCAGCAATTCAGCAGCTGCTGAGGTATTGAACAGGGCTCTGGTTTCGGGGGGGAGGGGAAGGCATGCGCATCCCTTGCCCCATCCTGCAGACGCCCATTGAAACTACACAACAAATACATATGAGCCAGGACAGAGACGCTACAATAGAGAGTAACAATGTAAATTATCCAGAGCAATGCATGTGATTAGCAGATTTTAAACAGGTTTATTGGAGGTGGAAACCAGGAGAATAAGTGAAAATTCTAGGTCAAAGTAGCCAAACCAGAAAAATTCTCCCATTTCTCTTACTTTCCAAAGCGGCCATTTTGACCTAGAATTTTCACTTCTGATTAACCCTGTATCAGCCAGTTACTGCCCCATGTTATAAATCAGCCTCTTCTCTCCAGTCACTTTCTGCCCCTGTGCTGGTTCAGAGCTTAACAGGACGGGATCCTGCAGGAAACCAGCACACGTTTCCAGTTTTATGGAAGATTTAATCTTGTGATCCAGGCATTATTTCACAGTACTTACTGAACCCCAGAAACACGTTTCCCTAAAACTAAAGACGCGTCCATTTCCCAAAGACCAGAGCTCTGTAAGTGTCGGCAGGTAATGACAGGGTCAGTCATTGTTTTACAGAATGGCTGTCACATCTCAGAAGCCAGTGAGACAAAGCGCCTGCTGGAGAAATTTCAACCATGAGGTGGATGGCTGTGACCGATCACTTTCAGGCCATCCAGGAGCTCGGCAAAGGGTCCTATGGGGAGGTGCTCCTGGCAAAGCACAGGGATTCAGGTAAATTCACTGCATTATGTAAATACAACAGGAAGGACCTGGATACAAAGCCAAATATACCCATAAGGAATCACAGTTACAGGACATTAAATGTGTTTGTTTCTCACGGGCCAGATGGTCACCTTGAGCATTTTGTGGTGGAGCACAGCATCGGTCTCCTCCTGGCCTCCCATCTGCACATCATTACCACCTACGGGATGGCGTATGAAACTCTCACCAGCTACGTGTCCGTGCAGGAGCTGGCGCCGGCTGGTACATTACGGTCCATCATTAAACGAAAGGTGAGTGATCAGAGATGTATTCACTTTATACGGTTTGGATGGGTTTCAAACAAAACGCATATAATACACGATCACTATCTTACTGATGTCTGTCTTTGATAGAATTAAATTGTACAATTTGCAGTTACTCCATTTTATCCATATCATATGAATGTTCTACAATTTAATTCTATAACAGCTTTCTATCTTCTCTATCTTCTCTTATGTTCAGGTGGGGTTACGGGAGGAGATGTTGAAGAGCTGTGTCCTTCAGATGGTGAGAGCGCTGGAGATTATGCACAGGAAGAGCCTGGTCCATTGTTACAAAGAAGACAACATCTTCCTTTAAGTGCATTACAGTGGTTGACTTTGGGCTGACCCGAATCCAGGGAATATACGTCCCACAAATGTCCTGGATTATTCCCTATATGGCTCCAGAACTTTGTGCTCTCCGGCACAACGAGCACCTGCTGCTCAACCCCAGTCTGGACGTCTGGGCACTTGGGATTCTGGTGTATGTGATGCTCACAGGTCAATACCCATGGAACAAGACCGTCCTGTGACCGGCAGTATCAGGATTTTATCTGCCGGCAAGAGCAAGTTAACACGTGCACCACGTCAGTGGAAAAGGAAGTATTTTATTCTTCCAGATATTGACCCCAAATCCCACAGAGGTGCAGCGCGTTGGACGTCTTACATTATATCAACCTGCCATGGACAGAAGAACATCAATCATAAGGTCTTACACGTGTCACCCAGGGAATTTTAGCTGATCAGCTCCAGGATGTCGGTGCTGGATGTCTACATGAAGACATCTCCCTTACATGTGGTGCTGAGGTTGAGATCACCTACAAGTAATCCGGTTTCAGGTTTGACTTTTCCCTCAGGAAACTAGAAGATGCCAATTGTCTCTCAATCTGTCCAGGTGACGTCAAGTATCAGCACATGGCATTATGGGAATTTATGGTTTTGATGCAAACTTTTGTCACAGTAAGTGATATTCTGTTGTAGAATGAAGATCCATCTGATGGACAGTTCCCCCATCTGGTGCAATCTGCAGTAACGTGCGTCTCCCTGCAGTTTGTTAAAGGGCGCTGAATGGGGATCTTATTTCCCCGGAGCGTCTGCCGGTAAGTGATAAGCGGCGCCTTTTACCTGGTATTTTATGCTTACACTATATTCCTGTAAATCAGTGTGAGCAGCTCATATTCTGTTTTAAGAAATGAGGAATGGCTAATAAGCATGAAACGATGTGTCCTGGCAGCATCAGCTTGAGCCAAGGTGGGCCCGTTTCCTCAGGACAGAATGACTACACAAAGGGAAGCCAAGGTACTATCAGAAACAAATGCCCAGAGAGAACCACAGGAAGCAGAGTGACCCTTATGCAAGAGACCTTAGCAATGGGAGAGGCTGCCTTTAAGGGAGCAGGCAGAGCAGGTGGTCTATAACCAGGCTGGCTACACGGGATTCCTGGAGGAGTGAAAGGAAGGAATGGAACAGACAGGGGTAAGATCCAGTCTGGATCGGATCACAAAGAGATCAGAGCTGGAAACGTGACAGTTAGCAGGGGTAAAAAACAAACGAGCCGGATTCTCTGCGTGACCTGATGGTATGCTTACATGCTGCAGACTATCAACTGGATACGATCAGTGACAAAAAAAGTCAAGGGCCGGCCTGAGAGAATAAAACTGGCATATGAAACACGTGACAAAGCTTTCCTTCACCGTATGTTATGCATTACATGAGGTTTCAACAGGATATAGTTGGCCTACAAAAAAAGCACATGCCTACTCAAATGTATTAAAAGACAGATAAAGATACTTTACACATTTAAGAGATTTTACTGTAATGTATTTTCTGAACATTTAGGACCATCTGGATCTTGCTTCCTCTTTTCAACTGCCTTCTCATTGTCTTACGCTTAATGGAAACTAGGCCGATCAC
The DNA here is from genome assembly GCA_009667805.1 of Leptobrachium leishanense. Taxonomy (NCBI): domain Eukaryota; kingdom Metazoa; phylum Chordata; class Amphibia; order Anura; family Megophryidae; genus Leptobrachium; species Leptobrachium leishanense. The sequence goes on along the minus strand of CM019063.1, from coordinate 49,556,371 downwards.
AGAACGCAAAGACATGTTTTAACGACCAGATTGGTTAAAAAGAAAATTGGGCCACCCTGAGTGGATATACTCCACCCTTAAACCAACAATCATCCCTTATGGTGTCAGTCAATCCCCATAGCATGTGGTGGGTCATGTAACTAAAAACCGCACTTCGTGGCAGGGCAAATGCCCAATATAATATCCAATTCCCAGCAGAACACCCAAGCCACCATTTTGATCTATTAGGACACATATTATGCTCACTAGAAGTGAAATCTATTATATAGTATTGTCATAGGTGGTTTACACAGCATAGTGGCCAATCCTTTTAACTCCTTTATTAAAAAGGAGCACTATATGTATAAGCCGCGTAGCAATTGTCAATTAAGTAACCTCCAAGGTCAATGGATGAACCAACAGTTTAAAAGGATATTGGTAAACACAGCCGCTCTAACATTCACCAGCGATTTTACGGTTTAACGAGTAGAAAAGGGTGATAACTTCCCAGACACGTGTCCAGACCATTTTTCCTCGCAAGTGCATTTAAGCAGGTAATGGTTGGCCCCCAGAACCAGCAAAGCATGAAATTTGTATCAAGTTATTCAGGGTTGTACTGGTCCATATAATGTGAGGATATTGGTAAACACAGCAGTTCTAAAATAGATTAGCGATTTCACTTTAACACATTATCTTCCTATAGATGCAGGTCCACAATGTTCTCACTATTCCTCTCCAAATGCAGATTAATAAATATCAACCCCCCATAGTCAGCTAAGCATAGACTTCATATCAAATTCAGGGTACAGGGTTGTACTCCGCTCCTTGTAATGTTTTTTTTTTTTTTTTACAGTTTATTAATACATAAAAAAGGATAGATCTAGAAAAGTAGGAGATGGTGAGAACTTCCCATAGACACGGGTCCACAAGGTGTCCTCATTTCCATTTTTCCAGGAAAGTGCATTTTAGCATGTAAACATCAACCCCATAGCCAGCCAAGTATGAAATTCATAACGTTATTCAGGGTACAGGGTTGTACTCTGCTTCTTATAATGGGCAGCTTAGTTTTTTGCATAGTATATTGATGCATAAATTAAAAAAAAAAAAAGGCCATCTAAAAAAAAAAAAGTTAGATCCTGTTGTATTGGGCGCTACACCTGCTGCTCAGACGCCGTATTTCTAATGGCTTCCCTAGCAGAAAAATATTCCTACATCAAAACACACCGATTTGAACTCTGCTCCTTACTATGGGTGGTTGTTTACTATTACCTTAGAGGAGCATATTGGTGGATTGCCCTCTTCTTCATGGAGTGACATAGGGCTTCAAATATACCAGTTCATGACATTATTAAAATAAAAGCCGGAAAATAATATTAAAGCAACAAAATAACATAACTGTTCCCACTCGAATGCGTCTCACTGATACAGAGCCGGCTTCACCAGCGCGGTTACCAGCAAAGTGAGAGCTACTCAATGAGTGCACATCTAGATATAAAGAAAAGGGGACGGCTTAGCCCTATCATTGACCAATGAGAAACAAACTCATCTAATTTCATTGGTCATGCCCCTGTCACTCATATGTCTCACAAAACTTCATGCTATGGTTCCCCAATTTACAAAAACATTAGAGGAGCTTAAATACACCAGCTCTTCTCCAAGTATCTTCTCCAAGTATCTTCTCCAAGTATCTTCTCCAAGTATCTTCTCCAAGTATCTTCTCCAAGTATCTTCTCCAAGTATCTTCTCGCCATATAAGGAGCGGAGCACAACCCTGAACCCTGAATAACTGGATATGAATTCTATGCTTGGCTGGCTATGGGTGCTGATATTTACCTATTAATATGCATTTGAGAGGGAAAATAGAGTAGGAACACATTGTAGACAGGCTGCTATGGGAAGTCATGGTGTTAAACAGTGAAATTGCTGATCAATTTTAGAGCTGCTGTGTTTACCAATATCCTTTAAATTGTTGCTTCATCCATTGACCTTGGAGGTTACTTATCAAGTGGTGCTCCTGAATTGATTATTGCTACTCGGCTAATACCATTAGAATTTTAGGGGTGTGCACGGCTAAAAAATTAGTTTCGTTTTCGGAATTTCGTTTCTCTTTTTTCAGAGCCAATTTCGTTTTGTTTTGGATCAATTTGAAATTTAATATCACTTTGAATTTGATATCAATTCAATAGCTGTTATCAATTCGAATTTCGGATCACTAAATAAAATGCCAATTAATTACATTTTTGCTGTTAATATTTAACCCTAGCTTGTCTTTTAAGCTGTGTCACAGATTTACCGGGTTATTCAGAGTGAGGTGAAAACCAAGGGAATGACTGGAGAAGTGAAAAGGTCTGCTTTTCTAGGTCAAGATAGCCAAACCAGAAAAATTCTCCCATTTATCTCAATTTCCAAATCGGCTATTTTAACCTAGAATTTTCACCTCCAGTCATTCTCCTGGTTTTCAACTCTCTCTGAATAACCCTGTTAGTTACATTCAACATATGAATCCACACACTGCTGGGAAGCGCCTCTCTGCGGTATAATTAATGCAGCATATGAATCCACACACTGCTGGGAAGCGCCTCTCTACAGTATAATTAATGTAGCATATGAATCTACACACTGCTGGAAGCGCCTCTCTGCAGTATAATTAATGCGCATATGAATCCACACACTGCTGGGAAGCGCCTCTCTGCAGTATAATTAAGCAGCATATGAATCCACACACTGCTGGGAAGCGCCTCTCTGCAGTATAATTAATGCAGCATATGAATCCACACACTGCTGGGAAGCGCCTCTCTGCGGTATAATTAATGCAGCATATGAATCCACACACTGCTGGGAGCGCCTCTCTGCAGTATAATTAATGCAGCATATGAATCCACACACTGCTGGGAAGCGCCTCTCTGCGGTATATATAAATGCAGCATATGAATCCACACACTGCTGGGAAGCACCTCTCTGCAGTATAATTAATGCAGCATATGAATTCCACACACTGCTGGGAAGCGCCTCTCTGCAGTATAATTAATGCCAGCATATGAATCCACACACTGTTGGGAAGCGCCTCTCTGCAGTATAATTAATGCAGCATATGAATCCACACACTGCTGGGAAGCGCCTCTCTGCGGTATAATTAATGCAGCATATGAATCCACACACTGCTGGGAAGCGCCTCTCTGCAGTATAATTAATGCAGCATATGAATCCACACACTGCTGGGAAGCACCTCTCTGCAGTATAATTAATGCAGCATATAAATCCACACACTGCTGGGAAGCACCTCTCTGCGGTATAATTAATGCAGCATATGAATCCACACACTGCTGGGAAGCGCCTCTCTGCAGTATAATTAATGCAGCATATGAATCCACACACTGTTGGAAGCGCCTCTCTGCAGTATAATTAATGCAGCATATGAATCCACACACTGCTGGGAAGCGCCTCTCTGCGGTATAATTAATGCAGCATATGAATCCACACACTGCTGGGAAGCCTCTCTGCAGTATAATTAATGCAGCATATGAATCCACACACTGCTGGGAAGCACCTCTCTGCGGTATAATTAATGCAGCATATGAATCCACACACTGCTGGGAAGCGCCTCTCTGCAGTATAATTAATGCAGCATATGAATCCACACACTGCTGGGAAGCGCCTCTCTGCAGTATAATTAATGCAGCATATGAATCCACACTGCTGGGAACGCCTCTCTGCAGTATAATTAATGCAGCATATGAATCCACACTGCGGGGAAGCCCCTCTCTGCGGTATAATTAATGCAGCATATGAATCCACACACTGCTGGGAAGCGCCTCTCTGCAGTATAATTAATGCAGCATATGAATCCACACACTGCTGGGAAGCGCCTCTCTGCAGTATAATTAATGCAGCATATGAATCCACACACTGCTGGAAAGCGCCTCTCTGCAGTATAATTAATGCAGCATATGAATCCACACACTGCTGGAAGCACCTCTCTGCAGTATAATTAATGCAGCATATGAATCCACACACTGCTGGGAAGCACCTCTCTGCAGTATAATTAATGCAGCATATGAATCCACACACTGCTGGGAAACGCCTCTGCAGTATAATTAATGCAGCATATGAATCCACACACTGCTGGGAAACGCCTCTCTGCAGTATAATTAATGCAGCATATGAATCCACACACTGCTGGGAAGCGCCTCTCTGCGGGATAATTAATGCAGCATATGAATCCACACACTGCTGGGAAGCGCCTCTCTGCAGTATAAGTTAATGCAGCATATGAATCCACACACTGCTGGGAAACGCCTCTCTGCAGTATAATTAATGCAGCATATGAATCCACACACTGCTGGGAAACGCCTCTCTGCAGTATAATTAATGCAGCATATGAATCCACACACTGCTGGGAAGCGCCTCTCTGCGGGATAATTAATGCAGCATATGAATCCACACACTGCTGGGAAGCGCCTCTCTGCAGTATAGTTAATGCAGCATATGAATCCACACACTGCTGGGAAACGCCTCTCTGCAGTATAATTAATGCAGCATATGAATCCACACACTGCTGGGAAGCGCCTCTCTGCGGGATAATTAATGCAGCATATGAATCCACACACTGCTGGGAAACGCCTCTCTGCAGTATAAGGCTGGTGTCAGACGAGCGTAGTGTTCACGTCCGTGATTGCGCCTAAAAGTACGTCCGTGATAGCATGACAGGAAGCCCATCGGAGCCCGATACACGAAGTACGTCCGCACTGTACTGCGGACGCACAACGGCCGTGGCCCACGGACGCAAGAACGTAGAACCCCTAGAACGGCCGCACAGAATGCACTACGGCCGGCTAGCGGCATGTGTACGTGAGTTGGAGACGTCAGACGCACCTGTTCTGCGGCCTACATCACGTCCAGACTCCAGAACATTCGTGGCGTGGCTGGAGTACTTTCTAGGGACCGGAGAATTGATCCTGGACACTCGACGCTGCCACTGAAATGGACGTGGAGAGGCTGATAACCGAGGAGGGAGCACCCCGAATTGTGGGACACTGCGAGCAACCTGTACAAGGACAAAATAAGCAAGGCCAACGCATGGGCAGATGTCACAAGAGCGGTGTACCCTGCATACGACACATGGTCTGCGCAAGAACAGAAGATAGAGTGAGTACATGATTATTTTATTCATAATCAAATGCACATTATTAATCCAAACAAAAAGTAAATGTCAAACAAATTCATGAAGCTGACATGTCAAATGCGACCCATCTGCCAGGGCACCTGTCCTGCTTCGCTACTGAAAAAGTTTGCCAGTGCATCACGATGCCTGTTGCTGTGTCGATTCACAGGCATAACATCATCATTAATAAATTCCTCCAAACCACAAACAGACAAGGAGTCATCAAAATTAACACCATCCCGCGCACGAACAAAATTATGCAACACACAACAACACTTGACTATATCGACCGAAGAATCTATGTGCACATCTAGCGGCCTATGGAAAATCCTCCACTTGTTGCTCAGTATGCCGAACGTACACTCGACATACCGTCTCGCACGCGACAGCCTATAGTTGAACACGCGCTTTTTTGACAGTCAGGTGTGTCCCAGAGTATGGTCGCAGGAGATGGGTGGAAAGTCCGAAAGCCTCATCCCCTACAAAGGCGTAGGGGACGCGGACATCTGTGCCAGGCAAAGGTGCGGGTCCGGGGATGTGCAGTGTCCCACTTCCTATTGCATTCCACAGTGTGGAGTTCTTGAAGAGTGTGGAGTCTGAATCTTTCCCGTATGACCCCACATCCACACAAACAAAATTATAGTTGGCATCTGCCACTGCCATTATGCCAATGGAAAAATAATGTTTATAATTGTGATACAGTGAGCCACTCTGCAGTGGCTTCACTATGCGCACATGTTTGCCATCCATGGCTCCCAGGCAATTTGGAAAGTTTGCTCGCTCCAAAAATGTTGCAGCAATTTGCACCCATGCCGCATCTGTGGGTGTTGGCAAACATTCTTCCCTCATCGTGTCCCAAATTGTCTGGCACACCTTGCGGACGATCTCCCCAGCTGTAGATCTGCCAACGCGGAAATTATAATGCAGGTCCTGCAGACTGCATCCACTGGCAAGATACCTATCAAAAAAGGAGAAATAAATGTGTGTTATGATCAGATTCCGTGAGTCGCACCTAATATCATTCTTCTGTTTTGCAGCACATGAAGTCATCGCCAAATGGAGGACAGTCAGGGACAACTATACAAGGGTCCTCAAAAAAGATGCGGGAGCGGCACGCTCTGGATCAGCGGCGAGGAGGGGCAGCAGTTACATCTATGCTGAGCAGCTGTCATTCCTGCAACGAACCCTGGAACCAAGACCCATGGTGGGCAGCATGGATCTACCATCCACATCCAGGGCACAGCAACACGTGCAGCCATGTGCCACTGCCACCTGCTCACAAGAGACGGAAGAGGCCGGAGCAGACTCGCAGGAGGAGGAGGAGACCGCTGCCGAGGAGCTGCCTACTGCAAGGGCTGACACCACCAGGCCGGCGCAGAAAAGGAGAAGGGCACCGGCTGGTGCATTTGAGCGTGCCATGGTGACATTCATGGATGCTAACCATCCACCACCAACACCTCCACGCTGCAGGTTCTGGGATGACGATGACATTCCATCATTCGTGTCTCCCCATGTTGCACCAGATGACCCTGGCTCAGAAGCTGGAGTACCGCAGAAGAACATTGGACACCATACACAGCATCCTGACCCAGCCTGCAGTACCACCTGTGCCTCCCAGGGCACAATATGCTGGTGATTATTACCGGCGTCCGGAGCCTCCACACCAACCCATGTCCCCTGGTGACAGGTCACAACCACCCTATCAGCCTGCATACCAAGGTTACATGCCCGATCCCTATTATGAGGCTGCTCCTCATTATGAGGATTTGTAGTTTGTTTCGTGCTCATGCACTTGTTTTTATGCTCTGCATTGTTGTTTGCCACATGTTCGTGGACTCTTTATTTTATGTTTGATTTATGTTATGTTCAGCAACACATGGTATGTTAATGTTATTTTATTTTATTACCATTTCTTATGGATAAAAGATTTAAGTTGCTGTCACTGTTGTCTGTGTCATTCATTATTGAGTATGTGTGATATTATGCAATGTGTGTGGGTATGCTTGTGCAAATGGGCTGGTGGGCATATCACAACATACCGAAAATGGGGGCTCTGGACTTCGAGCACATCTCTGCTGGCTGGCACCGACAATATGAATGCTGGTGTTTGCTGTTACTTACCGCAACGTGATGACCAGCATCTCCTCGGGTGGAATGGGGTTACTCATATTGGTGTCCCTCTTCATCAACGGCTCACGTACCTTCGACAACAATTCGTCAAAGGAGGGGATGGACATCCGCAGGTAGTTGTAGAACTTCGTCGGGTCCCTCTCTCGCAGTGGCCTGTACAGCGTGACAAAGTGGCCATGCGTGGGTCTGGCAGTGTTTATGGGATGAACCCATAATCGCCGTTTACGCTTGTTCTTCAGGTACAGGTACCCCGTTGCAGCAAAGACGAATACTTGCACTGCATCCATCTTTGGAAAATTCCACCTTCCCCAAAATGGCTTTTTATACCCCTTCCCTTGGTTTTTTCATCTGCAATAAATTTGGTTTCTCACATTTCACTTTTTATATTGATCCGTCACTAATCACGGACGTGATCACTGACGTGATCACGGACTGTGTGACCACTACTGCACGGACGTACAGTCCGTAGAAATCACGCTCGTCTGACCCCAGCCTAATTAATGCAGCATATGAATCCACACACTGCTGGGAAGCACCTCTCTGCAGTATAATTAATGCAGCATATGAATCCACACACTGCTGGGAAGCTCCTCTCTGCAGTATAATTAATGCAGCATATGAATCCGCACACTGCTGGGAAGCACCTCTCTGCGGTATAATTAATACAGCATATGAATCCACACACTGCTGGGAAGCTCCTCTCTACAGTATAATTAATGCAGCATATGAATCCACACACTGCTGGGAAGCACCTCTCTGCGGTATAATTAATGCAGCATATGAATCCACACACTGCTGGGAAGCTCCTCTCTACAGTATAATTAATGCAGCATATGAATCCACACACTGCTGGGAAGCGCCTCTCTGCAGTATAATTAATGCCGCATATGAATCCACACACTGCTGGGAAGCACCTCTCTGCAGTATAATTAATGCAGCATATGAATCCACACACTGCTGGGAAGCGCCTCTCTGCGGTATAATTAATGCAGCATATGAATCCACACACTGCTGGGAAGCGCCTCTCTGCAGTATAATTAATGCAGCATATGAATCCACACACTGCTGGGAAGCGCCTCTCTGCGGTATAATTAATGCAGCATATGAATCCACACACTGCTGGGAAGCGCCTCTCTGCTGTATAATTAATGCAGCATATGAATCCACACACTGCTGGGAAGCACCTCTCTGCAGTATAATTAATGCAGCATATGAATCCACACACTGCTGGGAAGCGCCTCTCTGCAGTATAATTAATGCAGCATAAGAATCCACACGCTGCTGGGAAGCGCCTCTCTGCAGTATAATTAATGCAGCATATGAATCCACACACTGCTGGGAAGCGTCTCTCTGCAGTATAATTAATGCAGCATATGAATCCACACACTGCTGGGAAGCTCCTCTCTGCAGTATAATTAATGCAGCATATGAATCCACACACTGCTGGGAAGCGCCTCTCTGCAGTATAATTAATGCAGCATATGAATCCACACACTGCTGGGAAGCGCCTCTCTGCGGTATAATTAATGCAGCATATGAATCCACACACTGCTGGGAAGCGTCTCTCTGCAGTATAATTAATGCAGCATATGAATCCACACACTGCTGGGAAGCTCCTCTCTGCAGTATAATTAATGCAGCATATGAATCCACACACTGCTGGGAAGCGCCTCTCTGCAGTATAATTAATGCAGCATATGAATCCACACACTGCTGGGAAGCGCCTCTCTGCGGTATAATTAATGCAGCATATGAATCCTATAAGACAAGAGAAGTGAAGTGCACACGTGGATTTGAACAAGACTAAACACACGTTGCTTCCTTGCTAGATGGACACGTTCATGGCTTACATTGCCTCAAAAAAAATAATACAGCCGGTATACTACAATAAAATACCAACCGGTACCAAAATAATCTCATAGGTTTCAAAGTTAAAAAAATCCCAGTGTTTAATAAATATTTATTAAACTGTTTATTTTTTCACTTACAGCAAGAAGTCTCTGGGTTTATTTATTTTTTTAGGATTATTTTTGAATTTTTCAGGGTTTTTTGGGTGAAATCTTATGTCAGTGAAATACCCAGATTGTCTGTGCTGCAGTTCGTCACGGTGCCGTTCAGTGCATTGTGGCTGCAGTGAAATTCCCCATAGAGAAGTAATGGTTAATATATTCCGAGGACACCGAACAGCACCACCGCATTGTCCATGAAATGCCCTGATTTTCGGTGCTTCAGTTCGCCAGGTTAAAACATGAGAATACCTTATGTTTCAATGTAAAAAATATTATTCCACCCTTTATTAAATATTTATTAAACCATTTATTTTTTATCTATTTTTAGGATTTCATTTTTCGGGAATCTTTAGAATAAAGTTTAGGTTTCCTGATTTATTTTATAGAAAGTCTTTTTCCACCATAGGTTTTAATGTTAAAAAAATCCCTGTGTTTATGAAATTTTTATTAAACCGTTTATTATTTTCACTTACAGCAATAAGACATTGTTTATTTTTTAGGATTTTTTTTGGGATATTTTTGGGTTGATTAAGGCTGGGGTCAGACGAGCGTGATTTCTACGGACTGTACGTCTGTGCAGTACGGACATCGTCAGTACGGATGACGCAGTAGTGGTCACACAGTCCGTTTTTTCACTGAAGTTATTTTTTGACGGATGTAGGAGGGAAAAATAAATTACAATGAAAAAACATTCTGTCCGTCAAAAATGCTGGACGTATAAATGCAGTCCGTCTGACCTCGCTCCATCACTCACACACAAAGCTATGCAGACGTTGTGGACGTGGCGCACTCCGCACGTCCGTTCTAGCAGTATTACGTTCTTGCCTAACCTGCGTCCGTTTGCCGCGGCCGTTGTGCGTCCGCAGTTCAGTGCGGACGTACTTCATGTGTCAGGCTCCAATGGACTTTCTTTCATGCTATCACGGACGTACTTTTAGGCGCAATCACGGACGTGAACACTACGCTCGTCTGACACCAGCCTTAGGCTAGCGTCAAGACAAACGCAGTAAACACGTCTGTGTCACCGCACTGTTAAACATCCGTCGTAGCATTGATTTGTGATGAATAGAGACCAACACACGCAGTACGTGCGCACCGAAGTGCGCATGCACCACGCATCTGGCAACGGACGCCATGGAGGCCTCGAAGTAAAAGCGCTACGACGGACGCCCAGCGTAGCGTCCTGTGTGCGTGATGGCGCGACGTCAGGCGTTTTTATTTTTCTTAAATGGGGATTCTTTTCATAAATTTTATTAATTTTTACTTTTTATTATTAGTGTGGGTTTTAGGCCGGCGTCAGACGAGCGCGGTGATCACGTCCGTGTCGCCGCACAGTTTAACGTCCGTCGTAGCATAGAATCATGATCAATAGACCCACACATGAAGTGCGTCCGCACCAAACTGCGCATGCACCACAAACGGACACAAGTTAGGCTAAAACGTAAAACCGCTAGACGAACGACCAGAGTGCGCCACATCCGCGTAGCGTTCTGTGTGAGTGATGAGGAGATGTCAGACGCGGCGCATTTGCGACGTCCTCACCTTGACGCACACAATGACTTTTTATATCCTTTTCAAATTTTTATAATTTCTCATATTAATTTTATTTCCCATAATTCCCTTTTTTTCTACGTCCGTCAACAAAACGGACCGTGTGGTGTCTACAGTATCTTCCGTCAGTACGTCCATCCGTTATGCACGCAGAGTGCGCTCAGACTGCGTTCATCTGACCCTAGCCTTAGATCCTCTGCTTTGTCACATTGAGAAAGTCACTGGAATTTGCTAAAATTGGAGACGCTGAAACAGTTATTGGTGTCGGCGAAAATCGCCTAATTGCGTCAAATAGGATATTGAATTTAAGTATCAGGTTTGTACAATAAAAAGGCATCACTGCGTCACATTACTCACTGCGTCACATTACTCTGGGGTTTTGGAATCGTATTTATATATATTTAGGGCACTATCAGCTGGTGTGAGCCAACTCTAGCGTCGACATGGTTTTGCGTTAGCGCCAGGTTAATTCAGTCTAGCGCCTGACCAACAGATCGTTTGCCTCTCGCTACAAACGGGAAATACACTATATTGCCAAAAGTATTCGCTCACCTGCCTTGACTCACATATGGATGGGTGAGCGAATACTTTTGGCAATATAGTGTATCACTTAGCACGTCACTATTAGCAGTTTACACCGCGAGCTTACTGTACTTTCCGCGTCCTTTACTTAACATAGGGAGCGTTAGTGATCTCTAGCGCTTTTTGCAACTAATAGAAAATGGTAGAAACTGCAGTTGATCAACTTAAAAAAAAATAAAAAATAAATAAATAGAATTTTCACAAATTGAAGAAAAAAGCAAAACACTTTGCAAAGAAAGTGAATGACCCGATGGTAGAAAGAGGGCCTGGGTTCAGTGGAAGTTGAAACAGAGGAGAATTACGAGAACAAAGTGTATGGCTGGAGAATCCTCCATCGATGAGCAACCAATTAGTGAAATCCAATGTTTGAGTTCATGTTTTCAGGCCAGTTTTGGACCAGATTATAGGAAATATGACAGATTTTCTGAAAATAAACCGCTAATTTTTGACTCCCAATATTTGGATCCTCGTTCCTTGGACAAAATTCGAAAAGATCCAAATGTGTTAGAGGCAGGAGCGCTACAGAAAATGTCTCAGTTGGCAGAAGTGGACGAGTCATCTCTGAAAAGTGAATTATTGAGTTTTGCCAACTTGTTTCCACAATTTGCAGAAGATGAGTAGGAAGACCTACAGGGTTATTCAGAGAGCGTGAAAAGCAGGAGAATGACTGGAGAATGACTAGAGAATGAGAAATTCTAGGTCAAAATAGCCAAACCAGAAAAATTCTCCCTTTCATCTCACTTTCCAAATCGGCTATTTTGACCTAGAATCAGCCATTCTCCAGCCATTCTCCAGCCATTCTCCAGCCATTCTCCAGCCATTCTCCAGCCATTCTCCGAATAACCCTACTTCTTGTTAGTTCTGAGGAAAGTGACGATGAACAGGATGATAATCCTGTTAATACTGGTGGTGGTGCTGCTGATGATGAGTGGGGTTTCTTTTACAGATTGTGTGGATCCAGAAACCAAATCCAAATCATGTAAAATGTTTTCTTTGCTGTCACAGATTTCTTAGAAAGTATTGTCTTTTCTCTGCTGCTTTTGAAACTCTCTGTGTATGAATACCTGCTAACGCTCTCTTTCACTCAAGTGACATGTGAAAGGGTAAGTTAAAACTTCTAAAGACTCGCTTGAGAGCCACAATGGGACAAGAACTTCTTGATGCACTTATGATCATGTCAGTTGAAAGGGATCTTTTGGAACTTGTTCATTTCCCAGATGTTCTGGAAAGAATCCGTAGCACCTCTCTTTTGATGAGGTCTTTGTTAACAGAGTAAAAAATGATCTGTCCAAATGGGAGTAGTATCATATACACAATACATCCTAATATGTTCTTCAGAAGCCAGTTATATATAGTTTACCATTTGAGGGTGTTATGTGTCCTTGGTTTTTATTTAACTACAAATAGTTCTAAAGTTAATATTTGGTTCGTGTAATAGATTATTTTTGAGAATCAAGTAAGCAAACAATGTTTTCTGTATTTTGGCTAAATTATGTTAATATATTAAGAGTTCTATAATTATTTTAAACCGTAATAAACTGTTATTTATTACTTAATTTGCTTCCCGTGTTTGTTTTTATTTAAACATGGGCCTGAGTTACGGAACTCTGGGTGGTGCTTGCCACCTGGGCCAAACGTTGCCAGTCAGCCCCTGCTGTCATCTCAGATCATCCAAGCTTTACTGCACGTAGAGCTAGAAATCTGAAAGATAAAATTAGTCCACAGTTTTGACACACACCCTCAAACTTCTACCACTTTGTTACGACAATATCCTGGTATCCACCCGTTGTGGACATTGCAAAGCATGTCCATTCAATGTCTCTCGAAATTAGTAGTGAAGTTACCTTAAAAATCGTTCCAGATTAAACTATTTATTAACTGCACCTCTACTAAAAGAATATATCCGATTAGTTGTAAATGTGGCAAGCAATACGTTGGAAAGACATAACAGTTTTGGAGACGTAGTTTAGAACATGTCAATAATAGTTTCGAGTTTTGGAATTTTCACGAAATTTCCGGATTCGGTCGATTTTCCGAAAATTTTCAGATCCGAAAAACGGCAGATCCGAACAAATTTTCGTGCCAAAACGAACACTTTTCGAATGGACTAGAAATGTGTAAAATCGAAATTAATTTTCATTCCATTCCAGTAATTTCAGACATCGTATTTATATCGCTGATTCTGTAATTACATTTTGTATCATTCTCATCTCAATGTATCCTTGTAAAACATGAGAAATCTCAATGGCAGAATTATCATATCGTATAATTATCGTATCCGAAAAACCATTACTTTACGTCAAAACGAATAGACCCTTTGAAACGAGGAGAACAGACGTTCCGAACACCACGAAAATTTCCGAGATCACGAAAAAAAAGTTTATACGAAAAACGAAACGGAACGAAAATCGGCCGAAACGAAAATTTACATAATCAGAACAAACCGGAGGAAAAAAAAAAAAGTACGCAAGCCTAGTCAATAACGGCAAAAATAATTTAGATACACCAGTATCAAAACATATACATCTTTTCCATCAAGGCAATGTGGATTTTCTTACATTTCAGGCAATTGAAAAGATAGGTATGGGTCCCAGACGAGATTTTGATAAAACACTATGCCAGCATGAATCCCGCTGGATATTTATGCTTAAAAAGCAGTACCCTTCTACTTAGGGAAGCGACCACCAGACTCCGTAACAAGACATCCGACCGACCGACCCAAAAACAGTGCTCACCTCTCCCTGCATTAGCTCACCACTGCAGTCCCCCCCTCCTGTTTCTAATCCCCTCACCATCTATATTGTAAATTCCCACAGGAATAGGGTCCTCATATCCTCCTGTATCTGCTGGCAATCCTGACCGGTCTCCTTGTATGTATTGTAGAATTGTCCTGTCTTTACCCATTACACCTTGTACAGCGCTGCAGAATGTGTTAGTGCTTAAATAATAATACCCTCTTGGTTTAAACGAAGAATTTACCTTCACTCCTTTTGTTTGAAAATTAACTTGAATATATGTACTTCTATCATCTGCATATAGCATCAATACAGTAATTTTTCATTACAATTATTCTTCAACATTTAACACTATCGCAGCACAACAAATAACAGTAATGCACTATAGTTGAAATATATATATTATTTTAGTAGAGGTGCAGTTAATAAATTGTTTAATCTGGAACGATTTTTAAGGCAACTTCTCTACTAATTTCAAGAGACATTGATGAATGGACATGCTTTGCAATGTCCACTACCTGTCCTCACTAATCACCACATACACCCCAGCCCGCTCCCTAAGATCAAACAGTGACCTGCGCCTAGCTTCTCCCCGCATCACCTCTTCCCATGATAGAATGCAGGATTTCTAATGCGCAGCGCCCATTCTCTGGAACAGACTCCCTCGTACGGTCAGACTTTCCCCTAACTTCTCTTCCTTCAAACGCTCCCTTAAAACATTCCTATTTAGGGAAGCCTACCACCCAACTCACTGACACAACCATCAATCACGCTCACCTTACAGTCCTCTCCTCCTGTTTCCAACCCCAACCCTTCTAGATTGTGAGTTCCTACGGGAATAGGGCCCTCATCTCCTCCTGTACTGTTTGTCTAATGTTGCTCAATGTATTGTAACCCTGTCTATACTGTGCCTATTGTACAGTGCTGCGGAATATGCTGGCGCTTTATAAATAATGAAAAATAATAATAGTTCCCCTAAGCAAATCTATTATTCCGGTCTGTATTCGCATCAATACATTTATATTTTCATCTGTGAATCACCCAATCCTTAAATTCATAAGACATACACAATCATTAAATCATCCAGATTGTTTCCACATCACGCCAGTGTATACAATTGGAATACACTCATTGGTCCACTTATTCACGTGGGCTTGCTAACAGAGACCTGGTTGTCGGAACTGAAACGAGATCAGGATTGGCTATCCATTAGTCACGTGACATAAATGATGTAAACACAGCAGGGAATAAATTATGGGACACTATTCAGTACATTGGGCACTGATGAGCCTAAGTAGTGGCGAAACGCGTGTCAGTGCACTAGCAACATATTGTCGGTCTTATAAATTGTTCAATTATTATCCATTTTATGTGACATTAATAAAGGTAAGGTTTTAAACTTAATTTTGACACTTCATCTTTGTCACGGTTCCCGGATCCCACCACGCAGTCCTTAAAGCCCAACACTCCAGAGCCCAAAACCCACCAGCAGGGTAGCCGTAGAAGAAACCCTAACTGTCTGGTCCTTAGAATTGGCCAGATATACTAGACAGAAAGGGTTAATCAAAGACAATGTCGTAATACAAAACCAGGTTAGCAACACGGTCAGACAAGCCAGAATCAGGAATACAGAGTATAGAATAGTCAAATTGAATAGCCAGGTTGATATCAGTGCAGAAGCGTAGTACAAGAAAATAGTCTAGGGCAATGGAAGGCAGAACAGTCAGAAAACAAGCAGAGGTCAATAACAGGTTAAATCACGAGAGAATTCAGGTACAAGGAGCTCAGGTATGGATAACCACGATCTGGCACTGCTTAGAAGGAACTGTTGGTTTTTAAAGACCTTCACCAGACCGCGCCCCCCTCTCAAGCCGCGCCTCATGCAGCCTCCCTGCCTGTTTCAATTTAAACCGGGTGTTGGTGAGCGAGCAGCAGACATGCTGCCTTCAAGCATACCGGAAAGGCTGGAAGCCCCCAACGTTACAGTCTTACCTTCTTGAAGGTTAGGGGAATTATATTTTTAACAAGCAACAAAGCTTGCAGTGTGTTAAACACCACATGGATTATTTACCCTGTATCTGTGCTGTAAAGTTTTAAAGCTAGTTCTGGTTATACATACAGAAAAAAATGGCGTCACGCCTGTACTCTGCCCAGTTTATGTATAAAGCATAAAAAAATTATGTCATCTGCGCTTGTTTCTATACAATTCCATGTGCAACAAAACACTATCAGGTTTTAGTTTGCTTTAAATGGCCATTGAAACGTAAGCTCACTCGCCCCATCAAGGCACCTCTTTGTAGAGTGAGTCCTAACCAATGTACCACAAGCTACTCTACTGAGCAACTACATGCCCCTCCTGCTGCTTTTCAGCTAAGGAGAGGCAGAAAATGGTGAGTTTTATTTATACACGCACCAAACACTTAGAAACATAGAAAAATGTCGGCAGATAAGAACCTTTCGGCCCATCTAGTCTGCCCAATTACATGGATACTTTACCTGGATTTATCTTTTGTTTAGGATAGCCTTATGCCTATCCCATGCCTGCTTAAATTCAATTACTGTTTTGGCCTCTACCACTTCAACTGGAAGGCTGTTCCATGTATCCACCACCCTCTCAGTAAAATAATGCTTTCTGATGTTACTTTTAAACCTTTGCCCCTCTAATCTAAGACTATGTCCTCTTGTTTTGCTACTTTGTTTCCTTTTAAATATACTCCCTTCCTCTACCTTGTGGATTCCCTTTACGTATTTAAATGTTTCTATCATATCTCCTCTGTCTCGTCTTTTTTCCAAGCTGTACATGTTAAGATCATTAAGCCTTTCCTGGTAACTTTTCTCCTTCAAGCCGTACACCATTTTAGTAGCCCTTCTCTGAACTCTCTCTAAGATGTCTATATCCTTCTGGAGATACGGTCTCCAGTACTGCACACAGTACTCCAAGTGAGGTCTCACCAGTGCTCTGTACAGTGACATGAGCACTTCCCTTTTCCTACTGCTAATACCTCTCACTACACAACCAAGCATTCTGCTAGCATTTCCTGCTGCTCTATTACATTGACTACTTACCTTTAGATCCTCTGCAATAATAACCCCTAAATCCCTTTCCTCAGAAGTTGAGGTTAGGACTGTATCAAATATTCTATATTCAGCCCTTGGGTTTCTACGTCCCAGGTGCATTATCTTGCACTAATCCACGTTAAAACTCAATTGCCACAGCTTCGACCATTTTTTTAGTTTACCTAAATCATTTGTCATTTGGCTGATCCCTCCAGGAACGTCAACCCTGTTGCAAATCTTTGTGTCATCAGCAAAAAGACATACTTTTCCATTAATACCTTCTGCAATATCACTAATAAAAATATTAAATAGAATGGGTCCAAGTACTGACCCCTGAGGTACCCCACTGGTAACAAGACCTTGTGCTGAATAAACTCCATTTACCACAACCCTCTGTTGTCTGTCACTCAGCCACTGCCTAATCCATGCAACAATATTGGAATCCAAGCTCAAAGATTGCAATTTATTGATAAGCCTTCTATGCAGAGTATCAAAAGCCTTACTGAAATCTAAATAAGCAATGTCTACTGCACCACCTGTGTCTATTATTTTTGTTACCCAATCAAAAAAATCAATAAGATTAGTTTGGCATGATCTCCCTGAGGTAAACCCATGTTGTTTCTGATCCTGTAATCTATGTGTTTTTAGATGTTCAACAATCCTTTCCTTTAACATGGTTTCCATTAATTTCCCCACTACTGACGTAAGACTAACTAGCCTATAGTTCCCAGATTCCTCCCTACTACCCTTCTTGTGAATGGGCACAACATTTGCTAATTTCCAGTCTTCAGGGACGACTCCCGTTAACAGATTTATTTAACCAATCCTTGCTAACGGTTTTGCTATTACATCACTGAGCTCTTTTAATAATTTAGGGTGGATCCCATCAGGCCCCATTGACTTATTTGTCTTTACTTTAGACAGCTGCTGTAGAACCTCCTCCTCTGTAAACTGATATGTAATTGTCTCGTTAGTGTTTCCTCCTAACTGAGGTCCCTTTCCTTCCTTTTCTTTTGCAAAGACTGAACAAAAATATGCATTGAGGCAGTCAGCGAGACTTTTATCCTCTTCTACATACCTTCCTTCCTTTGTTTTTAATCTAACTAATCCTTGTTTTACTTTTCTTTTCTCGTTTATGTATCTAAAAAATGTTTTGTCCCCTTTTTTACTGACTGAGCTATTTTCTCTTCTGCGTGTGCTTTGGAAGCTCTTATAACTTGCTTTGCCTCTTTCTGCCTAATCTTATAGGTTTGCCTATCTTCTTCACTGAGTTGTTTTATAATTATTGAATGCTGTCTTTTTGTTCTTCACTATTTTGGCCACTTATGCAGAGTACCACAGTGGTTTCTTCCCTTTTTTGTTTTTGCTAACAAGTCGAATGCAATTGCCTGTGGCCTTCAATAATGCTTCCTTTAAATAATCCCATTTCTCCTGGACTCCCTTTAAACTCCTCCAGTCTGATAATGACTCCTTCACACAAAGTCTCATTTTAGAAAAATCTGTTTTTGTAAAGTCTAAAACTTTTGTTTTTGTGTGGTGCGGCTCCATCCCTGTTCTTATATTAAACCATACTGACTGGTGATCACTAGATCCCAAATTTTCACCTACAACAACGTCCGATACCAAACCTCCATTTGTGAGTATTAAATCCAATATGGCCTCTTTACGGGGTCGGCTCCTCAACTACTTGTGTTAGAGATAATCCCACTAGGGAGTTTAGAATATTTGTACTCCTGGTGCACCCAGCTATTTTGGTTTTCCAGTTCACATCAGGAAGATTAAAGTCCCCCATGATAAGAACTTCCCCCTTCATTGCCATTTTGGCTATTTCCTCAAGCAGCAGATTATCTAGCTCTTCTACTTGTCCAGGGGGTCTATAGATCACACCTACACGAGCTACTGTATGATTGCCAAATGTTAGCGTAACCCAAACTGACTCTATGTTCACCTCGCTCACTTTTATTTGGTTCGTTTTTATGTTGTTTTTCACATACAGGGCCACTCCTCCTCCTTTCCTACCTTCTCTGTCTTTTCTATATAAAGGAGTACCCCGGTATTGTTATGTCCCAGTTATTTTTCTCACTGAACCATGTCTCAGTAACCGCCACTAAATCTACTTTTTCAGCTGCCATCATTGCCTCCAGTTCATTGATTTTATTAACTAAACTGCGAGCTTGTCATTTTTTTCCCCGCATGGTGCTTGCACCCTCCGATTTAGTTTTGGGGGACAATTAGGCAGATTGTTTTTTACCCTTTTGTCCCCCCCTCCTAGTTTAAATATTTCTTTGCGAAACCTTTGAACTTCTCACTGAGAACATATGTTCCCCTATGAGTAAGATGCAAACCATATTTTTTATACAGTTCCTTTCTGCTCCAATTAGAGCTATCATGGGACACAAAGCCAAATCCTTGCTCTCGACACCATTCCTGAAGCCACAAATTAAATTCCCTATTGCGCATCTGCCTATCCTGAATGTTATGCACAGGCAAAACTTCAGAGAATGACACAGTGGATGCAATCTGCTGTATTTCACCTCCAAGAACACAAAAATCTTCCTTAATCTCAGAAACCTCATTGCTAGCCAAGTCATTTGTCCCTAGATGGACTAGAACATCCACTTCCCCTTGCTGGTTTGCTTCTTTGACAATATTGAGAATACGTCTCCTGTCTCTACGAGCAGTAGCCCCAGGAAGACATCTCACCAAACCACTACTCTCCAGCTCAACACCTCTTATGATAGACACACCCAGCAACAATTGCCTTCTATCATGTCCCACCTTTTCCTTATTGTTCTTGGTTGCAGTCCTGCATACCTTAGGCATAGGGGATGGTGGTTCCTCAACTATGGTGTCTGAGCCTACTTCCATCTCACCACTACACTCTGAAAGTGCCTCAAAAGAATTAAGAGCCACAGACTGTGGGATATGCCTTCTATCCACAACGCTAAGTCTACCAGATCCTACAGTAGTCCATCTGCCACTCCTAGGAGGCCTCTGTGGCAGTGGCTTTGTAACAGTCATAGCCATAGCCGGAGTTTGTGTAACAGATAATTTACAAATCTCAGACTTCAAAACAAGCAATTTCCTGCTGCAATAAAGAGCGCTGCCTACATATCAGGCACACTCCAAACCTCCAAAAATTGGATCTAAAAACAAATGCATGACAGCTCTTACACTGGACCAAGCCTGCCATTATAAAAGAATGGATTTAAACCAACAAATCTTTCCTTTTTGTAGGTTTTCTACCTCCTGTCTAACCTCAGAGTACCTCCAGAGTATCTCCAGAAGATCTCTAAGTGCTCACTTTGAAGACTTCACAAGGCTTCCCAAACTCAAATTAGACCAAGCTAATATTCCACAAGCTTTATATCGTCACCTAAGAACACCTCCCCCAGCAAGGAGTGGACAAGTTTAACCACTTTAGCAAATAGCACGCAATTGATTCCAATTGTATGCTAATCAGTAAGAGGAATGAGTCACCAGCCTAACCTAATTTACACACCAGACCCAACTTAAAACCTTAAGATGAATAGAAAAGATCTGTTTGAAACAAAAATCAAAATCACTCACCAGAAGATCTCCTCTATGTGCTCACTTTGAAGACTTCACTTAGAAGGCTTCCCAAGCTCAAATTGGGGTGGAAAACAAAAACATGGAAAAAGGAACAGCAAAAATGACTGGTGTTACAGCATAATATACATACAGAAAAAAATGGCATTGCGCCTGTTTATAATTGTTCAATTATTATCCTTTTTATGTGACATTAATAAATGTTGGGCCCTATTACATTCCTAACGCAAAAACACTCGCGCCGCGCAGGATTTTTTGCGCACAGCATTAAGCATTAACGGTGGTATTACAATCCTCGTTCATTCTTTCATCAGTCAAAAAAAACGTTCATAAAGCCGACGCGCAAAAACGCACGCAAAGTACCGTTGCATGCAGAAATCAGTGCCCGCAAGTCCGTCAGACGAAAGCATTTTGTGGACTGCGCACAACAGACTTAAGTTTTGACAGAAGACAAGGCAGTGGTCGTCATTTTTGACAGATCTAGCAAACAAAAACGTGCGCAGTGGCGTATCGCGCACAAATGTTTGCGTTGGCCATTTTTTTCACCAAAATCACCTAAATTTCAATTTAAAAAACAGCCCTATGGCAAGGTAATAAATAGCGTCAGCCATTTTCAAACGGTGACTGTTCTATTGTTCGGCAGATAGAGCGTCCCGGGTGGTTGGTGGTTTTTGAGAGGCGAGATCAGTGCAGGAGCAGGTACATTTGCGTCACATCACATCACATAGATCCACATTACACAATCACACGCACACCTATACATTAATGAGCAGCACACATCACTACTCGTTAATACACATTACACAGTCACACATACACACTTGTCACAACCCCTGTCCTACCCATTTTGTCCCCCAACCCCGTGTATTCCCCATTGTACTTGTGTGTCACCGTTTGTCATGGAGGGTGCAGGGAGAGGAGGGGTATTGAGCAGCACGAGGTGAGGTAGAGAGTTGGCAGGGCGAAGGAGTCAGGGTGGCCGTAGGCGTGGAGAGCGTCAGATGAGGATCAAGCGTGGGAAAGACATCCCACGCTTGGGTACCATGTGCTTGAGGCAACATATGACCACCTGCCACGCATCCCGTTGGCACAACACTTTGCATAGGTCCTCCTCATCTGTCTCCTCCCCCACTATATGTCCTTGCCTACAACCTCCACTGACAGGGATGATGCTACAGTAATGGGTGTATCAGGTCCTTCCTCAGAGCAGCAGGAGGAAGAGGTCTTCTCTAGCTCGCAAGGCCCCAGTCTTTACGCAGACAGCATTCCTGCGGGTCCTCAGATCAGACAGGAGGTGGAGGAATATTTAAGTAGTGGGGGCATTGAAGGTGGGGATTCCTCAAGGGAGGGTTTTGTGTGCCCAGAAACCCAAGGACTAGTACGTGGCTGGGAGGAGAAAGTGCATCATGGGGTCATCCTCATTGTCCAGGAAGATTCGGAAGCTAACCTCCAACCTACGCTGCATGGGCTCCCTTATCCTGCAACGCCTGCTAAAGGACCCCAGGATTCGTGTTATCAAGGAGAGGGCTCATTACTGGTTGGTAACCCTTCTTGATCCACGATACAAGGGTAAAGTTGCAGAGCTCATCCTGCCAGCACAGAGGGAGCACAGGATGAAACAACTTGATGCTCTAAAGTGACACTTGTGTAACACCTTTCCAGGCACTGGTAGGTTACCAAGTGATGACACAGGTGCTTCTGAGGCTGCGGATGATCAGAGGAATAGCGGTGAAGGCCAGGGCCGCTTGACTGATGCCTTTTTACATTTTTTTAGTCCACAATGCCCAGGGACGTCAAATGTAGGCACCCATTGCCAGCGTCTTCACCATATGGTGCAGGACTACCTAGGGGCAAGGGCAGACCTGGATACCTTTCCAGCAGATGATCCACTGGCTTACTGGGTGTTGAGATTGGATCACTGGCCAGAACTTAGCCAATATGATATACAGCTACTAGGTTGCCCTTCATCCAGGGGATACACCCAAAGCTATTAGGGACATTCCAGATCCCAATACCAGAATAATCGTGAAGATCTACGAATAGACGGAGGACCGACACAAGGAGATGAAAATTTGGTTTTTCGGCTTGCCACACCAAAAGAACAGAGGAAACGGAGGATAGATCAAACATTAACCTGGAGTCTGGAACTACAAAACCAGCAATTAGAGATCCCAACGGAAAACGGAAGGAGAATACAGATCCCCAGGAAAAAGACAAAGACTAGAATGAGGGGGAAGAAAGGAGGACAGAAAAAAGATACAGGGAAAACCTTAACCTTACTGTAACTGAAACACCCAATGTGGAACAAAGGAATTTTTAATCTAATAAACTCCTGACTAAAGAACGAGAAAGTTCTTTTGAAAGGTCTCAAATTTGCACCGACACAGAAGATGAATCATTTTGAGACCTATTTAGATCTACAGAGGTTCAAAAGGAACCGGTGTTTGAAAAAAATTTTTTGGAAAAAATCCTATTGAGGGGCCTGATAACATACAAGTATACAAGCATACGAGTTTAAAGGAAAAATCTAAGTTTTTCCCAAGGTCAATGATCTCTCCAGAGATAGCTACCTTTGAAAAAAATGGTAGTCCACGAAATGGAAAAACTCAATAGTAGTAAAAAACATGACAGAGAGAGAGGGATGCCCTACAAGAACTAACGGACGACGCCTCCATCATAGTAAAACCAGCCGATAAAGGCAGAGGAGTGGTCATCATGAATGTGGAACAATACGAGGAGGAAGCATACAGAATCCTCAACGACAATAACACCTACAAAGTCCTACCAGGAGATCCAACAGGAGAAATTAGATTCCACCAATACCTAGAAGAAGGTAAATGCCTATTATCGGCCGATAATTCTGCCCATTCTATTGTTTGTTTATTGAATAAAAATCCTTTTTCTTATGAATATTGAATAATGCATTGCACAACTTTAATCATTAAAATTAAAAAAAAAAAAACACGACTATGAAAAGGACAAAAGTGAACAAAACGATTTTAAAAAATGCAAAACTGACCCAAATGGTCTGACTTTAAAAAAATAAAAAACAGAATAAAACTTAGGTTTTAAAATGGAAAAAAAGATGAACAAAGTTACAAAATTATCAGAAACGAAAAATAAAAGGATTTTAAAACGAAAAAAAAATAAGAATGCAGCTTATTATAAATACGCACACTATGGGGAACAAAACAAGCGCCTCTCAGCCCGCCGCGGTATAATTAATGCAGCAGCATATGAATATGAATCCATCCACACACTGCGGGGAAGCAGCTCTCTGCAGTATAATTTATTTATGTATACGTCTGTTATATGTATAGGATATACGTATCCTGTTTGTATATCATAACTTCGTTAAAATGCAATAAAATTTGAATTTAATAATTTACAAGGTGTAAAGTGGTTTTTTTTCACATTTAATTAACATGTGAGCGTTTATGGTTGTAAATATTTTCTATGAGTTGCGCTTGTTAAAAAAATTAGACATGGGGACTTGTTTTGCTAAATACATTTTTTTGGGTGAAAATGCTTACACAATTTTTAACAAACGGGCGGCGCAACCCATACAAAAATAATTAGTGCAGCTCAGCATCATTGTTCACAATCACATTATAATTGAAATGGAACAATATTGCTGCATTAGCAAAAAAAAACTATTTTTTTAAATTTAATATTTAATTATTTTTTTAATATAAAATTTTAACATGGTCAATGGTCATGTTTTGGACTTGGTATGGTTGGAAAGGCTATGCTCTGGCCGATCCAACAATACCAAACATTAACCCCTAGGTAGGTGGTGCCACGGCACGGATTGGGAGATCGGGGGTTCATTGGAATGGAACCCCCGATCTCCACCATTGGTGGCTGGCAACCTAGGGGGGGTTAACTCCAGAATTGACTCTGACATCCAAGTGAAACATCGGGACTTTTGCATTAGATTGACTTTTTTTACCTTTTGGATAGTCGAAAATCTAAATCCATCCAAAGTCCCAATGTTTCACATCTGAACTTTGTTTGGATAGAGTAAGTCCGTGCGCGTGCGGCCGTTAAACGTATATACATTAAAATTTTCTAACCATCAGCACACTGTATATAGCACTGTTGCTGTCCAGCGTCCTGATCCTGAGTTCCTGACCGTTAGAAAATCTGACTGCCAGTGCCATATGTTATTTCCATTGATCCGATATTTATGTTGATACGATAATTCTATCGTAGTTGGATCATTTACGTCCGCGGTTCGCACATGATGGGATATGTCCATGATGATATGCGCGTTTGTCAGTCTCCATTACGGCCTGTCGTAAACTTTACGGAGCCATTTGTAGAGTTTGAGAATTTTTTGGACAGACCAAAAAAATCCCCATCCCATCATGGCTCAAACTCAGAGAGTCCTATTGGACGGACACGTCATCCCCCTTCCACCCCAGAGACACCCAGAAGCGGGCCAGCAACATGGCATTTGAGATGCCGGTGGAGCTGGTTCGCAATTTCGCATCTTCAAGAAGCGTGACTGACTGCTGTAAGGGCCCTTACTGCAGGAAGAACAATGTCCGCAAGGACCGTATCCTGGCTTGCTTGCACCACCCTCCCTGAAAAAGGACCTAAGTAGTAACGAGTCTAACGACCAGCTGCCAAAACGCTGGTCTGACCTGAAGACGCGCGAGGACCGAGGACTGGAGGAGCAATTGAGGCACATCCGGAGTGTCATAACATAACACGTTTGGCTATCTTATTTTGTAAAGCGCTGTGCAAACTGTTGGTGCTATATAAAGCCTGTATAATAATAATGTGCTTGCATGTGCTAATGTGCACAGAAATAAGTTGATTGATCTAGTCCTTTTTTATGCAATGTGTATAGCTTTGCGTTTTCAGGACTCTCATACATGCATTTTTGGTTTTGTCATAGCTCTTTGTGATATTACGTATTCGTGAAAATTTTGATATTTGATGTATTTAGATGAATGTGTTTATTTAACAAGCGCAACTCATAAAATATAACCGCAAACGTTCGCATGTGAAAAAAAACCCTTTACACATTGTAAATTATTGAAAATTCCAATTTTATTGCATTTTTTTGTTCTAATACAGACAGGACATGACACATACATATGATATATTATGAATCTGCCGAGTCTGCCGGAAAGAACGATATAAAACATGTCTGGGTCATATAATAAAACAAGGCTTCAAGACGCATTTAAATTAAAATTACAATTTTTGGACCGGTTCGGTCGTTCGCGCATGCGTGTTGACGATGTCCGTAATTACGCCAGGTCGTAAATTTTACGTATTTTTGCCGATATTATCGGATTTTAGATAGGCCAAAGTTCAATCTTCCCTTTACATCCACCATGATGGCAGCAAGTGAAGCAGGCTCCCCCAACGCTAGTCTTCAGTTGAACCCAGACATTGAAGAGACCCCAGGGTCCTCCAGAATCAGATCCAGAAAGAAGAGGGCTACTAATATGTCCTTTATGGAAATGGTGCAGCTTGTGCGTATATGCCAAAAATACGATTATGACTGCCGTAAGGGCCCTTACGGCAGCAAAAAGAATAGAATCCTTAGGAAGGTACGTCGCACGCTGCTTGAGGAATACAACACCACGCGGACCAATGACCAACTACGAAAGCGTTGGCCAGACTTGACGCGCGAGGAGGAGCAGATGAGGGAAATCCTGAGCGTCATAGCCAAACGTAAGTGTTATGTTATATATATTGTAAAGCGCTGCGCAAACTGTTGTGTACCAGGGGAGTAACTAGAATCACAGGGCCCCATTTCAAAATGTTTTATGGGCCCCCTCCCCCGCATGCAACCTAACACTCGCATAGTATACCCCCAAAAAAATTGACACACGACCACCACTACACTCACGCATATTTTTTATTTATAAAGGATTTTACCAGGAAGGATACTGTCACGGAATGGCCCAGCACCCTCAGCCAGGTGCAGTGAGCACGGACATTAGTTTTGGCCAGGGACAGTTAGGTGCGGTGGCACGCACGGAGTTTGAACCTACTTTTTATTAGATGTGATTATTGTGTGGTGTGATACAGTGTTCCCCGTTGATTTATTGTGTAATGTATGTTTTCCCTTTGTCTGCCTTGCCCGCCGCCATTTTCCGATCACCTTGTGGCGCAGTTCAGAATTCTCGATTCGGAAAATGGCCGATTCGAACCATCCGGTTCGAATCGTAAAATGGCCGATTCGGACCATCCGGTCCGAATCGGCGACTCCCTGAAGGATAATGGCCAATGGGTCCTGGGAGGGCGGGCAAGGAGTCCCATTGTATGGTAATTTTGTGCAGAGTTGATAAATGCTTGAACTGTAAACAATAAAGGGAGTTTTTGCAGTGCATCCAGCCTCGACTGATGTGTCTTTGTCTCCGCCGTATTTCGCATCTGAGTGTCCCCCGCGACCTCAGGATACGGTGACCACCCGATACGATCCGAATCGAGCGCTCTGTCCCTGCATCGTGTATCAGGGCAGAGGCGCTGCGCATGAAGATTCGGTTTCCAGACTACCTTCCGGAGATCCGAACCGAAGGACGCGGCCGTGCACCGCACTTCGGTACTGCGGTAAGATCCGAAGTCTCCGCTGATTCAGCCAGATCCGAAACCCTCTCCAACCCCGATCCGAAAAGGCCGTCCCAACTCGATCCGACTCTCCACTCATCCCCGGTCCGAAAAGCCCGCCGCCCAAGATACGAAAAGTCACCCGCCCCAGGATCGGAAACGTTTCCCGCATAAGATCCGAACCGTTTCCCCATAAGATCCGAATAGTTCTCCGCGGCTGCCAGATCCGATCTCCACAGACGTCCCATACCCACAAGGTCAGTGAACCAGTTGCTCGGGACGCTGAGTGCTGTATGGCTCAGTGGTCGGACTGGTTCTAGGCAGGGGTCCCCTCCACCGCCCGCTAACCCTTCCCCGGGGTCACGCCAGGCCGCACGAGACGCCGAGTGCGCGCCACTCGGTAGTCGGGCCAGCGGTAAGCGAAGGGGTCACGCAGATAGAGCACACCCGCAGGCGGAACAACATCTCCATTCCGTCATACTGGTGGCAGCGGTGGGATAGCTCTCTGCAGGCCCTAGGGGGACCCTCAGCATGATCGGGTACAGTGCCTACAAGCGGGACGTCCTGCGTGGCATGCTGGAGAACCGGGGCGGCGTCCCGGGCTCCAAGAGCCGGGAGACCCTGATGGAAGAATTGAAGAGGATGGATCAGGAGGCGGCGTTCGCAGCGTTGCCTGCTGACATAGCGCCGGCTACCATCCCCGCCGAGCCCGAAGACAGTGACTTTTGCCGGAAGATGCGGGAGCGGATCTCCATGATGGGTCCGGCCCCATCGGAAGCGGAGCTGAGGAATCTGGGTCGGGAACTCGGCCAGGAAGAGGAGCGGGAGAGAGAGAGTGCACGAACTACGGCTGGCTGAAGTGCGAAGCCGGCGGAGTAGCCGTTCTCCGACAGACCGTTACCCCGGGCGGAAAGTGCCGTTCCAGGCGTTCAAGGAGTTCCGGGAAGCCGAGGAGGAAATAGAAAGTTACCTCCAAGACTTTGAGCGCCTGTGTCGAGTGCATGAAGTGCACCGTGCCGACTGGGTACGGATTTTGGCGAGTAAGCTGACCGGTCGGGCCGCCGAGGCCTATCGCACGGTGCCGGATGAAGAGGCCACTAGTTACTCGCACGTCAAGCAGGCGCTGCTGAGCAGATTTGCTGTGACCCCGAAGCCAGCCGGATGAAGTTCCGGAATTCCCGCCGGCCCAGCGGCGCCACCCACGTGGAGTGGGCCCATCGGCTGCAGAGGGACTTGCGCACCTGGCTCTCGGGAAGCCAAGTGGAGACGGTGACAGAGATCACCCAACTGCTGTTGCTCGAACAGTTTTTCGAGCACACGCCCTCCGCTATCCGGGAGTGGGTGCGCGATAAGAAACCCCATACGGTGCAACAAGCGGCCACCTGGGCCGACGAGTATACGGACACCCGGAAGCTGTCGGGGGGAGAGCGGACCTCGTCCGGCCGCCCAGCTTTACCCGCCCCACCACTTCCTCCACCCCCACCACCAGTGGTCCGGGCGCCGGTAGCACGGGCCCCCAGCCGGCCCACCAACATGGCCAACGTCCGATGCTACGGGTGCAACCAGGAGGGCCACTACAAGCAATATTGCCCCAACCGACCGGAGTTGACCCGGCCGGCCGGCAGGGCATCGCCGGCGGCCCATTGCTGCGACGCCGGAGCTCCGTGGCCGGAGGCCCCGGAGGAATGGGAGCAGTTGTATGAGGCCGACCCCGTGCAGGCCGCCGCGGAGGACAACCGCCGTCACCACCGCCAGGCGGTGTGGATAAACGGGCGGCCCGCTGAGGGGCTGCGGGACTCCGGGGCTACCATCACCCTGGTCCGGCCTCACTTGGTTCCGCCGGGCGACCGCCTGCAAAGCACTGTTGCAGTACGGGTGGCGGGAGGAAAAGTGCTCCGGCTCGAGACGGCCCGGGTGCACCTGGACTGGGGGAACGGGGAGAAGGAGGTGAGGGTGGGGTTGTTGAGGCAACTGCCGGCTGAGGTGCTCCTGGGAAACGATCTGGGGCAGCTTATTTCCGCTTACTCCACAGATGCAGCTACCCCGGTAACCACCAGGCAACAGAGCCGACGTCACGACCAGGGCACTCCGAATGGGACCCAGGTGAGATACCCACCAAAACCGTCCCGACCTCCCAAACCCCCCAACCTCCCCGACCTCCCCGACCCCCCAACCTTTGCCGGCCTCCCAGACCTCCCCGACATCCCAGATCCCCAGGACCTCCCAGACCGCCATCACCTCTCATATCCCGACGGGATCCGATCCTTCCCCCCCACCTGTCCTCCCTTCTCCGTGGAGTACCCCGGAGACGCTTCGCCACCAGACCCAGACCGATCCCACATTACAGGGCTACCGGGACCGAGCTGGTCAGGGTCTGGACGGCCAGGGGAAAGACAAGGTAGAGTGGGAGGATGGGTTGCTGTACCGTTACACCGTGAGGGAGGGGGCCAAGAAGAAGCAGATCCCGCAGAAGCAGTTGGTGGTGCCTCAGGGTCCCAGGCAGGAGCTTCTGCGCTTGGCCCATGACATCCCCCTTTCGGGTCACTTAGGCCAGAGTAAAACCCGGCACAGGTTGGCGCGCGCGTTTTACTGGCCCCGCCTTAGCAACGACACCCGCGACTACTGCCGCACCTGCCCAGTTTGTCAGAAAGCTGGGAAGGCCGGGGATCACCCGAAGGCACCCTTGCGGCCCATGCCCATTATCCAGGAGCCTTTTAGCCGGGTGGCGGTCGACATCGTAGGGCCGTTGCCACGGCCCAGTGCCACCGGTAAGAGGTACATTCTTACCGTAGTGGATTATGCCACCCGGTACCCCGAGGCTGTGGCCTTGGCCAATATCCAGGCGGACACTGTAGCGGACGCGCTCCTCAGGGTGTTCACGAGGGTAGGGTTTCCCCGAGAAATCCTATCCGATCAGGGTACCCAGTTTACCGCTGAGCTCACCCGACAGCTCTGGCGTCTCTGTGGTGTTAAGGCGCTGCACAGCGCCCCGTATCACCCCCAGACAAACGGGCTGTGCGAGCGGTTCAATGGGACCCTGAAGCAGCTCATCCGGGCCTTTGTGCACGAGAACAGGGATTGGGAGAAGTATCTTCCCCACCTGCTGTTCGCCTACCGGAGGTTCCTCAGGAATCCACCGGTTACTCCCCCTTCGAGCTGCTGTATGGGCGCCGGGTGCGAGGGCCCCTGGATCTGGTTAGGGCTCAGTGGGAGGGGGCACCGGAGGAGGATGGGGTTCCTGTGGTGGAGTACGTCCTGAAGCTCCGGGAGCGCTTGGCGGAACTCCAGGGGTTCGTGCAGGAGAACATGGAGACGGCCCAGGCTCAGCAGAAGGCGTGGTACGATCGCGCTGCGTGCAGTCGCTCGTTCTGCGTGGGGCAGAAGGTTCTGGTGTTGAAGCCACAGCGGCAGAACAAGCTGCAGGCGGCCTGGCAAGGTCCCTACAAGGTGGTAACCCAGCTGGGGGATACCACCTATGTGGTTGTTAGCTGCGCAGACACCAGAATCCAGCGGACGTTCCACGTCAATATGCTGAAGGCCTTCCATGAGCGGCCGGAGACGGTGGACGCCATATGCGCGCCGGCTGCCGAGGAGATGGAACCGTTTCCGCTGGAAGAACTTCCGGGGGTAGCCAAGCAGCCTTCCGGGGTGGATCAGGTGCAGTTGGGGGAGGAGTTAGGACCCGAGAAACAGGCGCAGGCGCGGCAGCTGCTCCTCGCCTACCCGGGGGTTTTCTCGGCTCTTCCGGGATATACGGACCAGGCTGTCCATCAGGTGGACACGCCCGGTCAGAGACCACTCCGGCAGCCCGCGTACCGGCTCCCGGAAGCAGTCCGCGAGTCCATGCGGGCCGAGATCCGGGAGATGTTGGAGCTGGGGGTCATTGAGCCGTCGGCCAGCCCATGGGCGTCGCCCGTGGTCCTGGTGCCCAAGAAGGACGGTACCACCAGGTTCTGCGTCGACTATCGGCGGATAAACGATTGTACTATTACGGACGCTTATCCGATGCCCCGAGTCGACGAGTTGCTAGACCAGATCTCCGGGGGTCATTTTTTGACCACGGTGGATCTGTGCAAGGGGTATTGGCAGATTCCCCTTGCCGAGGAGGCGACCCCGAAGTCGGCCTTCATCACCCCGTTCGGCTTGTACCAGTTTCGGGTCATGCCGTTCGGGATGAAGAACGCCCCTGCTACCTTCCAGCGGTTAATCGATCGCCTCCTCGATGGCCTCCAGGGATTCGCTTGCGCATACCTGGATGATATAGCCATCTATAGCCAGACCTGGGAGGAGCATCTGGATCATGTAGGGACTGTCCTGGGCCGGATTAGAGACGCCAACCTGACCCTGAAGCCGGAGAAATGTAAGGTGGGGATGGCCGAAGTGCAGTATCTGGGCCACCGGGTGGGGTGCGGGATACAGCGGCCGGAGCCCGCTAAGATAGAGGCTATCCTGGATTGGCCCACCCCGTGACTAAAACTCAGGTTCTCGCCTTCCTGGGCACCGCGGGGTACTATAGGAAATTTGTACCCCATTACAGTGACCTGGCCAAACCCCTGACTGACCTGACCAAGAAATCCCTGCCCCGCCAAGTCCTGTGGTCCCCGGAGTGCGAACAGGCCTTTCGACAATTGAAGGCCGCCTTGACCCAAGCTCCCCTGCTGGCAGCTCCCAACTATAATAAACGTTTTGTTGTTCACACAGACGCGTCCATGTTCGGACTGGGAGCTGTCCTGAGTCAAGTGGGGGACGACGGGGGGGATCATCCGGTGGCGTTCATTAGCCGGAAGCTGTTGCCACGAGAGGTGGGGTATGCTGCAGTGGAGAAGGAGTGCCTGGCCTTGGTCTGGGCTCTACGGAAGCTCCAACCCTATGTCTACGGTCGGTCCTTCACCGTGATGACCGACCATAACCCCTTGGTGTGGCTCAACCGAGTGGCGGGGGAGAACGGCCGCCTGCTGCGGTGGAGCCTGGCTCTCCAACCCTTCAATTTTACAATCCAATATCGGCCCGGGTCGCAGAACGGTAACGCAGATGGGTTATCGCGGCAGTCGGCCCGGGAGCCAGGGGATTGGGGAGCCCCGACTACCTCGGTACGACCCGGTGGGGTCCAACCGAGTGCGTCGGACCTTGGGGAGGGGGAGGAGTGTCACGGAATGGCCCAGCACCCTCAGCCAGGTGCAGTGAGCACGGACATTAGTTTTGGCCAGGGACAGTTAGGTGCGGTGGCACGCACGGAGTTTGAACCTACTTTTTATTAGATGTGATTATTGTGTGGTGTGATACAGTGTTCCCCGTTGATTTATTGTGTAATGTATGTTTTCCCTTTGTCTGCCTTGCCCGCCGCCATTTTCCGATCACCTTGTGGCGCAGTTCAGAATTCTCGATTCGGAAAATGGCCGATTCGAACCATCCGGTTCGAATCGTAAAATGGCCGATTCGGACCATCCGGTCCGAATCGGCGACTCCCTGAAGGATAATGGCCAATGGGTCCTGGGAGGGCGGGCAAGGAGTCCCATTGTATGGTAATTTTGTGCAGAGTTGATAAATGCTTGAACTGTAAACAATAAAGGGAGTTTTTGCAGTGCATCCAGCCTCGACTGATGTGCCTTTGTCTCCGCCGTATTTCGCATCTGAGTGTCCCCCGCGACCTCAGGATACGGTGACCACCCGATACGATCCGAATCGAGCGCTCTGTCCCTGCATCGTGTATCAGGGCAGAGGCGCTGCGCATGAAGATTCGGTTTCCAGACTACCTTCCGGAGATCCGAACCGAAGGACGCGGCCGTGCACCGCACTTCGGTACTGCGGTAAGATCCGAAGTCTCCGCTGATTCAGCCAGATCCGAAACCCTCTCCAACCCCGATCCGAAAAGGCCGTCCCAACTCGATCCGACTCTCCACTCATCCCCGGTCCGAAAAGCCCGCCGCCCAAGATACGAAAAGTCACCCGCCCCAGGATCGGAAACGTTTCCCGCATAAGATCCGAACCGTTTCCCCATAAGATCCGAATAGTTCTCCGCGGCTGCCAGATCCGATCTCCACAGACGTCCCATACCCACAAGGTCAGTGAACCAGTTGCTCGGGACGCTGAGTGCTGTATGGCTCAGTGGTCGGACTGGTTCTAGGCAGGGGTCCCCTCCACCGCCCGCTAACCCTTCCCCGGGGTCACGCCAGGCCGCACGAGACGCCGAGTGCGCGCCACTCGGTAGTCGGGCCAGCGGTAAGCGAAGGGGTCACGCAGATAGAGCACACCCGCAGGCGGAACAACATCTCCATTCCGTCATAGATACATTGATATTTCTCTCATTTCAAGTATGGCATGTGGCATGTGTTTTGGTCTTTCATTGGGTTTGACCCACTAAACCCATATGCCTTCGTATCAGAGCTGGGAATAGCTCTAACAAATGTGAGTTTTTCACCTTTATTTGTTATTATATTGCTGCATGTCAGATCTGCACAAGGAAGTGTTTTTTCCTTCTCTTCCATACCTATTGTATGTGACGAGATATCTTCAATAAGGAGTGGGTTTCCTGAGAAACTAAGTGAAGAAAACCAACCCAAAGGCTACGATCCACTCAGAGCCAGTGTATGGGCTCTGCGTTTGTGAGTTGAACAACTACAAGATATCATATATTCAGCTTCTGTTTATAATCACTGCACTTAGAGTTGCTATTTTGTTTTTTATATTTCCACATGTGAATATGTTGGAGACGTCTCGTGAGAAACCCATCTGAAATTCCCTAGCGTCCTTTCGCGCAGACCAGATACGTATTGTCATTATTTGTATCTCTGAATATATTGACAAAATGCTCCAACCATTAGTGATCAAAACCGAGGCACATCTGAAGGACACTTTAAGCATCATACAAGAACTACAAGAGATACAGTGGGAAGACCACTTTATCATGGTCACGAGCGATGTCAGAGCACTCTATAGTAACATCCCTCATGAAAGAGGTATCAATGCAATCCGTTCCTATTTGGACAAAGAAGACGACTTTCTGGAAGAGCAGAAAGAATTCATTCTAGAAGGAATAAAACTCATACTTAAGAACAATTATTTCTCCTTCAAAGACCCACACTACCTCCAAATTAAAGGCACTACTATGGGAACGAAATTTGCACCTAGCTTTGCCAATCTATATATGGCCAATTGGAAGAAAGACCTGACAAGGAGGCAACAAGGAAATATCGTCATTTACCGGCAATACATAGACGATATTTTCATGATTTGGAAAGGAGGAGAGGACTCACTTCTATGCTTCCTAGAACAGCTCAACACACACAATGAGAATATAATCTTGGACACCACGTGGAGCCAGACATCGGTCAATTTTTTTGATCTGAGCATCTTCCCTGACGGAGACAAACTTTTGACCAAGACTTACTTTAAACCAGTAGACTCAAACAGCTATATTGCCAAGGACAGCTGCCATTTGATTCAATGGCTTGGAGTTCCTAAAAGTCAATTCATAAGATTAAGACGAAATTGCTCTAAAATTTCAGACTTCGATACTCAGACCAAAGATATGGCATCATTTCTGGAAAGGGGCTTCGATGAAGCCACTCTAAAGAACACAAAAGATGAAACTAGGAACACAAAAAGAAAAGAATTCTTAAAATACAAATCCAGAATCCTCAAAACACACATTAGTATCCCGGTACTATTCACGTATAACCAACAAAACCAACAAATGCGGAGAATCGTAAGCAGGTATTGGCCAATCCTCAGAGAGGACCGGATCCTGAAAGACATACTACCTATCAAGCCCAGGTTTATTTGTAGAGGTGCGAAAAACCTAAAATCAAAGATCGTCAGAAGTGAACGCGCACCCACGAAGAAGAAGAACCTCTCCAACAAAAAGAGGGCTTCTATGGATGTGGGAATTGTATCAGTTGCAGAACGACCAGCAACAAAAAAAAGACTCATCACCTCCATAGAAAATAGAAGAGGTGAGTGGAAGATTTGAGATGTAACCACATGCTTTTTAAAAAAATTTGATTTATTTGATCATATGTCCATGTGGAAAGAAATATGTCGGGAAGACAACAAGAGCCTTGGGAGTGCGAGTGAGAGAACATATACGGAATATAGAGAAAGGACTAGAAACCCATAGCGTCCCCGCGCATTTTAAAAAACACAACAGCGACCCTAGAAAACTTCAATTCATGGCATTAAAGAAAGTCATGAATGACAGAAGAGGGGGGGATTTCGCAAAAAAAAAATAAAAAAAAAAAATCAGCCGAGAGGAAATGAAGTGTATTTATGATTGATTCATTACATCCAAATGCATTGAATGCAGATTTTGAATTCTGCCATTTCCTCTAATCCTCACTCTTCCCCCTCCATTTACTCCGACCTCTAACCCACATCCTGGAATTATTCTTCATGACCGGGTATCTGCCACTTTGATCATACATTTGGCAACGTTCAGAACTGACATCTACTACTGAAAATCGACCAGCATAAGTGTATATCAAGTTCAACACGAACTTATCCATGAAGTTAACCCGGACACCCTCTTGCAACGGGAATTGGGGCCACTCAAGCTGCCTTCCCAAACTACCGGCCAAATGACCAACGAGTCACCAACTGCAAGGGCCATACAAGGACAGGTACACCCTTAAGAACACGTCCTGCCAACAGGGCCTGCTTTCCCCCCCGAACAGAATGTGCACATATGTTGCCACTATGTAACTAAACTACTATGAGAACATCCAAAGCGCACTTACTAGAAGACTCTCCCCTCCCTTGCTGGAATAATAAAGAAACAGATGATCATACTCCACGTATCATACTCCACGAAAGAACCACCAGGTGGCAGCTGAACACTGAACACTTTTTTTCATTATATGATACGAATCCCCACTTACAGAATCTTAATGTTGTAGATTTTCTATGTATTTTGAGGACATTT
Organism: Leptobrachium leishanense; assembly: GCA_009667805.1. Classification (NCBI taxonomy): domain Eukaryota; kingdom Metazoa; phylum Chordata; class Amphibia; order Anura; family Megophryidae; genus Leptobrachium; species Leptobrachium leishanense. The sequence continues at coordinate 49,520,107 of CM019063.1, read as the reverse complement.
TCTACTCATATAACCCAGCTACTGAAACTTATAAGGCTTCACAATAGGTTTTCTTTTTTGATTGCCTAAAGCATCTCGTTTTGAGTAGCCTCACCACCTATATAAACGGTTTTCCAGCATCTGAGTTTATGGTAATTTTGATTGCTCAAAACAATTCGTTAACACGTTGAGTGTCTATACCATCTGCATGCCATATACATCAGATATACCCTCGGTGCTTTCATCAAAAGATAAGCGCGCATTGAACTACACACCCATTTAGTGTGGTGGATATTGACGATAGCAACGCCCACCCTAGATATACCCATATTCCGCAAACATAAAACAGATTAAGTCTGGTACTTATGAATGAATCTCAAAGACGAGATCACGAACGAATGTATGAAATGCATGCACGCCGTGGCGAAGTATGCCGGCGATTCAACAATAGAAATACTATTGATAGTTAATAAAATCTATGGAGTCCCGGGATATAGGAATAAAACGACCCCAAACCAGTAAAAGATTGGCCAAATACATAAGTTAATTCCTGTAGAAGGTTGATGGTTGATCCGAGAGCGCCATCTGCTGGCCAGGTAATATAACACCTGGACAGACCCCTGGAGGTAATGAATATATATATCCTCCAATCAAATGAGGCCACATAGTGATGGGCTAGATCTAAAACTGGGCGGAAGACCACTATATAGAGGGGACACTCCACAGAGAGAGGTTCAGACTGAGAAAAGCTTGGGGAGAGACTTGAGGGATGCTTGGAGGGGAGAAAGGGCAGATACCATCAGCCCCCCAGTAAGACGTGACCACACCTTAATCTTCCACCACTCTATCTTCACTAACCGGATGGTAAAGTATACATGAATAACTTGATATCTATTTTCTAATTGCATAGTCCTTACTTTAGATGTCCATCACAAATTAAAGGAATATAAATGAATTATTTTGCTGTTGAAGCCTAAATAGAATAGTATCAGCCTTTCCGCTCTACTGCAGAGGAGCGCTAAGGGAGAAACTATTACGGCTGCCTACTTGCGCCATAATTTAGTGAAGTTATTTATATTCCAAGAATACTGGATGTGGACATCTAAAGATCAATTGTATACCCATAGTGAGAATCGTGAAATATTTTTTATATGTCAAGTGCCGTCAGCCCATTAGTAAAACTAGCATAACTCCTTCCATATCCATCTTGCAGCCCTTTCGATTGAATGCATGTAAGTCAATAAGAAGCTTTGGGTTAACGTATATTGAATGAAGTGCTGTGATTGATCTGTGGAAAAGAGCCTATCGTTTTGTGTATCTCCCTGAAGGAAGTTGCATTTAGTGAATAGGCCCCCACAATAATAAATTGTCCTGCAGGTGATGCCCAGTAACTGAGTGTTTATTTTAGCCAGGTGGAGGATTGGTTTATAATGGGAAAGGTTTAAGCGAATAGAATAGAGCTTGGTGTTTAAGAACTGAAGCGTGTATATCTGTGCTGCGGTCTATAAACCTAAAATATTTGTCCATTAGATTATTGCGTGTCGCAGTATCGCTACTAATCACGATCTAGAATCACTTGCGAAATTGTATCTTGCTAATCCGTTGATAACATGATTGTATGAAACTTGACGTGTGAATAAATTTTGGTTTGAATAGTTTTACCGTAACGCAGTCTCATATCATCTTTATTGATTTTATTGTGTCTAAAAATATCTAGATAGCATCAAAAGAACTCGGGATAACGCGCCATATATTTGTTAAGACGTATATTCATTGATTGGTTATTAATCCCTATTTTAGGGGTAAAATACCAATTTATACCACTGGTGTTGGAGGCACTGTGTGTGATATAGATATATATATATATCCGACTCATCAACGCCCAGCTGAAACAGTTTAACCTACGAACGTGAAATGTTGAAGGTGCACTGTTTTTATGATGTAGGCACCCACTAAGGAAGGATTTTTGGAAACTCCGCCCAAAGGGGGTGAAAAAGGGGGTTTAATATTTTGAACAGAATACCTATATTTTAAAAACAGAAGAAGTTAGACGTGGAAATCGGTATTTAGATTCATCTTGACAAATAAAAAAAACACGTATTTTACCATTTTTGGAAAACTCCCTGGGGGGGCCAAAAAGGGGGGTTGAATACTTGTTTCATAAACGCGACAATCCTGACTATTTGACTCATCAATGCCCAGCTGAAACCGTTTAACCTAGGAACGTGAAATTTTGAAGGTGCACTGTTTATGATGTGGGCACCCACTAAGGAAGGATTTTTGGAAACTCCGCCCCTAAGGGGGTTGAAGGTTTTAAACCTTCTTGAAAAATAAACACTTAATTTACCGTTTTTCAAAAACTGGGGGGAGCGGCGAAAAAAGGGGGTTGAATATTTTAAATATTTTAAACAGGATACCTGTATCTCCAAAACAGGAGAGGTTACAGACCTGAAAATTGGTATTTAGATTTGTCTTGAAAAATAAAACACTTATTTTACCATGTTCTGAAAATTCTTGTGGGGGAGGCGGCAAAAAAAGGGGGGGTTGAATACTTTTATCAGTATACCTATATTTCAAAAATGTTACAGGTGTGAAATTTGGTATTTACAATCTTCGTGAAAAAAACTCAAACATGTGTTTTACCATTTTCCACAAATCCAAATAAGGGGGGGTAAAAAAAAGGGGGGGGGTGAAAACAGGATACCAAGGGGAAGGGGGTCTGAATACTTTCATCAGTATATCTACATTTCAAAAACTAAGATGTTACAGGTGTGAAGTTTGGCAATTACAATCTTTTGAAAATAAAGATACACGTGGTTTACCATTTTCCAAAAATCCAAGGTGGGGGGGTAAAAAAAGGGGGGGGGTCAAAACAGGATACCTATATCTCAAAAACAGAAGATGTTACAGATGAGAAACAAAAAAATACCTATTTTACCATTTTCCAAAAATCCAGTGGGGGGGGGGAAAAGGGGCATTAATACCTTTATCACTATACCTATATTTCAAAAACAAATGATACAGGTGTGAAATTTGATATTTACAATCTTGTTTAACATGTTTTACCGTTTTCCAAAAATCCAGTTAAGGGGGTGGGGAAAAGGGATGTGAATACTTTTATTAGTATACCTACAGTTGTGTTCAAAAATTATTAACCCCAATGCTGTAAAGGGTTTTAGGGAATTTAGTGTACATTTGTAATTGTATTCAGAATGAAATCCTTCAAGGACTTTTTAAAGACCCATATGCAAACTAAAATGACATCAATTGGTTTTGTATACAGTAGTAAATGTTTCTTTTGTGAATTCTTCATTGACACAATTATTCAACCCCTTAAAGACTACCACTCCGAAGAAGAGAGGTTCATTCAAGTGTTTTCAATCAGGTATTGAAAACACCTGTGGATGTCACGGAGCAGCAATAAAGCATAATAAGCACCAATTAGGCAGCTTTAAAATGACTGATACTCAGCTCCTTCTAGACATTTACTGGTGTGGTTACAAACATGGTGAAGTCAAGAGAATGGTCCAGGAAGACAAGAGAAGAGGTGATTACTCTTCACAGGAAGGGCAATGGCTATAAGAAGATTGCAAAGATGTTAAACATACAAGAGAGACCATAGGAAGCATCATTCGCAAATTCAAGGTAAAGGGCACTGTTGAAACGCTACCTGGTCGTGGCAGAAAGAAGATGCTGATTCGACTGCTGTGCGCTACCTGAAGCGTAGAGTGGAGAAAAGTCCCCGTGTGACTTCTGAGGAACTGAGAAAAGATTTGTCAGATGTGGGTACTGAAGTTTCAGCTCAGACAATACGACGCACACTGCGTAATGAAGGCCTCCATGCCAGAACTCCCAGGCGCACCCACTTGCTGTCTCCAAAGAATAAGAAGAGTCGACTGCAGTATGCCAAAAGTCATGTTGACAAACCACAGAAGTTTTGGGATAGTGTTCTGTGGACTGATGAAACAAAATTAGAACTGTTTGGGCCCATGGACCAACGCTATGTTTGGAGGAGGAAGAACAAGGCCTATGAAGAAAAGAACACCTTGCCAACTGTGAAGCATGGCGGGGGGTCAATCATGCTTTGGGGCTGTTTTTCTGCAGGTACAGGGAAGCTTCAGCGTGTGCAAGGTACCATGAATTCTCTTCAGTACCAGGAGATATTGATGACAATGTGATGCAGTCCGTCACAAACCTGAGGCTTGGGAGACGTTGGACCTTTCAACAGGACAATGATCCCAAGCATACCTCCAAGTCCACTAGAGCATGGTTGCAGATTAAAGGCTGGAACATTTCGGAGTGGCCATTGCAGTCACCTGACTTAAATCCGATTGAGAACCTCTGGTGGGACTTAAAGAAACAGTTGCAGTGCGCAAGCCTAAGAATGTGACTGAACTGGAGGCTTTTGCCCATGATGAATGGGCGAAGATACCGTAGATCGCTGCAAGACATTTGTGTCAAGCTATGCTTCACGTTTAAAAGCTGTTATAACTGTAAAAGGATGTTGTACTAAGTACTAAGATTGAATGTCACTTGGGGTTGAATAAACTGATAATGATGTGAGCACAGAAAAGACATTTGTGGTTATTTCATTATAAATGTTATGTTCTATTTGTCTGACCTACACGTGCCTCTTTGATTTAATTGTAAGCATGATGACTGAATGATCAAAATCAATGTCAAACTGGCCAAAACACTCAATTTCAGTGGGGGTGGAATAATTTTGAACACAACTGTATATTTCAAAAACCAAAGATGTGAAATTTGGCACATACATTCTTCTTGAAAAATAAACCACGTGATTTACAATTTTCCTAAAATCCCAAGTGGGGGGAAAGGGTTCTACCAAAAAAACATAAAGTTTCTTTTAAAAAACTATTTTAACAAATCCTAAAATCCACACGAGCGAAGCCGCAGGCAAATGCTAGTCTGATATATATATATATTTTGAGGACGTTAGGGATACCTGTTCACAGGAGGTGTGAGGTGCGATGAACCGGACAAAAAAAAAAATTCCATTTAAAAAGGTGGAGTGGGAAAAAAAAATTGTTTAAAGAAAAGGTCTTGCGAAATCCTTTAGGTAGATTAACTTGGATTTAGGAGCGTGGGTTGGGTTGATTTGAGCTGGTCTGGGGTGGGTGGTAGGTCTTGCTGAGTTGATTATTTTATATATGTGAAATAAAGTGGAATGAAAGGATGCTATGCGATGCTATGATCAAAATGGCACCTACATAATAGGATATGGAAATGTGTGGAGAGGGGGTATAGAAAGGGATGATACGGGTTTATCAGCGGTTCCTCTAGGTTTTCTGAAGCTTGATGCGTCATGTGGGGGCGAGTATGCCTGATGGGTATGCACTCCCTGTTCCTTCCCCTTATATTAGGTTTTCTGAGGGTCCCCTTGATTGAAACTCTCGAAAATATAACTCATTTGTGGGTTTGTTTTATGTACAGTTATATGCGCAATTTACCCCGAGTATGGCTCCTAAATCAATGTCAATAGTCTCATTGAATGTTAAAGGGTTAAACACGCCCCATAAGCATCTACTTTTTAGGGACCTTAAATGTAGACAGGTAGTGGTGGCTTTTACTCAGGAGACAAGACTCCAAGAATAGATTCTTCCCGTTTACGGGACTCTCGCTTCCCGTTTATTCATCCTGTGCACAGAGTAAACATAACGGAGTTTCAATTCTGATCCACAAGGATTGTCCCTTGGTTTTTTCATCCTGCTCCTCAGATCATTCTGGCCGTTATATTATCGTACAGGGTCTATTAGGCACTCGACAAATTAGCCTCGTCAATATATACGCTCCCGCTATACCAGACAGTGGGTTTTGGGAGAGTTTTCAAATAGGAATCAATAGTAGCACAAGCGGCAAAATTATTCTCTGCAGGGATTTTAACGCAGTCCCTTGCCCAGCAGTACATTGATCTTGCATTATGCCCGGGCGTGATCTAACGGTCGGCTCTAGACAGGATGTATTCTTCGCTCGGTTTCTGGACCAGTGTAACCTGGTGGATGTATGGAGGGTCTGTCATCCCTCTGTTAGGGATTACACTTTTTACTCTAATCCCCATGGATCCTATTCAAGGATTGATAATATTCTCGTCTCCATCATTCATGCCTTGGGTTAGATCGATGGGGGATATTAGGTGGTCAGACCACGCGGATGTGAGTATAGACCTGATGGTACATGAATGTGCTCCAATATGGAATTGGTGTCTGGGCCCTTATACCTTATCTGATTTAGAGATGGTACAGGAGCTGGACCAGGAGCTTAGGATCTTTCTATAGCCACTATTTGGGCAGCCCATAAGGCGGTCATTCGGGGGGGGTTATAATTCAAAAAGGTCAAGGAAGAAAAAAATTAAAAGGCAGGCACTTGTGAACTTGCAAAAAGTCACTGCATATACTTGAATCTGCCCATAAGTCCTCACCCTCAGAGGCGGCCTTCCCTAGCTCTGAAGGCCCCAGTCTTTCTGCAGACAGCATTCCAGCCCCCTCAGATCAGACAGGAGGAGGATGAGGAATATTTAAGTAGTGGGGGCATTGAAGGTGGGGATTCCTCAAGGGAGGGTTTTGTGTGCCCAGAAACACATGGACTAGTACGTGGCTGGGAGGAGGAATTGCACAATACGATCATCCTCATTGAGCAGGAAGACTCGGAAGCTAATGCCACCTCCAACCTACGCTGCATGGGCTCCCTTATTATGCAAAGCCTGCTAAAGGACCCCAGGATTCGTGCTATCAAGGAGAGGGATCATTACTGGTTGGCAACCCTTCTTGATCCACGATACAAGGGTAAAGTGGCAGAGCTCATCCTGCCCGCACAGAGGGAGCACAGGATGAAAAAACTTGAGGACGCTATAAAGCGACACATGTGTAACACCTTTCCAGGCACTGGTAGGTTACTAAGTGATGACACAGGTGCTTCTGAGGCTGCGGCTGATCAGAGGAATAGTGGTGAAGGCCGGGGCCGCTTGACTGATGCCTTGTTACATTTTTTTAGTCCACAACGCCCAGGGACGTCAAATGTAGGCACCTATTGCCAGCATCTTCACCATATGGTGCAGGACTACCTAGGGGCAAGGGCAGACCTGGATACCTTTCCAGCAGATGATCCACTGGCTTACTGGGTGTCGAGATTGGATCACTGGCCAGAACTTAGCATATTGGCTATGCAGCTACTAGGTTGCCCTTCATCTAGCGTGCTTTCTGAAAGGACGTTCAGTGCCGCTGGAGGTTTTGTCAGACAAGAGTGCTTCTGTACGACTCTGTAGACCGGCTGACATTTATAAAAATTAATCAGTCCTGGATCAGCAGCTATCAATCCCCTGATGCTGACGTAACGGAATAGATCAGGGGAGGTCTTCTGCATTCACAAAACCTCCACCACTGAACTCTTCCACAATACCACATAAGGGTTACGGTGTGAAGGCACTTGCTGCCATGAAAAGGCACAATATTTGGCTGCACTGACGCCTGTGCCAGATTTATGTATCATTTAAATTTTTTGAACCGCAGGGTCCACCCCTGCACTTCCACAATACCAGAGGGGTTACTGTATGATAGTACTTGCTGGCCTGGCACCAAAGGCACAATATTTGGGTGCACTGCCACTGACGCCTGTATCAGACTCATATCCTCCGAGGGGTTACGGTGTGACGGCACTGTTGCAGACGCTAAAGGCCCAATTTTAAAGCACCTATTGTTACTTTCATCCAAAGCCTGCATAAATTACCATAATTTAGCCCAAAAAAAATAAATCACTAAATGTTTTCTGCGCGTGTTAAAATGTCTTTTCATAGAGGCTGCCGCCCCAAGCAGTTTATGAATAGATTTAAGGAAAAGCATTTACCGTCATTTGAAACGTCATTTTTTTTGTTTTCAAGTGCTTCTCTACATCCTAGAAATCCGCCACTTCACGGGCAGGTTATGGGGACCTCCTAGGCACGATATTTGAAGGAATTTTTCATTTTTATTTTCAACCCTTGTTTCATGGAAAACTCACTGTTCCTTTAAAAATATTTTTTACTTTTTGTCCTCGTTTCCTGTCCCCAGGGCACTACCCGGAAGCCCCATACACCTTTTATGGCAAATATCTAGCATATATGCCCTCTTGGAGGGCACTCTTAAAATCTAATTTTGAGTCCCATTGACTTTTATTGAGTGCGAACATTTGAAAAGTTTGAGTGCGAACCGAACTCGGGGGTGTTCGGCTCATCCCTACAGGACCCACTAACAGGCCAGGTTTTACAGATCGGGGATATGATTTGCTGCTCAGGGATTACAGGACTCCGTCTGTTTCCCCAAGGTGATCTGCAAAATCTGGCCCGTTAGGGGGGCCTGAGGACTGGAGTTGAGAAACACTGGCCTAGATCGGTTTCTGCTTGTATGAATTGCAGAATGACGTCCCTGTAGCAGCCAAGAGTCCAGATATTTTGCTAGGGTTAAATTTTTGTTTCTAAAATAGGTCTTGGGTCAAGATGGAGAGCGAGGCAACTGGGGTGAGACGTAGTTTAAGCCAGATGTTATTCCTGGGGATTGGGTATCCAGCTGGAGGAATCGGAAGTGGTGAGCATACCTATAGATTGCCACCAGACTGAAGACACATCACGTGTAAGTAACATCTAACATTTATTGATAAAATGGAAATTGCACAATATGCTGACGGCAGCAAATTTGACCCTTTCATTATGGAAAGGGATAATGAATGTAGAAAAATGCGTAACTTGTGGTTACAATATGAGAAAGAACAGTAGACAATAGGTGGAGCTTGAAGACAAACTGAAAATCCAGAATTGTAGGAAGCTGCATAATGTTACTGAGGTCTGTTAAATTTTATTTTGATGGATATTGTCCAACATGTGGATTAAGTGTAGGTCACATAGGCACATTGGAGGGCAATTATGAATCTAGAGGCAAGCTGATGGTCACTGGCTGCACAAACCCCCGAAGCTGTATGTGGCCATGTGGATATGTGAAAAGGAAGAGGATGCACCCAGAATTGCAGGAAGTGAGGACAAAGTGGCGAATACTGGAAATTTTGTGGTGGGTTGGCTAGATATTGGCCATTCCCACATTCACTTCCTCTCCCTGAAGAACCGCATTGAAGATAGCAATATGTTGGATCTCTATCCATACTAATTTGAAGGAAAAATCCCTATTCTGCCCCAAGTCAATGCTGTCACAAGAAATCTGCACTGTCGACCAGATGGTACTATTGGACCTAAGGAAATTCAACCAAGAAGTAAAAAGGATAACCTTACAAGGAAAGGAAGGCAATGGAAAAACTCATCCAAGATGAGGTGATCATTAAGCCAGCGGATAAAAGGCGGAGGCACGGTAATTAGGAGCAGATTATTTAGAATAATACTATCGCTTACTTGGAGAAGGAACGTGTAAGAAATTTCAAAATCCCATGGAGGTGGTCAAGGAAATTATGCATGAATATATGGAAGGTGGCAAAGTCCTAGGAAGTCTAAAAAAATTAAAAATAAAAAGGTCGGCCATCCTGCGATGTTCTATCTACATATATGCAAATTACCTAAAATACACAAGGATGTGAAGAAACCACCTGGAAGACACATTGTCAATGGGTACAATATACAGGTTATAAAATGTTAGGAGCATCATAAGAAAATATTGTCCAATTCTCCGAAGAGACCCAACATTGAGGGAAGTTTTACCAGAGCTCCCCACAATTATTTGTCGAGGAGCCAAGAATCTGGAAAGGAAACTCACGCACAGACCTTTGAACATGAAAGAGAATAACTACTTTAGGATTAAATCAGGCTTTCACAGATGTGGCAATTGCTTGAACTGCAAGAATACAAAAAGCAAGAAGGTACCGGGGATCGAGGAGAGAACATTAAAGTAATAAAGTACATTTCTACTGAAACAGGTTATCTCCATATGTCCATGTGGCGCCAAATATGTTGGAAGAACCACAAGACCCCTCAATCAACGCATCCAAGAACACGCACAAATATCAAGAAAGGTTATGAGAATCTGTCTATGCACTTAAAAATTGTACATGGCCAGAACCCAGAGAGCCTCCAATTTTACAAGATTAAAAACTGTGCCATCATGCAGAGGCAGCAACTTTGACAAGTTTATAGAGCAAGAGGAGATGCACTGGATATTCACTTTGGACACGTCAACCGCAAGGCCTGGATGCACATTTTGAACTTAGAACAAAACCATGCATAGGGACCCGGTTTTAAAGAGACTGAACCAAAACCCTACTTATGGACTTGCCATGAGGTACGGACTCAAGTGTCCATCAAGGTGCACAATTGACTGCGGATCATGTCGAGACTAGATCCACATAAAAACTGGTTATATTCCCATCCATACCTCCATCTTAGTTTTATAGTTATACATTTGATATGTTATAAATAGGATTAGTAACCCATCTCTATTGTCCAGTTTTAAAGGTAATTTAAACTTCAGAAATAGTTCCTTTATACACTCCGTTAATTTGTGTATCACTATAGGATTATATTCATTGTATTTTTCAATTATATTTTAGGTATAATGGATGTTCTACAGTATATATGCTAAATCTGGCTCATGCAGTAATTTGAAACATTGCGACCAACAGTTTCTGCAGCGCTTTACGATAACCAAAGGGAACGAGATAAATGGTCATATGAAACCAGAGGTGTAGAGGGCCCTGCTCATAGGAGCTTACAATCTAGAGGGATTGAGGAAGACAAGAGGAATTTTACTGGACAGCAGGATCATGAGTGCCAGTGGTTTGGGAATGGTGGGGTCATAGAAGCTGCTTCAATCATGTGAAGCGGAAGAGCAGAGCGATGAGTTGCATCAGTCTCTGTACATTTTAAAATTTATATATGACTAATAAAGTTTTGATGAGCTCATTGACGAGATTTATCTAGTCCAATATATCCCATTAAGCAGATTTAAAATAAATTCATTTTACTGACCAACTAGGGATTCATGCTTAACACCAATTTATTAAAACCCTAATTTTCTCATCACCAAGCTATATTTTCTAATAGTCACAGGTAAACTGGGCAGGAAAATCCCCTCAAACACATTCCTTCAATGTCTGACTATACCATTTATTTTCATTTATTCAAAACGAATCAATAAATGGCGATATGTAATTCAACTATATCATCTCTGTATCAGTGATGGAAAGAGTTAATCTGCAGTTTATAGGCAGTAACAAATCGAAACTGCCCCCCCCCAAATTTAACAGTCAATATGAACCTCTAATGAGGAATAAACCAGTAGACGAGTCCTTATGGCTGGCATGCTGATATGCACTTGGATTTGGTGTTTAGGATGTGAAGACAAACCGATTGTTCTGCTAGGACCAGTGAAGGGGTTTGACCCTCGGGGGGGTGGGGGAACGGGACCTGGATGGCGTCACATGATTGGACACTGCCAAATCCAGAACTATCTGAACGCATCATCTTGAAGTGACTGCACGATGCAGCATGCCACGTGACCGGGCTGGACCTAGTACCCGGAAGTAAAGACAATCGTACACAGGAACTGCATATTCAATTAAAGTGCAATATACATTAGGCTGTATAAAAAAATAAAAAAACAGCCCCTAGAAACCCCTAAACACGAACATTTTCTGACTGAAGGCAGATACACTGCTGAAACGCGTCTCAGTTCTATTTTAACCAATTATGTGTATTTAATAGGGTTTTATATGTAAGTGGAGAAAGTGAGGACTGCCATTTTTTATTACACCATATCCATTCCAAAAGAAAGGAGCAGCACCAGTCGATCATCACTGGAGAGGTTTGGCACAAGCCCTTAATTGTGCCAACGCGAATTCTCAAAGAGACGGAGAAATTCAAGAAGCTCCAGAGACTGAGACTACAGGGACCTAGCGTGCATCAATTGTGATTCATATAACAATACGAGAGCTCCGTCTCTCCTGTATCTTCTGTTTACATTGAAGGGGCACTATTCCAGCTAAAAAAGGGACGAGCCATTAACTGGCCAGAGGCAAATATTCCTTAGAGCCGGGGTACAAGGCCCCCGATTGGGCTCGTGGTACTTATGGAATTCTTATGGAATTGCTGCACTATTGAGTCCTCTAAGCTGCGAGGTATTAAGTGGAACGTAGATTTTTGTGGATCTGGTAAACCCATCTCCCTACCCGCAAGCCAATATAGTCACCTGCTGCACAAACCCCCATAGCTGTATGTGGCAATGCGGATTTGTGTTAAGAGGAAGAGGATGCACCCGGTATTGCAGGAAGTGAGGACAAAAGGGGCAAATACTTGAAATTTTGTGCTGGGTTGGCTGGATATTCGTCACATTCACTTCCCCTCCCATATTAACTCCCCACATAAAACCAGCAATGTCACATTTCAAAAAATACTTTGCTTCAACCAGTGTAAAGGACAGGTTAATATGATGTAACAGAATTGGGGAACAACTGTATGAAAACAAAGCACAAAGATCACAGCGCAACAAAGTTTAAATTGATGGATGCTTTAGGCCCCTTAAAACCGCACTCACAAGATTCAAAATGTGTGTAGACATGTAATGGAGGTGCCATCTCAAACAAGCCGCAGAGAAGACCAGATATCATGCGTTTGCATTCCAATTGTGGAACGCGGAAGTAACTAAAGACTAAAGAGATTCATAGCGCTTTTACATCTGATGTTTTTCCACAAAACGCATCAGATGTTTTAACATCTGATGCGTTTCGTGGAAAAACATCAGATGTAAAAGCGCTATGAATCTCTTTAGTCTTTAGTTACTTCCGCGTTCCACAATTGGAATGCAAACGCATGATATCTGGTCTTCTCTGCGGCTTGTTTGAGATGGCACCTCCATTACATGTCTACACACATTTTGAATCTTGTGAGTGCGGTTTTAAGGGGCCTAAAGCATCCATTAATTTAAAGGTCGTTTCGCTATGATCTTTTAGGTTTTCATACAGTTGTTCCAATTCTGTTATATTTGCTGGTTGACGTCAGAAAGAGACATGGGGAACAACGGAGATACGTATATGCCCTGTACAGAAACAAATCCTGCCTGAGTCCCGCGGTAAGAAAGCAGATTGTACAACAAATGCTTATGCAGGCTATTGATTACAGAGATGTAGTGTATGCAGCCGCCCCGCAAACACACCTTCATAAACTTACTACATTGTATAACTTATTCTGCCGCTTTGCATTACAATGTAACTACATGACCCACCATTGTGACATGTTAAAAGAGCTAAACTGGCCATCGCTGGAGTCTAAACGGAAACCTCACCTTTCCAGCCTGGTGTTTAAGAGCATTTCTGGGAAGCTGCCACCCTACCTGAATAGACCGCTTCCCTCAGCAGCTCCCTCATCCTATAACCTCCGAATCCAGGACCAGCACCTTACTTGCAATACCACAATACAAAAAGACAGTGGCTCGGTCCTCATTTTCCTACAGAGCACCACAATTATGGAATAACCTCCCAGACACCATCAAATCTTCCCCCAGTCTTAAGTCACTCAAGAGCTCCCTATTAACATACCTCAATACAGAATGCACCTGTAAACATGTAACATAGTGACTATATTTCCTACATATTTATTTTCTGTTAATCTGTATATTTGTGTTTAATATCTTGCATTGTATTACTTTGTATTTCTGTAACACTTCAATGTTCTTGAACCCAGGACATACTTGAAAACGAGAGAAATCTCAATGTATCCGTCCTGGTAAAATCCTTTATAAATAAATAAAACATATGGTGCTGGTACACTGTTTATGTAAGCTAAAAGGACAGGTTATCTGCTGCTCCACAAACTGCTAAAATTCCACAAAATAGGGATAAAGTGGCTTAACAGCTTATGAAACTACATCCCCTCTTTCCTGCATACAGTATGTGGGGATTAAGCATTGCCTGTAGATTGAATTCACCCATCAATCAAGAGCAGAATTTGCTTAAAGATAGATGGGGACAGGGTGACAGGCTTAGAGCCAACTCCAAGCTTAGAACAAAGTGAATTAGACCGTCATACTTGCTGAAATGAAGGTGAGTTTACAAGATGACCCGTGGGTTTCCGCTTCAAAATTTGAGCAAGTCTATCAGCTCACCCATCGCATTCCACCAGATCAGACCTCTGATGTACTGCAATACCTGGTGAAGAAGTTTACATATTTAGATCGAACTGCAAATGATGGCAGAGGAAAAGGACACACTGGAAGGGAAGGCAGGACAAAATTTGATAAGGTGTTACAGGACAACAGAAAATTGCAATGGTGGCTACCTATGAGGGTAAACAAGCCGGTGCAGATATTGTAATAAGAGTGGTCACAGGCGGAGAGATTGTAGAAAGGCAAAGAGACCAAATAGTGACTGAGGTATCACGTGCGAATCCCTCATCCTGGGCCTTAAAATCTGAAGAAAAAAAAAGCGATCAAAAATGTACCAGAAAAGGGGAGGCAAGAACATCATTCTAACCCCATGTCCAGAACCAATCTGGTCCCATACAGGAAGCACTGAGAATCACGACAGCAGAAGGGGCAGATACGGCAATCGCAAATTGGATCCTGGGGACGAAGGTCCTCAGATTTAGTTTTCGGATTGACTAGCACCAGACAATATAGTTCCCATTTGCAAAATATTTTAGGGACCATGCTGGGCACCCCAAGTGCATAGAATTATTGCTGGACATCACACCAAGCTTCTCTTTGATACAGGAGCTACAGTGACATTGACTGACCTAACCCCCAAGTCCCTCTTATGGGGCAAAACAAACATTTATTTTAAGACTTGGGAGATGCCAGACCCAGGCCTCTTACACCACAAGCAACTTTGACTTTAAGAAATCAAACTAAAATACCAATATGGCAAACCAAGAACAAAGAAAGTACTATACTGGGTGTGAATATAATGAGAACAGAAGGAATGCTGGTAATGTTTTATGGAGAGATACTAGAGGGAGAAAGTCTGTTACCACAGATGGTACTTTAACTCCTGCAGCACCCATTGCCTCCATTTCTTCAGATTTGTAGCCAAACACTAGTGACAACCCTGATCCCCTCAGTTTAATGCCACTGCTATAGATGAGCATCTTGTCTAAGGGGAGACATGGGGAGAATCAAAGTAGCAATGGAGAAGTGTGTCACAATTCAAAAGGCGAAGGCTGATAGACATGAGACAATCTCCTGCCATTGGGGACAGAGTTTGACTTTTCACGAGAAATATAAAAAAACTGCAACAATGAAAATGGCCCCTTGATTTATAGGTCCGTATTAAGTCTTGAGCCGGGAAAACCCCATTTCAGGTGCATTGGCATTACCATCATACCTGAAAATACACAACGTATTTCAGGTCAGTCTCTTGAAACCCCTGCTATGTAACAGATTCACCAAGGCTCATGCCACCCCCACTTGTCTTGGTGGAGGGTGAGGAAGAATGAGGTACATGCCATCATAGATTCTCATTCGTCTAGATGTACACTGCAATATTTCGTGGACTGGGAGGGGTTATGGGCCCAGGGACAGGTCCTGGCTACCTGCTGGCAAAGTCCATGTGCCTCGTCTTTTCATGCCCTCATCCCTCTGCACCTGTAGATGGGGGTTCTGTCATATCCTATCCCAGCGGTACCTGGCACCCTGCTCGCTGGCCAGGCACCAAGTGAAGAGCAGGATTGTTGTGGTCACGTGAGATACCAGGGCGCTACTTGATGCAGCGCCCGCCGGGTTTAAAGCCCAACGTCTCACTCCAGTGCCCTGAAATGATCATACGCCTCAGGTGTTTGGTTACTCAGTCTTCAACCTTGGCAATTACTGACGAACCTGTTCTATCGATATTGGCTTACGGCCGACTCCCCTGGTACCAAGATCCCTGTAATCCCATCCAAGAATATTGTATTCTGGTATCTGTTAACCCTTGCTGGTTTGTGTCGTGCTGTTCCCTGAAGATAGTTGCACCGACCACTTAAGGATCAGAACGGTAGATAGAATACTGTGTACAGGGACCAGTAATCATGGAACCAAGGGGGATTTGTGACAGTACCCCATACTCCGAGTGGCTTTAAAGTTGTGGCCATGCTTATTTGCATAATGTGACATCACATGAAGTGGCTGCAGCAATACATCTGCAGGGAAAAGCACCTAAAGCCAATAAAAATCTGAAAATGCTATGCTCCAGTTTAAATGAAATCAAAACTTTAGTTCTGAAAACAGACTTTTGGCCACAACCGAATCGTTGAGTCTTGGATGCATCTTTTTTTTCCTGGAGAAATCAGGAGCCGAAATTCTTAAAATTACCGGCAATCTTCAGCAAATACCTGCTTGTAAGCCTCGAATACTGGTCATGCCAGGAGAATCAGCCAGATGGCAACCCTACCCATGGCACATGCGCGTTTCTAATGAAACCCATTGCCAGCCAATTTATGACCGAAGGTCAGTCTTCCTGTACAGCATATATTAACATGATTAGCCGTATCAGCCCAAAACTGTCCAAATAGGAAAGCGTACAATAAGTTCTGAGATGCAGGACACTTCTCTACCGAACTGGGGACATAAACAGGGTGCCCCCCCCCAAAGGTTAATAGGAACAATAGGCCTCAAAGAGGTTGCAAAAAAAATTAAAAAAAAATAAAAATCGGGAAGGCGTAAAACTTAACCTTTATTCGATAGTTATAAGATGGGAGAATCCTCCAAGAGACTCCGTACAATTTTGTAATAAAAGGGACACTCAAGATGAATAGGATCGGGTCAATAGAAAACAGGAAGGTAGGCAGGCGCGGCACAATGCAGTAGTAATATGAATAACCACCCGTTAATTATTACCCGATATAATTCTATAACCACTTGATTAGTGATGGACTGGACAGAGTTTGAGGAGCCCCAATGTGGCAACCAATCATTGCAAAAGTACATACAATAGTCTAATCTGTTCACTGATTGATGTAGAAGGGGATATAGAGATACAATATAATTACTGATCGTGGAGATCTGTATGAAACGCAGGGGTGTACGGTTATTGACATGGTAGCACCTTGTCTCCAATCCCTGGTGCTCAAACCCATTCCGCTTTAGGTTCATGTTACCAGTAGATTTTTCCTCTAGTATTAGATTTTACTCCTGGTTTTTATACATTGTGTATACAGTAATAATCATATCCAGCATTATGCAATGTTAACGGCTGGGAGTTCATTCTGAAAGGGAGACACATGGTCTGAAGGACCATTTCATAGAGAATTGTATCTTCCATGCAGCTCAGATGATGGCCTTGAAGATGCTGGAGAGAAGCAGGACCTCCCAGAGCAGGTTTATCAGGGAATTTAGTGTGTCTTTCTTACTGACATCACATCCCAACATCAGGTGTTCCGGTCAGGCTTTCAAATTAAAACATGCCGGGGGGGGGGGAATCAACATGCTCTTATTCTGGCTAATGTAAGTCCTGTCAGGCCTTGTGCTGTCGTTGCCACAGAAAGGCCTAGACTGATGCTGTTGCACCAAGAGACGCCTTGACGGCCGCCTTCTTGTCGTGCCCTGATTGTGTCAGCTCTCCTGCAGACACCATGTATGGAACCAGAACACCTTTATACAGACACATGTTCTCCAATCAGTAGCCCTGGATTTCCTATACAACATTGACGCCAATTCCACAATGCTTTTACATTGATAGAAGCTCATTCACTGGACTCAAGCTTACCTTGGTGTACCCAACCTACGGATTTTTTCCTGGACTTTATTGGATTACCCTCCTGGATACTGTGCCTTGATTATCCTGCTGCCCATTGTGTCTGCAGTCCCTTTCCAGTCCTTTCTTGCCTCTGTTATATAGGTCAGCCCCATTCCTGCATCACCACCTATCCATAAAAGTCCAACTACCGCCCAATATCAATGCTCCCTGTCAAAAATTCTGGAAAAATGTTTAAACTCAATTACATGATTATTATCAGTATTTGAACTATTTAACCCATTGCGAGGCATGTCCTGTGGCTATTCCGGTACCGGCACAGGACTCAGCCGTGCGGCGCTCCATGGGGGAGTGGCTCTTTGACGACAGAACAAAGATCGGTAGTGAGCGGAGCGGAGGCCACTACCAGTGGTGCGCCTGGAGGTGCGTCACATCTCATGGCGGCACACGAATCTGATTTGGGTTGGGGACTTTGCGCTTTCAGGTCTCAAGGAGTGCGAGCGCTGCAGCAGGTGATGGTGCCGGACCGACGGGGCTGCTAGAGACCCTGGTTGCAGGCCTTCAGCGCTGGCGGGATGTGCCAGTGGCTCGGGAGGAGGTGGTGGCGACAGCGCCGGTCGCGATGCTGGCGCGTGTTTCAGCAGAGGTGCAGATGGAGGCGGGGGAAAAGGGGGTTTTGGGGAGAGTGGGGGTTTGCGGAGTACCAGTGGGTCCGCTGCGAGTTGCCGCTCGGTTTGCAGGTGACCCGAGATCAGAGAACATTTGGAAAGGGGAGACAGTGGATTGCCCTAAAAAAAAAAAAAAAAAAAAAAGTATGGGTTGGAGGGCTAGGCCAAGGAAAATGGAAAAAAAAAAATTACCTCATATGTGGGGAACTGGATGCAAGGCTATCTGGCGTACTGTGGTATGCATGCGAGCGGTACCTGGAGAGTTGTATACCCTTGTTTGCTTACATAGATCTCATATGGGGAGCATATAAGGTGTATGGCGGAAAATGCTGGTTCAGATACAACCAGCAGTTCAGACAAAAAAATGGCGGTGCGTCCGGGTATGCGTTTCGATGTACAGGTCACCAACTTGTGGCTGTTGCCGGCACGGCGGGGGGGGCAGTCCTTTATTGGAGTCTTCCCTGGGGGGGGGGGGTCAGGGGGAGGGGTGCTGTTGGCTCTATGACGAGACGCATTGCAAGTGGGCGGCATGCCGCTTCCGGCACGAGTGTTCGGGGTGTGGGGGGTCCCCCACCCCTTGTTCAGGTGTTTGAAGGGAGCATGTGTAGCGACTAGGCCTGCTATGCTAGGCAGGAGGAGTTTAGTGGACGGGGTTTCGCCGGTGCGCGTCCACGCGATGCTCCCTAAATACCCTAGTCAGGCGGCGGTGCTCCTGCGGGATGGGTTTTACTCCGGCTTTCATATTCCCCATGAGCCAGACTTCCAATTGTTTTCGGAAATTTGGTGTCTGAGCGGGACAATGAAAGGGTGTTGGGGGAGAAGTTGAAGCAGGAGGTGCAATATGAGAGGATGGCGGGTCCGTTCGGGGAGTTACCCTTCGTCAACTTGGGTCTGGTTCCAAAGAAGGAGACGGGAAAATTCAGAATGATACACCTGTCCTATCTGGCTGGGGTGTCAGTTAACGATGGCATAGGCAAGGATTCTTGTCGGGTGCGTTATGCATCCTTTGACGAAGCGCTTCAGCTTGTTAGGGAGGCTGGTCCGGGGTGCTGGTTAGCTAAGGTGGATGTGGAGGCAGCATTCAGGTTGCTTCCCATCCATCCATACTGCTACCACCTGCTCGTTTCGGGGAAAATATTTTGACCGTTGCCTGCCAATGGGGTGCTCCATCTCCTGCCACTATTTTGAATTGTTCGCGACTTTTGTGGAGTGGGTGGTGCACCAGCGAGCAGGTGCGAACTCCGTAGTACACTACCTGGATGACTTTGTGGGTCCTGGGGAGTCTACGGTTTGTGTGGAGTTGCTCGGAGCATTCAGGGAGGTTGCAGCAGATTTTGGTATACCTTTGGCGGAGAAGACCAAGGGGCCCTGTAGCCGTTTGTCATTTCTGTCAATTAAAATAGATACGGTAGAGAGGGTTTTCCGCTTGCCGGCCGATAAGATTGAGGTGTTGCAGTGCTTGGTGGTGCGGGCCTTGGGCACGGAAAAATTCTGGCTACAAGAGTTGCAGTCGCTATTGGGTCACTTGGCCTTCGCGTGCCAGGTGATGCCGATAGGTAGTGTGTTGTGTCGCCGGTTGTCCTTGGCGACAGCGGGCGTCAGGATGCCACATCATATTGTCCGCATTACTCGATCACTGAAAGAGGACCTTGAGGTGTGGTGCAAGTTTTTGGCAGAGTACAATGGGCGTACCTACTGGCGGGAAGCAGAAATGGACAATGGTTCCCTGGAACTGTTCATGGACGCTTCAGGCTCTGGTGGGCTTGGGGCCTAGTTTCAGGGGTCCTGGTGCACCCAGACCTGGCTGCAGGAATGGGCGGCTTCTGCTTTGGTGCGGAACCTGACCTTCTTGGAACTCTTTCCGATTGTGGTGGTGCTGGAATTGTGGGGTGAGAGGTTGGCGAATCGGTGAGTGATTTTGAGGACCGATAACATTGGCGTTGTGCACGTGGTGAACCACCCATCTTCTAGGTTCGGCTCCGGTTTTAACGTTTGTGCCATTTGGTTTTGCGCCATCTTAAATACAACATCTTTGTCAGGGCGGTGCATGTACCGGGCGTGGATAATGTAATAGCCGACTCTCCCGGTTCCAGTGGGACCGTTTTTTGGCAGGTGGCTACTCGGGCGTCAGCGACGGCTTTCCCTTCATGGCTGTGGAGCCTCATTTCGCCAGTCTGAGGAGGATGGTGGACAGTGCTTTGGCAGAGGCGACCTGGCGGTCCTACATGCAGGTCTGGCTTGATTGGGGAGAAGGATTGGTTGTCCGAGGATCGGATTTACAGGAGCAGGGGAGCTCAGAAGGCTTTGTCAGCCCTGTCCTTTTTGTGCCGATTGATGGGGTGGGAGGTTGGTCGGTCGGGATTTTTGGTAGCGGAAGGCGGTGGTGGGATGGCATCGGGCTCCAGATCGCAGGCCGGTATCAGAAGAATTGTTTTTTGGTCTGTTCCGGCAAGATCCGTAAATCTGTTTGAGTTACGAGGTGGCGCTGTTTCAGGTTTCTTTCCCCCTCCCGAGTTTCTATGTGGCGTACCGGGTGGGGGAATTAGTAGCGCGTAGTTTCGGGGTGGAGTCTCTGTTGGGGAGCCATGTGGTGAGTTAGGAAGGGGTCCGGAAATTTATTGCACGTTCAAAGACGGATCAGAGGGGTAGGGGGGCCTGGGTTACCCTGGGTTGGATTTTGGGAGCTGGCTGCACGGGGAACTGACCGGTATCTGGCCCTGTGGCCACAAGGTGAGGGATCATTCTTGGTCCATGGAAGTGGGTTCCCCTTGACACTGTACCAGTTCACTGCTGTGTTTTGGCATTGTCTAAGGGACTTGGGCTTCGACCCGGCTTATGCGCTGTACTGTTTCTGCATTGGCACCGTGACGGTTGCCGCAGGGGCTTCTCCGGAAATGCTGCAGCACCTGGGAAGGTGGCGGTCGGAGCGCTATGTCATTCGTCCTAATTTGCGGTTATTTCAGGTAGTCCGTTCCTCCGCATGGGAGGAACCTGGGATTCCCGCCGGACCTAGTCCCAGTTCGTTGGGTAACCGGGGTTTGCAGTGGGCACAGGTTTTCCAGGAGTGGTCCTTGTCTGAGGGTTCCGTGGGATATTGTCTTGTTGATCCATGCAGGGGGTAATGATTTTGGGATTGCTCGGTCGGTAGATTTCATTAAGGATATTAAGCAGGACTTTGCACGTTGCTTTGGGCTGCTCGATGAGATTTCTTTAGTTTGGTCGGAGGCTTTATGAGCGGCGTTGAGAGGGCACTGGCTGCGCAGAGACTGCCGTTGGGGGTGTGGCAGCCTCTGACATTGGCATGATACTTGCCAGCAACGGAAAAGATAAATATGCTGCCTTCAGGGAGACGACCCACATTTGAAATCAGGTCAGGCGGGGCAATTAGCTCATGGAACAGAATTGGTGTAACTGCCTACCACAGGACATGCGCGGTAGGGTCAGAAATATATGAATAAATGGATTCTACATGTTGGTTTCAATAAAAGCTGTGGCCACGCCCTTTCCAATACAGAAGTGTTTGTGTGGTTATTGGGGGGAAAGGATATGGTTAAAAGAGGTCACAGGCCTAAGCAGTCATGCCTGAGCCCTGCGGTAAGAAAGCAAATTGTACAGAAAAATGCTTATGCCAGCTATTGAATACGGAGATGTAGTGTATGCAGCTGCCCCACAAACTCACCTTCAGAAACTTACCACATTGTATAACTCATTCTGTCGCTTTGTGCTACAATGTAACTACATGACCCCACCATTGTGACATGTTACAAGAACTAAACTGTCCCGTTCACTGGAATCCAGACGCACCCTTCACCTTTCCAACCTGGTGTTTAAGAGCTTTTCTGGGAAGCTGACACCCTACCTGAATATGCTGCTTCCCCCAGCAGTTCCCCTCATCCTATAACCTCCGATCCAGGACCTGCACCTTACTTGCTATACCACAATACAAAAAGAAAATGGCTCCATCCTCATTTTCCTACAGAGCACGCAATTCTGGAATAACCTCCCAGACGCCATCAAATCTTCCCCCAGTCTAAAGTCCCTTAAGAGCTCCCTATCAACATACTTCAATACAGAATGCACCTGTAAACATTTAACAGGGACTATTTTCAGTTAATCTGTATATTTGTGCTATTTTTTTTTAATATCTTGCATTACTTTGCATTTCTGTAACAATTTAGGCTAGGGTCAGACGAACGCATTTTCACGTTGTCTGTGAAAAAGTACGTTCGAACGAGTGGACGCATTTTTTCACGGAGTACGCGATAGCGGTCATACGATGCGCATTTTTCGTCCGTGAGTTTGTACGGATCATCAATAAAACACTTTGTGCATCTGGACGTTATGTTGGCTGGACATTAGTAGCGTCTGACATCTCCAATTCACGCACACACGCCGCTAGCGGGCGCAGTGCACTCTGTACAACCGTACTAGCGGTTTAACGTTCTCGAAAAAATGCGTTCATTTTCCACTTGCGTTGCGCAGCCGGACTTTCGTGCGACCGTACTTCGTATATTGGCTGTCATTGCCTGGCATTTGCTGCTAGTGCGGCCGTGATTAAGTGCGCCTGCACGCGCGTTCGCACTGCGCTCGTCTGACCCTAGCCTTAAGGTTGTCGAACCCTGGTAAAATCCTTTATACATAAAAATTTACTAGTGCTAACCTGTGTTCTAATAAAAACCCGTTTAGCGTCTGCATCCTTGGGCTTGTATATCATGACCCCCCAACCAGTGTGACAGGCCCCATTAGACATTTATGAACACATTTCAGTAAGGGCTGCCAGAAGCGGTCATGAAAAGCTGTGCCATCCACAAATCCAGGGCCTTTGACTTTATGGAGAGTGCTGGCACATCTGGACATTAAACCAGAGAACATTCTAGTGTTTGATAAGGTGTGATCCGGTCACAAGTTGACTTTAATGCCTTTGCCAAGGATCGATCTCTCTAACCGGGGGAGGGGGGTGTCACTTATTCTGGATAATTTAGTTATGTTGACACATTTTACAAATACTTTGTTCACGTCTAGAAGTATACACAAAATTCCATTTACTAAGGAGCCGAAACTTGCACGGACCGACCGAGAAAATGGGGTTTAAAAAGGTCAGCATGAAAGGCTCAGGGTCTTGGTTTTCCTTCGCTGGGTACAGAGCGGACCTAGACCTGCATCCAAGGTAAAGGTTGGGATATGAATCATGGTTTCCATGCTAGGTTTGAAGCTGGTAAATGGATTCAGGGAATGACTGGATTATATTTAGTGTCAGAGAGCTGGGATTTATTTGCTGTTTAACCCTTTCGCTGCTGAGGCATTTCCCGCCCCTGTGCTGAGGTCATTTTTACCGATTTTGCTCATCATGTTTAAACGTGTTTTGAAGGCTTATTTTAGTATATGACCCAGACATATTTATAATTATATATATATATATATATATCGTTCTTTCCGTCAGACTGAGTCCTCCGCAGTGAAGTGGTTAACTTAGTTTTGAAATAAGAATCACATCGGATGTAAATTGGCGAAAAGACTTTCCAGTGTCTGTTGTGTAACACTAGACGACTGTACGAAGGGATCCTAAACTGAAGGTTAAATCACAATACTTTGGGGTTGAGGCCCTTCCTTTTAAACCCTGAATTGTACCTTAGTGGTTCTTATCCTCGTTTAGGGGTTAAGTGGCAGGTGCTCATGTCTAGAAGTGCTGCCAGAAGCCGCAGTGTAGAGTTGTGCCCTTTAAATCCCCAGGGCTTTGTATTTTATGGAGATCAAAAAGGTCTCATACACCTGGACATTAAAGCATGAGACCATACTGGTGTTTCAGAAGGAACACAAGATAACGAACATGAGCCAATTGGCAACAAAGGAAGAGGAAGATGGGAACCAAGTCGCAAGTCTCCAGAACGATCAGATACCAGGATTGACATTTGGGCCTTTTCATGTTGCTTGCAGGGACTTTCCATAAGAAATGGCCAAATTGGATGACCGGTATTAAACCAGGTCTTCCGTCAGCAGGAACATTCCCTCCCCATGGAGCCAATGATATGTCAATGCTTTGCCACAGTTTGAGAAGTTCCGATTTGTGAAAGCAAGCACTACAGATGGCTTGGTGTATATGGGAAGAGCTGTTAAGTAAACGCTTCACAGGAAGCCTGGGAGAGATTGACTCCCATGTAGAAATGAAGGTGAGGTTGTGATGAAATATCAGATCATATTATTGGACAGGGGTCACAGGCCTAGAAACATTAGGCCTGGTTAAGGACTGAAAATTGAAAAGGTACTTATGGGTCACAATATACTTAGATATCAGCACATGCTTACGTGATGCTTTCCCTTTGGCTCATGCATTAAATTTACCATTTCCTGTTGTGTCTTTGTAGATTGTGTTTTTGTATTTAGGTTACAAGATTTAGACATGGAGATTTCACAGGGGCTTTAACAGGTTTGAGCTTGTAAATTGCATTGACTGTAGGAGACCAATTGTGCGCTGGCCAAAAAAGTCCCCCACGTGGATGTAGCTCAGCTAATAGGTGCTCGCCTTCCATTGGATCATTACTGCAGCGATTAATAGGTTTCAGCCTTTATATGAAGTCATGTGACTCTGAATGAGCAGGTTTTTCCATCAATGGGTTCTCGCTTCGCTGATGTAGGCATATTCCAAGATACGAAGGACACACCTACCCAATACTTTTGGCAGAGGCAGCAGCAGAACCTTCCATAAAATTCAAGGATGTTCTCAAACCTGACCAAGATACTTTATGGAAAATTGACTGAAAATGAAGTGTGAGGAGATCCAAGAAACCAGGGATGAGGTCTGTTTTGGGACCAGAGAATAAAAATTTAAAAAACATTTTCAGCTTCTGCTGTAAGAACCAGCCTGTGTATAAGGTCACTTGGTAAAGTGGTAATTTAATAACCCTATGTATCTGTATCCCTGAGGGAGGAACCCAGGACAGCTATATATAAAAAAAAAAAAGTGAAAAAAGGTCGTGGTGTCCACAGGTGCCCAGTGAATAGGAACTTTTCGGCATTGTCAGCTAGAGGTGACGCAAGAACTAACCTACGTACCTCACCTTCAGCCAATCTAAGACTGACATCTTGCACCTAATCCTTTCCGTTGAGGAAGAGACACATTTGGAATTATCCTTATATAGACTTGGTTAGAATTTTTAATCTGTTTTACAGAGAAAAAATATACGACGCTGATGAACTGAAGCTGGTTATTTATTGAAGTTTGGAAAATACTTTTCGCTGTCATTGCACATATTGGTGTTCAAGTTATATTGTATATTGTTATACAAGACCATTGCTGCTACTCATTCTAACCCACAGCCTCTTGATGGCACCTGCCCATATTGCCTTTTCTCTTGATGTATATTAGGTTTACATTTTAATATCGCTGTATATGTGTGTGATCGATAGCATGACGACAATTCAAAGATATATAGTGGTCTGAATTCTGCATTCCACCCCTTTCTACATGTTTCTCCCCATTTGCTCTGGGCCTGCTATTCTTCCATGTCATGTTCACTGAACCTTTAACTTTTATTGCCCCTACAACCCTCCAAGATCCTCAACTCCAACCCAATGTGATGCTATTTGGGTTTGCAAACTTAATTTCTCTTTCAGAAAATGCCCAAAAATCAGTCTTACCTGGCCCTCGCAGAGCGCAGCTCATTTGCCTCATCCAGCAGGACTTTGCTCCCACCCTCACCCTCACCCCTCCATGGTTTTCATTTAATATATACCCAACTAATTGATCAGGTGATATCGCAGCAACCTACACCATTTACTCTGGTACCTCCATTTCCTGTTTTTACTCACCTCCACCACCTTTCTCTAAGGTTTATCCCACGGTTTGTCTTTTCTTTCTCACCCCTTCTCTCTATACACCTTTCCAATTGCCCCAGGATGGAAAACAGTTGCAATACACCACAGCCTGCTCAGTTCTTTTAACCTATCGGCTGAGTGCTAGTGGAGGGTGTTAAAATCCAGCCCTCCTACCCCCACACAAAGATTTAAAACTCTGCAATCACATTACTACCAAAAGAAAACGGTCCAAAGTCCTATTTATCCTGCCACTTTCCATGGCAAACGATGTGGAAACTAACCCTGGTCCTATAGCTGACACAACCTTTAGTCTCCACTAAAAAAAAGCCTCAATTGTGCACTAACATTCGCAGCTTACTCCCTAAATTGGATGAGATACAAGCTTGGTGTTGCTATTACAAATCCAAAATCAATGTGCTCACAGAATCATGGTTAACCCCTAAAGTACTAGACTGCCATATAAATACAGTATTCATTGTATAGAAAGGAGCAAAGAGGGGGAATTGTTATTTATGTTGAGGAGTCCATAAAGTTCACCCCCCTTTACAGAATACTAGCTCCCCTGCCACCTTTGATTTCCTCTGGTATAATTGAGATCCCATTCAGTAAATCATTGTTGCTGGATTCTAAATCACCCACTGAGCTCCCCAGTGCACTCCCTCTCTGACACAGCTCAAATCCTTAATAGCCTACTTGCAAAAAACCAAAAAGTGAACTGCTGGTCTGCGATTTTAATAGATTGGCTAAATCCTAAAACCAATAAACACTCACTGTTTAAGACTTTGCAGCTAGCTAACTCAATCTCCCCCACTCGCATTAATATGAAGAGCCCTAACTATACCTTGCTGGACTGGATTCTCGCCTCAGGTCCTGATAGAATACAGGTGTTCTCGCCAATAGCTTTAGTGAACACTGTCTAGTGTACTGCGTGCACAAAATAAAAGGCCACAAAAACCTCCCCCAAAAAAGGTAATCACCAGGTCTTTCAAGAAATGTATTCTTGAATCCTTCCTAAGTGATCTCAAACAGCTCCCATGGTACAGACTAAACTTAATCCCAGACCTAGACTGTGCAATTGAATAACTTTCAGTCTGAGCTCCTGCAAGTCTGGAATACCCATGCCCCACTGCATAAAATGCGAGTAAAAGGGACCCATCTTCCCTGGGTTACAGCTGATCTTACACAAATGTACCAGCTTAGAGACTCAACTCAATTTCAAGAGTAAAGTGTGTGGTACCCCTTAGTCAGGCGCTACTCGCTAGTCGTGTCTGTTAAAGTAGCGGTGTAATCACTCTTAAGGAATTTCAACAATATAATGAGGTATAGCAATGCTAATTTAACAGCTTTGTGTACCATAAAAAATTAAAACCGAGTATAGAAAAAAGTGTAAATATTCATATTAAGAACATACACCCTCTGGCTTCGGGGGTGATGAATCACAGTCTTTAAAAAGCACAATAAATCAGTCTCTGTGTTGCATAAAAAGAGAAAAGAAAAATAATTAAAAAATAATAAAATTTTCCTCTTAAATGATTGCTTCCGCTCCTCTCGTCCCTTCAAAATTCCTCCAAGAAAGAAAGAGGGGATTAAGGATACGTCCGCATCTGTCAGATAAACCAGAGAGTAAGGATTGGTACACTTACGCTAGTGCGGTGATGGATGCTGCTCTGTCTGTTGCGTTCTGCCCAGAAATCCTCTTTGTATCTGCTCCTTCGTGCCTTGTCTTTTGAATTTTCTCGTCCAGGATACTGCAGAAGGCTTCCCTTTATACGGTGCCTACTGGTTGCTGGCGATGTTAAAAGATGGCAACTGGATGCAGCAGGAGGTTGGCTGTGCAAAAATTTATTAAAGACAGCTCACAAATAATAACGCAAGCAAGGATAAAATAAAAATAAAAATATTTTTAAAAAGTTAGAAAGTAAAAAAAAAACATAAGTCCATAGGAGGTAAAAAAGTCTTTAAAAGTGGGCATAGGGGTCTCCAAGACGCGGTTCGCCGGCTCCCTGGCCAGCTTCATCAATTGGATGCTTCCTATGCTTCAGTTCAGCGTTTTTAAACTGTTTTTTTCGGCGGGAAATGTTTCGTTTTTCGGCCACAGCTGATGATGTCATCCTGATTTTGCTCTATCTCTGGCTGAAATGGGGCTGGAACCTCTGGATCTGTTAGCCTGGTGCTTCAATATTGTGAAATCTTGCAGCAGGGGTTAAGTCCAGGGATGCTTTATGTACTCAGAGTAGTATATACACAGTTTTTCATAAAACCATTATTTTTAATATATACATATAGATTGCAGAAACAGGTTTCATTAATACAGGGAAGAAAATAAAAACTTTGTGGTTTGGGTACAAATGTGAGGAGTCATGTTATTATATATATTACTGAATATACCCGTGTTGCTCAAACGGGATAGTGGTCTCAAATTTAATACTATTACTTTTTGTTGGCCTGGTGTTTCATTTTGGTGAAGTCTTGTAGCAGAGGATAAGCCCAGGAATACCTCATGCGTTTAGAGGTGTGTATATATACAGTCTATTATAGTCCAGTATCTATTTATATACATATAACAGGATTTAATCTATACAAGGAGGGAATAGTAAAGACTTGGTGTTTGAGATATAGATGTGTGTAGCAGGAAGCCTTTGAAGAAAAGGGATATGAAAGTGCGAAACTAGAAATCACGAAAGAAGAAATCGCTCAAATTGACAGGAAAGAACTTTTGGTCTATAAACAAAAAGACCAACATACAACTAAACCCAAGCATCCCCTTATCTTCACCTTTAGCCAACAAAAGAGATTAGAAGAGCAGTCACCAAATACTGGCCAATTTTAACACAAGACCCTATGCTAAAAGAAATTCTCCCAAATAGACCATCTTTTATCTGTCACGGTACGAAAAACATTAAAAGAATAGTCACCAAAAGCCAACATCCAGGAACAAAACTAGAAAAGAACTACTATCAGATGGAGAAAGGCTTCTATGGCTGCGGAAACTGTTTAAGCTGTAGGAGCACCGGCAACAAAAAACGTCATATACCGGATGTCACCAATAATGGCGGCATCTGGAAGATTCGTGACGTTTTGACATGTTTTTCCACCCACGTTATTTACCTCCTCATCTGCCCCTGTGGCCTGAAATATATAGGCCGGACCACCAGGGCCTTAAATATCAGAATCAGAGAGCATATCCGGAATATAACCAAAGGCGTGGAGACCCACAGTGTCCCCCTCCATTTCAAAAAAATACACCACTGTGATCCCACCAACCTCCAGTTCCTGGCCATCAAGAAGATCCATCGCCCAAGAAGAGGAGGAGATATGGCCAAAATTCTAGGACGAGAAGAGATGCGTCTCATCTATGAATTCAACACCCTGGCCCCTGCCGGTCTGAATGCAGATTTCGAAATCTGCCACTTCCTATGACCCAAAGATCTAAAATCGTACCGTGCCTTATGAAGAACACCGTAATTAGCCGTTTTACCACAAGACTCCCCCCCTCCCAAAATCTGTCACAACAGCTGTATTTAACCCCTTAGTGACCGGGCGGTTTTACACAAATCCGTCCTTTAGTGACCGCTGCTGTTTTTACGTTTCTGCGCTGCTCGTGTTTAGATCAACTTTTCCTCTTACTCGTTTATTCAACCCACACATATTATACACCCTTTTTCCCCGCCATTAAATGGACTTTCTAGAAATACCATTATTTCCATCATATCCAATAATTTAATATAAAAAAAAATATGAAATATGATGAAAAAAATGGTAAAAACACACTTTTTCGTAATTTAATCCCCTAAAGCTATAACCACCAATAAAGACCCCGGCTAAATAGTTTCCAAATTTTATCCCGAGAATAGAAATACCCAATTTTTACATGTTTTTACCTTTTAACCCTTTCACTGCTGAGCCAGTTCACCTATGTGCGCTGCGCTCATTCTGACCATTTTGTGCTAATTATTTTTAGATGACAGCCTAGGTCCTATTTAATTAAACTCCCCCCAGACAAAAAAAACTTTTAAAAAAAACATTTTTTTATTATTTTTTTTTTTATTTAATTTTTTTTTTACATTTTTTTTAAAACCAAACCTGGTCATGATTGGTATCATTTGAAAGGCCATAATCAGGCCTTTCAAATGATGTCAGATATGACCATCTAGCTGCCATGGATCGGGAGATAAAGGGATCCTTAGGATCCCCTTATCTCTACATGGCAGCTAGAGGGTTAACTGGCCCACTGACATACTCACACATATGGTGAGGTTGTCAGTGGGTGGGGGGGGAACCTGGAGGCTTGGCTGACATCCAAGATGTCAGCCCCCCTCCAGGTTTGAATCACGTTTTGGCCCCAATTGGCGCCGCAACGTGATCCGGCAAAAAAATGGTTAATGCCATACACCGCTGGAAAGGGGAGGCTCTCCCCTCTCCAGCGGTGCAAACGGCATCTCCCTACCTTCAATGGTTGGGGAGATAGAGGGCTCCGAAGGAGCCCCCCCTCCCCTCCATTGAAACACATGGGGGCACCTTCGCAGCGTGGCGACGTCATCAGCCTCGCCTGCCCATGTAAATCACATGGGCAGGCTTCCTCCCTGTCAGATCGCCGTGGGATCCGACGAGGGAGGGGAGTATCGGGCGGGAGGGGGATTTGGCGCCGCTGACGTACCCTGTACGTCATCGGGTCTAAGGGAGACCCGAACACAGGACGTACAGGGTACGTCAGCGGTCGGGAAGGGGTTAAAAGAAGAATCCTCACTTCAACTTCCTCCGCCTACTATACACCAACTCAAATTTACCCCAGTCACCTCCAAATACTGGGCCTTTTTAAGTGTATACCCCCTTTCTTAAGAAAGGTATTTTGAAACCAGCCCACTTATCAAATAAATCCACCCATTCCTTGACTACCTCTATGTATATACATAAGGCCCCCCCCTCTTTTTAGTCTATAGAACGACACTCCTCTGTACTAGGGGTATAACCACGAACCCCCCATGGCTTTTAATCCCAGTACGATCGATTAATCACCAAGATGCCCTATACACACTATACATAAGGAACAACTCGCATAACACTATACCCGTCTAGACTGTACGACCTTAAATGTGAGGATGTCCAGCAATCTATATCAACAGAAAATATATAGTAACGACCAATATGATTCAACTCATTCCATATAGAATTATGTTCACCTGCGAATCGTCCATGTATGAGCACTCAGCTATGTACGCCTTTATTTTTGGTATCAAACCTGAGCGCACCATCCCATTTGAGCAATATGGGCATACGTAGCAATATATTTATATTAATATTGCTACACACGTCTATATCTCAAACACCGAGTCTTTACTATTCCCTCCTTGTATAGATTAAATCCTGCTATATGTATATAAATAGATACTGGACTATAATAGACTGTATATATACACACCTCTAAACGCAGGAGCTATTCCTGGGCTTATCCTCTGCTACAAGACTTCACCAAAATGAAACACCAGGCCAACAAAAAGTAATAGTATTAAATTTGAGACCACTATCCCGTTTGAGCAACACGGGTAGATTCAGTAATATATATATAACATGACTCCTCACATTTGTACCCAAACCACAAAGTTTTTATTATTCTCTTCCCTGTATTAATGAAACCTGTTTCTGCAATCTATATGTATATATTAAAAGTAATGGTTTTATGAAAGACTGTGTATATACTACTGAGTACGTAAAGCATCCCTGGACTTATCCCCTGCTGCAAGATTTCACAATATTGAAGCACCAGGCTAACGTAGATCCAGAGGTTCCAGCCCCATTTCAGTCAGAGATAGAGCAAAATCAGGATGACATCATCAGCTGCGGCCGAAAAACGAAACATTTCCCGCCAAAAAGAACGGGCAAAACATTTCCCGCCGAAATAAACAGTTTAAAAACGCTGCACTGAAGCATAGGAAGCATCCAATTGATGAAGCTGGCCAGGGAGCCGGCAAAACACATCTTAGAGACCCCTATGCCCACTTTTAAAGACTTTTTTACCTCCTATGGACTTATGTTTTTTTTTTACTTTCTAACTTTTTAAAAATATTTTTATTTTTATTTTATCCTTGATTGCGTTATTATTTGGGAGCTGTCTTTAATAAATTTTTGCACAGCCAACCTCCTGCTGCATCCAGTTGCCATCTTTTAACATCGCCAGCAACCAGTAGGCACCGTATAAAGGGAAGCCTTCTGCAGTATTCTGGACGAGAAAATTCAAAAGACAAGGCACGAAGGAGCAGATACAAAGAGGATTTCTGGGCAGAGCGCAACAGAGCAGCATCCATCACCGCACTAGCGTAAGTGTACCAATCCTTAATCTCTGGTTTATCTGACAGACGCGGACGTATCCTTAATCCCCTCTTTCTTTCTTGGAGGAATTTTGAAGGGACGAGAGGAGCGGAAGCAGTCAAGACCAAAAGGACACACTCAATCATTAAGAGGAAAATTATTGTTTTTTAAATTATTTTTCTTTTCTCTTTTTATGCAACACAGAGACTGATTTATTGTGCTTTTTAGAGACTGAGATTCATCACCCCCGAAACCAGGGGGCGTATGTTTGTCTCAATATAAAAGACTGATTTATTGTGATTTTTAAAGACTGTGATTCATCACCCCCGAAGCCAGAGGGTGTATGTTCTTAATATGAATATTTACACTTTTTTCTATACTCGGTTTTAAATTATGGTACACAAAAGCTGTTAAATTAGCATTGCTATACCTCATTATATTGTTGAAATTCCTTAAGAGTGATTACACCGCTACTTTAACAGACACGACTAGCGAGTAGCGCCTAAGGGGTACCCCACTTTCCTCCCAATCAACCTGTAGCAGCAACAAGGCTCTGCAACCACCCCTAAATCGGCAGCACACCAGCACCATTAAAACACCATAATCAACACCGCACAGCGCCTTAGGATACCATTTTCTGCCTCAATTTCAAGAGTACTGTTCCATGAACGATCACTATGAATACCGAAAACGCCAGAATGCATGCACAAAACCAAAAATGGCTAAAGCCCAATACTTCAATGAAAATCTAAGCTTCAAACCCTAAAAACTTTTGGAAAACCATAAGTAACATACAAGCACCACCCCCCTGTCCACTCGCAGCCGGCTGCTGTCAAAGTATACAACCAAACCCTGCAACACCCCCTAGATGTAGCAAATGCCTTTAATGATTATTTTGTTGGATGCGCCACCACTCAATACTCAGCCCCTGCTATTCACAATATTCATAAATGCCCACTGTCTGCAAAGCCTCAACTGTACACATGTACGCAGACAACACCGTAATCTACACCAGCAAACCAAATCTCCCACAGCTGGAGGCTGTGCTGCAAGAACAATTCAGGTAGAAAAATGGATCAAACACAACAAATTTAAATTCTGACAAAACTGTAACGGATGCTCTTTGGTACAGCACCTAAACTACAAATTGCAAAATCCCCATATATGTGTTTGGACAAAATCAAATGGCGCGCGCTGACCAGTCACTGCTCTCAAATATGGCTAGACCCAAACCTATCCTTTAGCCCCCCACATCAAAAACTCCTCTAAACTTTACCCTAAACTAGGTGCCCTGTACAGAAACAAATCCTGCCTGAGTCCCGCGGCAAGAAAGCAGATCGTAATCAATAGCCGGCATAAGTATTTGTTGTACAGAGATTTAGTGTATGCAGCGGCCCCGCAAATGCACCTTCAGAAACTTACATTGTATAACTCATTCTACCGCTTTGTGCTACAATGAAACTACATGACCCACCATTGTGACGTGTTAAAAGAGCTAAACTGGCCGTCGCTGGAATCTAGACGCACCCTTCACCTTTCCAACCTGGTGTTTAAGAGCTTTTCTGGGAAGCTGCCACCCTACCTGAATAGACTGCTTCCCCCAGCAGTTCCCTCATCCTATATCCTCCGATCCAGGACCTACACCTTACTTGCAATACCACAATACAAAAAGACAGTGGCTCGGTCCTCATTTTTCCTACAGAGCACCACAATTATGGAATAACCTCCAAGACGCCATCAAATCTTCCCCAGTCCAAAGTCACTTAAGAGCGCCCTATTGATGAAATTTAATCTAGATAAATGTAAAGTTATGCACTTTGGAGTGAAGAACACACAAGCAATGTATACCCTAAATGGTACGGAGTTAGGGAAATCCAAGCAGGAGAAGGATTTGGGAATAATCATAGACTTCAAACTAAGTAACAATGTGCAATGTCAAACAGCAGCCGCCAAGGCCAGCAAAGTACTGGCATGCATTAAAAGGGGAGTTCATTCACGGGATGAAAACATAATTTTGCCTCTGTATAAATCAATGGTCAGGCCGCACCTTGAATATGCCGTGCAATTTTGGGCACCTGTCTTAAAAAAAGATATTATATCGCTAGAAAAAGTGCAGAGACGGGCAACTAAATTAATAAGGGGGATGGAAGGGTTAAGTTATGAGGAAAGACTAACAAGCTTAAACCTGTTTAGTTTAGAGAAAAGGCGCCTTAGAGGGGATCTGATAACCTTATATAAATATATACGGGGCCATTATCAACCATTGTCTGATAACCTATTCATTAACAGGACTATACATAGGACAAGGGGTCATCCATTTAGACTGGAAGAAAGAAAATTTAGCTTAAAGCATAGGAAGGGTTATTTTACGGTGAGAACAATAAAGCTGTGGAATTCTCTGCCTGTTGAGGTGGTTGGGTCAGAGTCTGTACAGACTTTTAAAAAACGACTGGATGACTTCCTGCAGACACAGAATATTAAGGGTTATAATATTTAATATGTGGGTAAAAGCTTCTTGATCCAAGGAGAAATCTGACTGCCATTCTGGGGTCAAGAAGGAATTTTTTCCCAGTATGTTGCATATTGGCAAGCATTCAGACTGGGTTGTTTGCCTTCTTTTGGATCAACAGCAGTAGGTTATGTGGGAGAGGCTGAACCCGATGGACGCATGTCTTTTTTCAGCCTATATAACTATGTAACTATGTAACTATGTAACTATTAACATACCTCAATTAACAAGTTGTTTAACCAATGCTTTATTTCCTCCCATAATGCAATTTTAACCATTGCGAGTCTAAACTGGAGCAATCTGCATACTCTGCACAAGTCTACTGCAGAAGAGTCACGTTCCTCTGATGCGGTCACATCTGGGGAGCCTGCGGGGTCTCAAGGAGGTCCCGGATGCACCGCGCCGTTAGCTGGCCGAGTGCCAGGAGCTCCAGCCGTCCCCGGCTGGTTGGGGTGGGGCGTGGCTACGCAGAGCTGCCAGCCTTTAAGTAAAGGGCGCGTGCTCGGAGTCGTTGCATCTGTCCCCGCATTGGTGAGTGCATTTGTTTAGGAGTCACTGCCTCTATGATTTACTGACCTGGATTGTATGAGGCCCTTGACTGTTGCTGACCCAGACTGCCTTGTTAGGATTCTGATACAGCCTGTATGTATCGTTTGCCCAGAGCAGCCTCCGAGCGATTACTGATCCTGCCACATGTTGACTCAGTATATACTGCCCCCGCAGAATGCCGACCCAGTTTGTATGAGTGCCCTCTGCTGCTAACTCTGCTTGTACGCGTATCCTCTGATGCCGACCTGGATTGCGTAATTGACCATGTGGTTTCAAAATAGTTTTGTATAAACCTGTACAGGCTATTCCGCATCTGTTAGCAAGGTTAACCCTTTCTGCCCCAGTGTATGCTCAGTCCTGACACCTACTGCCAAAGCTTTGAAACTATACTCTGGCTGGGAGCGATAGGGTTAGCGATCCCGACTACTCAAGGATCAGAGGGCTTAGAGGTCTGTCAAGTGTGATCCACACCACGGTTGAGGGTGGACGTGAGAACCTCCATCAGTGGTTCCAATAGAGATGTGCGTTTCGTTCCGAATTGATTTTTGTACGAATTGACCTTGATTCGTTGTTTCGACGCACCTGAAATTACAGATCAGTCTGGTATCGAAGCGCACACTAACTAAACTATTTTGTTGGTTTCACTTGGAAATCATTTGTTGTATTTCTCATTTTGGATTTGTTAGGAGTGTGTTTTGCATGTTCTAGAACCATCTCTGGTGTTGGCAGTAAGTCAGTGTGATGGGGAGTAACAAGAGGCATGATGGGGGAGTAGGCGTGGTAGTGGTGTGAGGGAGATGGGGAGGAGAAGCCGATCCGAGGGCAATTCCACTACCCTGTCCTCACCATTGGTGCAGTGGCCTGAAAGGAAAAAAAAAGGTGTCTTGGTTCACCCCAGATGAGAATTATGCTCTGGTGGCTGGTGTAGTGGCACAAAAAAAAAAAAAAATCCTACTTGTCTGGAAGTGACAAAGTGACAAAGATGGCTTCCTGGGGACGAATAAGGGACGCCGTCTATGCTGTATGTCAAACCCACAGGACCAATTTACTGTCAGTCATCGGTAAGTATTAACATTTTTAATAAATCATGAATAGGCAGCACACCTGAATAAACACCGTATAGTCAAGTCAGCCGTGGGCTAGAGGTAGGCCATCTCATTACCGCCGGCATGAATCAACACATGTGCTCCCACAAGGCAGTGCTGCTAGGTGCAGAAAAAGGTTTCTCTTCCACCTAGCAGCACTACCAGGGAAACTAGTTCTACCATTACCCCCACCAGTGTCACACCCACCACTTCTGCTGCAGCTGGTCATAGTGAGATTAAACATCCCACTAATTAGGTGGGTTTCAGTCCAGGGGAGCGTCCAATCAGCAGACCTGAAAAAGCAGACTTATTGGAGTGTTAATAGCTGTTGGGGCACTTTTAATTTGGATGGTGAGTCAAGCACCTCATTCGGGCTCTTACACCCCCCCCCCCAATATCAAGTGCCTTTGCGTACTACAACTAGTCGTTCTGTAGTGCCTGCTCGGTACCGGTCCTGCGTTGGAGTTTTGAAGGGGCTGGGAAAGGCTGCCGGACAGTCGGTGCACTTCACCACTGATTTATGGAGCCTCAAACTGGCCAGCATGCCTTACTGTCTTGACTGTACACTGGTGGCAGCCCAATGTGCAAGAACTTAGGCAACTAAGTTCAGGGGCAAGAAAAACCAAAGAACAAGGAATGAAAGAAGGAAGAGACCAATCCGGAAGAACGAAATTCCCCAGAATCTGAAAAACAAAAAAGGTGCGCATCCCTTTGCCCGGACAGGTTTTAAGGATTCCCTTGGGGAAACAGACTGAATCCTGCAATCACTGAGCAGCAAATCCCATCACCTGTGCGGTGCTTCACATCAATATCTGCTTGTTGGGGGGTGGTTGGGTCAGAGTCTGTACAGACAAAAAAAAAAAACACTGGATGACTTCCTGCAGACAGAATATTAAGCGTTATAATATTTAATATGTGGGTAAAAGCTTCTTGATCCAAGGAGAAACCTGGTGCCATTCTGGGGGCAAGAAGGAATTTTTCCCAGTGTGTTGCATATTAGCGAGCATTTCAGACTGGGTTTTTTGCCTTCTTTTGCATCAACAGCAGAAGGTGATGTGCGAGAGGCTGAACCCGATGGACGCATGGCTTTTCAGCCTTTGTAACTATGTAATATGTGCAAACCTAGCCTGTTAGGAGGGGAATCACTGGTCTACATAGAAGTGGTCCACTACAGAGGGTACCATCTCCTTACCGCTCCTAAGCATACCGGTATTGCAAGGCTTTTTGGACCGAGATGACCATGCACCCAAGGAGTGACTGCAGGATACAAGTGATACGGTATCAAAGCGCCACGAACAACGCTGCGGTGGGAGACCCGATTAACCAACCGTCTCCACGAGATTCCTATCAGATAGGGACGCCACCAGCCCCCTGGATACGTTGAATAGAAAAAAAATCATGTATGAATAAGACCTCAGGGTCGAAACGTCACTGATTTTTCAAGGGTTGCTGTTCCATGAATAAACCGTTTGGCACCTCTTTTCCACTGGAGATCCATCCTTTTTTCTATGCAGGATACAAGTGTCTGCTAAAGTCAGGTTTCAAGATATGCAAGCTGTGATATGAGCTCTACCATTATGGGCAGCGTGTAGACATAGCAGGGAGATTGTGGATTTGCTAACAAAACACTGCAACAACAGAATATTGTGCCTGGTTAATCCGTATATAAAAGTGATGGTACCAGTGTACGTCTTAATAGCTTATTGCCAAATAATTGACAACCATGTGAGCCTTCAGCGAGTCCTAATCTTTACAATATTACAATTACGACAAATTGAGCCTGAACTGCTGGAAAATGGCACCAATAGATTTGTTTGATGCAGAGTTACCATAAACTCCCACTCAGCGTATCTGAAGCACAATAAAGAGGTATGCCGGCAAATGCTAACGGGGTTGTTCAGAGAGGTGAAAAGTAGGTGAATTGGAAATACTTTATCAAAATAGCCAATTTGGAATGTGAGATACAGGGGAGAATTTTTCTGGTTAGACTATTTTGACCTAGAATTTTCAATTCTCCAGTCATTCAAGGTTTCACCTCTTTCTGAATAGCCCAGTGTTATAAATTGCTGTGACGGATCTGTAATATTCTGATTATTATCCACCTTGCCGCTAGACATTCCGGCGATGGGAAAAAGCCAGTATTCACATATACAAAGAGGTACATTAAAATGGGGGAATTTAGGAAATTCCCGGGGCACAAGCTGAGTCAAGTATTCCCCGGAAGCCGAGTCTAAAGCACAAGTAGTCAAAAAAAGCACCCCGATAATAAAGGGGGGCGATCGCCACCGTGTGCCAGTGTGGGGTAACAAACCCACGGTTCCCCAGGGAGCTTTAAGCTCTGAGTTGTAACTGATGGCGTTCCTTGGACAACCTATGGGACCCTCTGTTCCTATGAAGGCGAGCGGAGCGGTTGGACTTACAAGTTTGTGCCTCCGGCCATGGGGGGGGAGGGGTGTCGCTCCACAAAGGGAAATCCCAGGGACAGTGGTATAATCCTGTGGAGTCCGAATGGGGCAAACAAGTCTGGTGCATGAAACAAACGCGGTAAAGGTTACAAACCAGGGGAACACATTTTAGAAGAGGGAGAAAGTTAAATTTCTGGTGGTTTCCAGGTCCATGACAGTCCCTTTCAGTGAATCCGTAATAAGGTCTCAGTAAGACGTGGACCTTCATTGGAAACCTTTCATTGGAAACTGACACTGGGAATTATCCATTTAAGCAAAGTGTTCGAGTCTGTATTTTGGCCTCTCCATGTTCCTGCCCCTCGTCTCCAATCCCTGGTGCTCAAACCCATTCCGCTTTAGGTTCTCATGTTACCAGTAGATTTTTACTCTTGCCACTTCCTTCCAGTATTAGATTTTACTCCTGGTTTTTACACATTGTGTGTATGTACAGTAATACAATCATATCCAGCATTACGCAAGGTTAATGGCTGGGAATTCAGTCTGAAACTGACCATTTCATATAGAATCGTATCTTCCACGCAGCTCAGATGATGGCCTTGAAGATGCTGGACAGAAGCAGGACGCCCCAGAGCAGGTTTATCAGGGAATTTAGTGTGTCCCTCCGGTCATCACATCCCAACATCGGGAGTCATGGTCTGGCTTTCCGATTTAAACATTATGCTTTTGCACAGGAGATGTCACCGATTGGGATCAACATTCTCTTCTGGCTAATATAAGTCCTGTCCGGCCTTGTGCCGTTGCTGCAGAAAGGCCTAGACTGATGCTGCTGCACCAAGAGACGCCCTGGCAGCCCCCTTCCTGTCATGCCCTGATTGCATCAGCTCTCATGCAGACACATGTATGGAACCAGAACACCTTTAGACACCACAGGTTCTCCCATCAGTAGCCCTGGATTTCCTATATAACACTGACACCAATCCCACAATGCTTTCTCCATTGATAGGAAGAAGCTCGTTCATTGGGCTCCAGCTTACCTTTGTGTACCAAACCTATGGATTTTTCCCTCGACTTTGTTGATTATCCTGCTGGATACAGCACCTTGATTATCCTGCTGCCCATCATGTTTCTGTACCGTTGCCCACCGTGTCCTGTGCTCAGCCCCTTTCCTGTTCCGTTTTTCCTCCGTTCTATTATCTGCCCCATTTACCAGTGCGAGTAAGAAAACAGTGTTTATCTGCTGCATCTTTGCCGCCTGTGTATCACTGCACCCTTGGGCTCAAACACCCCCCCCCCAAAACCGGCATGGCAGACCCATTAGACATGAATACTTTGATTATATTTCAGGAAGGGCTGCCAGAAGCCGTCATGAAAAGCTGTGCCGTCCAGATATCCAGGGCTTTGGACTTTATGGAGTGTAAGGGCTGGTGCATCTGGACATTAAACCAGAGAACATTCTAGTGTTTGATAAGGAAGGTGCGATCCTGTCACAAGTTGACCTTTATGACTTTGCCCAGGATCTCTAACCGGGGTCACTTATTCTGAATAATGTAGTTTGACACAATTACAAGTCTTCATTTCTAGAAATTATACAAACAATACCATTTACTAAGGAGCTGCGCCCAACAAATGGGGTTTGAAGAGGTCAGAGCACGATGCAGTCAGGGTCTTGGATTTCCAGACATAGACCTACATCCAAGGTAAAGGTTGGGTTAAGAATCATTTTCATGCTAGGTTTGAAGCTGGTAAATGGATTCAGGGAAGGACTGGATTATATTTAGTGTCAGAGCTAGGATTTATTTTCTGTTTTAATTTGGGTTTTGAAATGAGAATCACATCGGATGCACAAATAAATTGGCGATAAGACTTTCCAGTGTCGGTCGTGTAACACTAGAAGACTATTGGATCCTAAACTGACGGTTAAACCACAATACTAACTGGTTTGGGGGATTGAGGCCCCTCCTTTCAAGCCTTGCATTGTACCTTAGTGATTCTTAACCCCCTAAACGAGGATATGTTCATTTCTGGAAGTGCTGCCAGAAGCTGCCATGTAGAGCTGTGCCCTTTAAATCTCAAGGGCTTTGGATTTTTGGAGATCAAAAAGGTCTCATACACATTGACATTAAGGCTAGGGTCAGAGTGGGGCAGTCGGAACGCGCGTGCAGGCGCACTAAATCACGGCGGCAGTAGCAGCACATAACGGCCAATGACGGCCAATATACGCAGTACGTGCGTACAAAAGTGCGCCGACACCACGCAACCGGCAAATGAACGCATTTTTATCAGAACGTGAAACCGCTGCTACAGACGTACAGAGTGCGCGGCGGCCGCATGGCAGCGTGTGTGCGTGATTAGGAGACGTCAGACGCTGCTAGTGTGCGGCCTACATAACGTTCAAACAGCCGGATTTCCCTAGAATTGCGTTGGTGAGTACCTGCGACTGTGAAAGATGTCTGGACCAGAGATGGACGTAGAGAGGCTCATCAGCGCTGTGGGGGAGCATCCAGGGATCTGGGATACGGCCTGCGAGAGGTATAAGGACAAGGGGAAGAAGGCGAGCGCATGGGTCGAGGTGTCCCGTCAGGTGTACCCGGATTATGATACGTGGTCCGAGAAAGAGCAGCACATACAGAGTGAGTATAATATTATTTTATTCATAATCCCATAAATGTAAATCACAATAATAATAATAAACAAACAAATGTAATCATTGATGTGAAACTCAAATGCTCCCCAGCTGCCAGGGCACCTCACCTGCATCACTGATGAAATAATTAGATACAGCAACAGGTATCGCGATGCTCTATCTATTCACAGCTATGATGTCATAGTTCACATCATCCTCAAGACCGACAACTGTGAGGGTATCGTCAAAATTAAAACCATCCCTGGCCCGCACATAATTATGTAGGATGCAACAGCATTTCACTATATCCACACAGAAGTCCACATTCACATCCAGCGGTCTATGTAGAATCCTCCACTTGTTGGTCAGTATGCCAAAGGTACACTCCACATACCGTCTCGCCCGCGACAGCCTATAATTAAACGCCCGCTTCTTCAGTCAGGTGTGTCCCTGAGTAGGGCCGTAGGAGGTGTGTGGATAGGCCGAATGCTTCGTCACCCACGAAGGCATAGGGGACTGCCACGTCACTGCCAGGCAATGGTGCGGGTCTGGGGATGTTCAGGGACCCACTCTCAATTTCATTCCACAGTGTGGAGTTCCTGAACAGTGTGGAGTCAGAGTCTTTGCCGTATGAACCGACATCCACATACACAAAACTATAGTTGGCATCTGACACCGCCAGTAGGCCTATAGAAAAGTAATGTTTATAATTCTGATACAGTGAGCCACTGTGCGGTGGCTTCACTATGCGGACATGTTTGCCATCCACGGCTCCCAGGCAGTTTGGAAAGTTGGCTCTCTCCCAGAATCCTGCTGCAATTTCCAGACATGCCGTATGTGTCGGTCTTGGCAAACATTCGCCCTTCATGGTCTCCCATATGGTTTGGCACACCTTGCGGACGATCTCACCAGCTGTTGATCTGCCAACGCGGAAGCTATAATGCAGATCCTTCAAACTGCACCCACTACCGAGATACCTAGAAGACAAAACAAAACTGTTTGAATATGATCACATACCATGAACACAAGCTAATGTCACTCATCATGTTTTTCAGCACAAGAGGCGATGAACAAATGGCGCACAGTACGCGACAACTACATGTGCGTCCAGAAGAAGCAGGCCATGGCTGCGCGCTCTGGAGCTGGTGCGAAAAAGGTCCGGGGGTACATATATGCCGACCAACTATCGTTCCTCCGCAGGACCCAGGAGCCGCGCAGGAGTGTCAGCAGCATGGACCAGCCATCGACCTCTGGCACACAGGTACAACAAATGGTGCCAGGAGGTTCTGCCAGCTGCCAGGAGGAGGAGAACCGGGGTGGTGCTGAGTCGCAAATGGAGGATTCGGAGACACCACAGGTGGCAGGTACCGCAACCACGGTCAGCACCAGACCTGGCCAGAAGAGGAGGGCACAAGCTGCAGACCTGGAGCAGGCCATGGTCACCTTCATGGAGGCTCAGACCAACCATGCACACCAACGCTGCATGCTTGCGGACTCTGTGGACATGTCCTTCTTCAATGCATGTATGCTCCTCCTCAACAGGATGAGCGAGGCAGAGAAGATGGAGTACCGGCACAGATCCCTGGAAATATTGGAGGACATCCTTTCCCGTCCCCATCACGCAGCCGTCTACCATGCTGTGCCACAATCCGCCAGTGGATCTTCCGTCTCCAGTGAGGTGCTGTCCACCCGCCCAGCCATGCCCCCTGGAGCCAGGCCACACACGGAGTCGGGGTCCAGCTGTAGCCACACCACCGGCCCTCATGACCCAGATGCTCCACGGTATCAGCAACTGTGATGCATGTCATAAATATTATTTAGTTTTTTTTTGTTATGTGTTATTTGTTTTGATGTTTTATATATCCTGACCTTCTTAACGAGTTTTAATATATGTCCAGAATATATTACTGTTTTATTTCATATTATATTATTATTTTTCTACATTGTTGTCGGAGTCATTTATGATTATGTACGTGTGATGTGATGCCCGTGTGTGTGTGTGTGCATGTAACAGTGGGCATGTGACTACAGACATGATGCACTCATGTCAGGTGACTGGCAGCGATGTCATGTATGCAGGTGTGTGACAGTACGTACCTCAAAGTGATGACTATCATCTCCTCCGGTGGTATGGCGGCCCGCATGTTGGTGTCC
This sequence comes from Leptobrachium leishanense, assembly GCA_009667805.1. Lineage (NCBI taxonomy): Eukaryota > Metazoa > Chordata > Amphibia > Anura > Megophryidae > Leptobrachium > Leptobrachium leishanense. The sequence continues at coordinate 49,476,371 of CM019063.1, read as the reverse complement.
CTCTTGGTCAGCGGCTCCCGTACCCGCGACAACAGTTCATCAAAGGAGGCGATGGACATCCGCATGTAGTTGAAGAACTTCACGGGGTCCCTCTCTCGCAGTGGCCTGTACAGCGTCACGAAGTGTCCATGCGTCGGTCTGGCAGCGTTGATTTCATGAACCCAGGTTCGCCGCTTTCTCTTCCTCTTAAAGGTACAGGTACCCCATCGCACCAAACACAAAGACATGTGCAGGATCCATCTTTCAAAAACGCCACCATCCCCAAAACGGCTTTTTATAACCCTTGCCCTTATTTTTTCATTTCTCAATTGATTCGATTCATCTGATTTTTCTCTTTTTTTTACCCCACCGTCATGAAATACGTCCAGAATTGCGCATCGTCTGACAACTTAAGCGTATTCCGTGAAAAAATGCGTGCGCATGCATCGACGTACATTTTGACGGTGGCCGCAGAAAATGCGCTCATCTGTCCCTAGCCTAAGCAGGAGACCATACTGGGTGGGTCAGAAGAAACACAAGATAATGAACTTTAGCAAACATTAGCCAATATGCAACACAGGAAGGACGGAAACCAAGTCTCAAGTCTCCAGAACCACCAGATACTAGGATCGACATTTGAGCCTTTTCATGAGAAATGGCCAAATTGGATGTCAGGTATAAACCAGGTCTTCCATCAGCAGAACATTCCCTCCCCATGGAGCCACATGATCATACGTCACAATGCTTTGCTGCAGTTGTGGAAATTCCAACTTGTGAACGTAAACACTAGACGCCTTTGTGTATGAGAGATCGATCACTGAAAGTAAACGCTTCACAGGAAGCCTGGGAGAGATCGATTCCCACATAGAAATGAAGGTGATGTTTTGTTGAAATCTCAGATCACATAAATTGGACAGACAGGGGTCAAAGGGCATAGACCTAGAAACACATTAGGCCTTAAGGACTGAAGGTTTAAAAAGGTACTTATGGGTCATAATATACTTCGATATCGTACCGTCATGTGAAGCTTTCCCTTTCGCGCATGCATTAAATTTATCATTTCCTGGTTTTCATTTTATATTGTGTTTTTTGCATAGAGGTTGAAAGGTTTTAGACATTGAGTAGATGTCACAGGGGCTTTGACAGGTTTGAGCTGGTAAGTTGCATTGATTGTAGGAGACCAATTATAAACTGCCTGGCCAAAAAAAAAAAAAAAATCCACCTGGCTGTAACTCAGATAAGCGTGAGTCTTCCATTGGATAATTACTGTAGTGATTAAGGTTTCAGCTTTTATATGAAATCATAACTCCCTGGACGAGCAGAAGGTTATTCCAATAACGGGGCAAACACCTTCAGAAACTTACTACATTGTATAACTCATTCTACCGCTTTGCGCTACAATGTAACTACATGACCCTCCATTGTGACATGAAAATAGCTAAACTGGCCATCGCTGGAATCACCTTTCCAACCTGGTGTTTAAGAGCTTTTCTGGGAAGCTGCCACCTTACCTGAATAGGCTGTTTCCCCCAGCAGTTCCCTCATCCTATAACCTCAGATCCAGGACCAGCACCTTACTTGCAATACCACAATACAAAAAGACAGTGACTCGATCCTCAATTTCCTACAGAGCACCGCAAATATGGAATAACCTCCCAGACACCATCAAATCTTCCCCCAGTCTAAAGTCACTCAAGATCCCTATTAACATACCTCAATACAGAATGCACCTGTAAACATGTAACATAATGACTATTTGACATATTTATTTTCTGTTAATCTGTATATTTGGGTTGTTTGAATATCTTGCATTGTATTACTTTGCATTTCTGTAACAACTAACATTTCAATGTTCTTGAATCCAGGACATACTTGAAAACTAGAGAAACCTCAATGTATCAATCTCTTCCCATGACACACTGCAGGATTTCTCACGCGCAGCCCCCACTCTCTGGAATGCTCTCCCTCGTACTGTCAGACTTTCCCCTAACTTCTCTTCCTTCAAACGCTCCCTTAAAACATTCCTATTTAGGGAAGCCTACAACCCAACTCACTGACGCAACCATCAATCACTCTCACCTTACAGTCCTCTCCTCCTGTTTCCAACCCCAACCCTCCTAGATTGTGAGTTCCTACGGGAATAGGGCCCTCATCTCCTCCTGTACTGTTTGTCAAATGTTGTTCAATGTATTGTAACCCTGTCTGTACTGTGCTTATTGTACAGCGCTGCGGAATATGCTGGCGCTTTATAAATAAAGAATAATAATAAATAATAATGTATCCTTCCTGGTAAAACACTGTTCTTGTGAACTTGGGTCTGCAGCTCAACCTGGTGCAGACCATACTAAAAGTCACTCCCTCAGTGAAGAGCAAGTGCTGTTACGGACCAGATACCTTGGCCCGCCGGGAAGTTTGGCATCTTTCTGGGTCACTCCAGGGTGACAGTATCCTCAGGTCTGTCACTGACAAACTGCACTGGGTCGGCCTGGGCTTCCTGGAGCCCGAATAGATGAGCCACCACTGATTGCTGCCTTGGATGAAAATGATGCAGCTAGAACTAGCCGTAACAAGCCAAAGCAGCAAATATGCCCCAATATTAAATAGGGCAACGATTAACTTGACAGATTAGTTTGAATCTATGCAGAGGACCAATATGTGCGGCAAGATATCAGAAAGACAGATTCCCAGGCAGCTCAGCTCAACGTGGCAACTGTCTTTATGGCATGTTAATTAAAAGGCACTGGACAAGTGACTCCATACCAAGGAGACGGGAGATGCTGCAACAATGTTAAGTATTGGATTCAGTGCCTTAGACATTACAGCCCTGGGTTTGTAGGGTTTCACCTTCTCAGCCTTATAGAAGCAGTTGACCCAGTGATAATGTAGAACAAGTTGAAGAATCAAAAACAGAAAAATGGGTCAAGTGTCACATTTAAGGGGTTTATTCACTGTCGGATATAATCTCTGCACGTGAATACAACACGATATATATTGGACTTATCAGCCAAGCCTCCAATATGTCTATATTGGACTTACTGGACCTACCTCGGCAGTTGCCTCCAATATATCAGGGATTATTATTTCATAAGAAATCCATACGAGACACAAATATCAATCGTTTATATTTCTTAGAAATTCTCCTGAATTCTTTTAATTGTCTGTGTTTCGCTTTGAAAAATACAATAATCAATAATCGGATAAAAATATATATATTACATATACAAAAAAAGTTTCAAATCTCATATAAACAAAAATTTATAAACCACAATCCATCAGCCTATAAAAACTAGCTTCACAATATATGTATCTCCGGTTAGTAACTGCATATATGATTAATATCATTTACCTTATCAGTTAGTAACTAATACACAAATGGTTAATAAACATTTCTGCTTAATACAACATGCATTTCCCAGCAAACAATCTTTAACCAGCCAGCTCTTATATATATATATCTCTATGCTACATGGATCAAAAGATGAGCCAATTTAATGTTGTGATAAAAACTTAGTGAATCCTCCCCTAATCGAGAATCAAACTTCTAATCTTTTGCTTTTTATTTTGTAGTTATAGAATTCCTTGCTTATTAATTTTAAATCACAGTAATTTCCAAATTCAATATATATTGGTATCAATCTTACAACATTTATTTTAGGAATAAATCCTTATATCCACTTCTTCATATTTCTATCTGCAGAATAGAAATACTTAGAATTTGGATCTAACCGAATCTGAGAAGTCTCAGTCTACGTTGCAAGAAGATATACAAATAGATTTACATTAATTCCTTAATTTTTTCATACATTACCTGTCCAATTTGGATGTTGATAAGTCTTGGAATTTTCTATGTGATGCTTTGTTTTGGAATATGTGAAGATTATCGATATCAGATAATCAATGCATGTGAGTTAGAGATTTGGTGAGAGTCAGAAATTTGGTGAGAATCTTGATTGCCTCATGTCTTAGGATCTGCTATGTGTACTGGACATCTGAATGCATTGCGGTGTGAGTCTCTGAATGCTGGAATCTGACTGATTTGCAAATAACCTTGCCGCTTATTATAGCCAATTTGACGTCACTGGCAATATTTTTGCTATATCAATTATTATATTTACTATCCTCTAGAGGGCAGTATTGCACTTCTTTAATTCCACCATTTCTTTTTAATATCCTATCTCGGGTCAAAAGATCAATCTACACAAAGGACCTCTCTCTCTCCTCCCAAGCTAGACACTGTCTCTACCTATCATCTGATTTATATCCCTACTCCCTTTTAAAATTACTTACTCAGAGTCCTATCAGCTAAATTCTTTTCTGGTTAACTCAAAATTTACTAAAGAATAGATTCTGTTATCTGCTCACAGGGGCTTGAGGTGGTCTACTTTTAAGTGGGCTATTTTCAAGTGGAGTTAAAAACAGGAATTCTACCTGTACTGGTCTGGTTTGTATCTTTAGAGGGAGAGAAACCTCTGGTTTATTTGTCAATTTAATTTCTCTTTTTGGTTTTGTTTTCTGGTTTTTTTTTTCTGTTGTGCTTTTTGGTGTTTTTTTTTCCCCTGGGTGGCTGGTGACTTGTTAATTGGGGGCGTGTAGCCTGTCAGGTGATTTCACTTGTATGGCTACATAATCTCAATGGCAGCTCACTGAGCTTGCTCACAAGGGCTTGAGGTGGTCTACTTTCAAGTGGGCTATTTTCAAGTGGAGTTAAAAACAGGAGTTTAAACAACAATTCATACCTGTTATCTTGTTTTGTGTATGAGTGTTAGCAAGCTTGAAGGTTTGACCCAGTGCACATCCTGCTGCATGTATGCATGTCTGGAGGAATCCTTCCAGGGTCCATATCTCTGTAACAAGTGTGAACGTGTAGCTCTTCTGGAAGCTCATATTGGAGATCTGGAAGGGCAAATCGTAACGCTGAGGCAGATTGACAATCTTGAAAGGAGCCTGCTTCTCACGGAGCAAAGTATAGTCGAGGAATCTAGGGGTGTGGGAGGAGTGGAGTTAACCGGGGAACAGGTTGGTAGCTGGGTGTCAGTGACACGTGGTAGCGGGGGGGGAGGGAAGAGGAAAAGGTTGGCTAGTCCTGATATTGCGCACACCAGCAGATTTGCCCCCTTGAGCGAAGATGTTGGGTGCAGCAGCTCAGGTGTAGCAGTACTGGAGGAGGCTGCTCCCTCTAACAGCAGGGGGATCAGCCCACCAAGTAAGGGAGGGATAAAGAGGGCAAGTAAGCCTAGACAGGTTGTGGTGGTACGGGACTCTATTAAGAGAGTAGACAGGGTAATCTGTCGCGCTGATCGCCTTAACCGGACAGTTTGCTGTCTGCCGGGTGCCCGTGTTAGGCATGTGGTTGACAGAGTTGATAGATTATTGGGAGGGGCTGGAGATGACCCAGCTGTCATGGTCCATATTGGTACCAATGACAAAGTAAGCGGAAGATGGAAGGACCTGAAGAATGATTTCAGGGAATTAGGAAGTAAACTGAAGAAGAGGTCCTCCAAGGTAGTATTTTCTGAGATCCTACCTGTGCCACGTGCTACAGTGGAAAGGCAGCGGGAGATTAGGGAGGTCAATGCGTGGCTTAAAGCTTGGTGCAGGAAGGAGGGCTTTGGGTTTTTAGAGCACTGGGCTCATTTTGCACTGGGGTACAATCTGTATAGTTGTGATAGATTGCACCTGAATGGAAGAGGGTCTGCTGTGCTAGGGAGAGGATGGTTAAAAGGTTGGAGGAGACTTTAAACTAGTGGAAGGGGGGGGAGGGATACAGTATCTTACAAAATGGAGACAGAACAGATAGCGCAAGGGTTTCAGCTCAGACTAAGGGGGGTGGAGCCGGGGGATGGGTAATGTCAGAACAGTGGAGGCATGTAATGTAAAGTCGCATTCAGCATGTGTGGGTAGAGACAACATTAAATGTATGCTTGCTAATGCAAGGAGCCTCAATAACAAGATGGGGGAACTAGAGGTAATAGCACACACTAAGCAATACGACATTATAGGAATAACAGAAACGTGGTGGGACGAAACGCATGACTGGGCTGTAAACTTAAACGGTTATACATTGTTTAGAAAGAATAGGAAACATAAGAAAGGGGGTGGAGTGTGTTTATATGTAAATCAGGATTTAAAGCCTAATATTACACAACTGGAAAGCGATGAGGGAAATGTGGAATCCTTATGGGTAAATATTTCGTTGGGGAATAAACAGGGAAGTCAATTATTGGTTGGCATATGCTATAAACCACCTAATATAGATAATGATGAGGAAGAACAACTGTTAGAGCAAATTAGGAAGGCTGCACATCATGGTAGCACTTTAATTATTGGAGATTTTAATTACCCGGACATTAATTGGGATAGTGGGACTAGTAATTCAGCAAAGGGAATCCGGTTCCTGAACATTTTAAATGATACCTTCAGGTCACAACTGGTAGAAACACCAACTAGAGAGGATAACGGTCTGGACCTGGTTATAACAAATAATGTGGATCTTTTCTCAAATATTAATGTAAAAGAACAGTTGGGAAACAGTGACCATAATATGGTGACTTTTGAAATAAACTCAAAAACTCATAAAGGGGCATGCTAAAATATATAATTTTAAAAAAGGCCAACTTTATTAAAATAAAGGAAGCTCTCAATGTCATTGACTGGCAGAAACTCTTTCACGGGAAAAACACTGAGGATAAGTGGAATATCTTTAAACTAACACTAGAAAAGTACATGTCACAATATATTAAACTGGTTAATAAATATAAAAGAAACAGACTGAAACCAATGTGGCTTAGTAGGAAGGTAACCAAGGAAATGAAAAATAAAAAAGGCATTTAAAGCTTTTAAATTTGATAAATCTGAGGCATCCTATAAAGCATATAGGGCAGCCAAAAAAGCATGTAAAAATGCGATTAGATGGGCTAAACTAGAAAATGAAAAAGAAACAGCCAAAGAGAGCAAGACCAACCCTAAAAGATTCTTTAGGTACATAAATTCTAAAAAACCCAAGAGTGAAAATGTAGGTTCACTAAAATCTGAGTCAGGGCTATTGTTAACTGAAGATCAGGATAAGGCAGACATTTTAAATGATTATTTTTCTTCAGTATTTATCAAAGAGAAACCTATAGCAGGAGACATGAAATTCATTAATAAAAACTTACTAATACAAAGTGACTGGTTGACTCAGGACAAGGTTTTGCAGAAATTAATCAATGTGAATGTGAATAAAGCCCCAGGGCCAGATGGAATTCACCCGCGAGTACTGAGAGAGCTATGTGTTGAAATATGTAAACCTCTGTTCTTAATCTTTCAAGATTCTTTCCTTTCAGGAATAGTACCAGAGGATTGGAGAAAAGCTGACGTGGTCCCTATATTTAAGAAAGGTTTAAAATTTGTGCCTGGGAATTATAGACCTGTGAGCTTAACATCTGTGGCTGGGAAAGTATTTGAGGGGTTACTAAGGATATATTCAGGAATTTATTGGGAGGTATAATGTAATTGGCAAAAATCAGCATGGTTTCATGAAACACAGATCATGTCAGACTAACCTAATTACGTTCTATGAGGAAGTAAGTAGAAGTATAGATCAGGGGGTCGCAGTGGATGTGATTTACTTAGATTTTGCCAAAGCTTGCGACACAGTTCCACACAAAAGGTTACTATTTAAATTAAGAAAAAAATGGTCTAGATGAAAATACTTGTTCTTGGATAGAAAACTGGCTAAAAGATAGGGTACAGAGAGTGGTCATAAATGGTACATTTTCAAGATGGACATCAGTGGTAAGCGGTGTCCCTCAGGGGTCTGTTATAGGACCAATACTATTCAATTTATTTATAAATGACCTTGAGATAGGCATTGAAAGTCATGTATCAGTGTTTGCAGATGACACAAAGCTAGGAAAAGTAATACAATGTGAGCAGGATGTTACTTTGCTGCAGAGGGATTTAGATAGATTGGGGGACTGGGCACTTAAATGGCAGATGAGATTTAATCTAGATAAATGCAAAGTTATGCACTTTGGAGTGAAGAACACACAAGCAACTTCTACCCTAAATGGTACGGAGTTAGGGAAATCCAAGCAGGAGAAGGATTTGGGAATAATCATAGACTTCAAACTAAGTAACAATGTGCAATGTCAAACAGCAGCCGCCAAGGCCAGCAAAGTACTGGCATGCATTAAAAGGGGAGTTCACTCACGGGATGAAAACATAATTTTGCCTCTGTATAAATCAATGGTCAGGCCGCACCTTGAATATGCCGTGCAATTTTGGGCACCTGTCTTAAAAAAAGATATTATAGCGTTAGAAAAAGTGCAGAGACGGGCAACTAAATTAATAAGGGGGATGGAGGGTTAAGCTATGAGGAAAGACTAACAAGCTTAAACCTGTTTAGTTTAGAGAAAAGGCGCCTTAGAGGGATCGGATAACCTTATATAAATGTATACGGGGCCATTATCAACCATTGTCTGATAACCTATTCATTAACAGGACTATACATAGGACAAGGGGTCATCCATTTAGACTGGAAGAAAGAAAATTTAGCTTAAAGCATAGGAAGGGTTATTTTACGGTGAGAACAATAAAGCTGTGGAATTCTCTGCCTGTTGAGGTGGTTGGGTCAGAGTCTGTACAGACTTTTAAAAAACGACTGGATGACTTCCTGCAGACACAGAATATTAAGGGTTATAATATTTAATATGTGGGTAAAAGCTTCTTGATCCAAGGAGAAATCTGACGCCATTCTGGGGTCAAGAAGGAATTTTTTCCCAGTATGTTGCATATTGGCGAGCATTTCAGACTGGGTTTTTTGCCTTCTTTTGGATCAACAGCAGTAGGTTATATGGGAGAGGCTGAACCCGATGGACGCATGTCTTTTTTCAGCCTATATAACTATGTAACTATGTAACTGTTATTATTTACCAATTATATACTTTCTATAATATTTATTGGAGTATATATTTCCTACTGTAAATATAAAATATACCTTGATTATAAACATATTTTGTGAATATAAATCTATATTACAGAATATTAACTTATTCCTATCCCCAAAAGACAAAATAGCTTTTGTTTTAAAAACTTAAGACAGACCAATAAATTTAATTATGACACATCTTAGCACTTAACCCTAGCCTTATCACACAAACATTCTAGGTTCCTTCATGTCTGGCACTTATGAAAAAAATATAAAAAAAGACTTCACCCAGGAATGAACTCTAAAAAAAATCTCGTTCATTTCTAAACCTAGAGAAAATTTTAAAGAAAAGAAACTGTCTTTAAAAACAAAATGGCTACAGGCATCCATTTTGAAATTCCTTTGTGTAATATACCTGACATCACCAACCTCCGAGTTAGCCCTGAAGTGTGAATTTCCAATACAGGCAAAGTGTAATTCATCGACAAAAACTGCTCCATAGAACATTGTGTCTATTCCCAAAATGCCATGGATACAGTGTTTCCATGCGACAGGTTGAAACGATCTGCCGGTTTAAAAGAAACGTAATTTCAAGTTAAATAAATTTTAATTAGTTTACTGACATTTTTACCACGTTCTTGATTTACACTCGACGACTTTTCGGATTTGGAATTCCAGTAGCCGCTTCAAAGGCTCCAATTTCAGCAAAATACAGTAACCATTTGATAAATAGCGAATTCAGAAATGCAAAGCAGTGAAGTTGTGCAGTTTTGGCAATTAGATCCTTGGTCAATTCAGCCAGGGATAACAAAATAAAGGTTTGTGTTACATGCTTTTATTTGTATTGTTTTGTCACATTCAGATGTGTTTTAATGGGACGGTCATTACAGATGAAGTTTTGGAACAGGAATAGTGAACTGATCCCATGTCCCCACTTTTGGGTTGGCCATGGGAGGCAATTAAATGGTCTGGTAGCCTGGTGAGGTTTGGCAAGGAAATCCAGCACCTGGACAGACACCTGCCGCAGTGTGAACCACCTGGACAGACACCGCAACAACTGACACTTTAATTGTTCATATAAAGAGAGCCCCCCCCCGTTGGCAGCTTTCACCATAGAATTTGTAAATATGTCAAATATTGTACAAGTTTAATTATTGTAAGTTTGTACTTTTTGGGGGATTGTTCCAGGTTCCTGAGATTTATATCCAGCCCGGCAGCCACCCTGTCCCATTTTTATTCTCACTTCTGTTCATTGTTAACCCTGTCACCGCCTGGCCATTTATTCCCCCCCCCGCTCCCCTTTTACCTCACATCCCGTATGGATGTTAGATTGTAAGCTTGTGGGTCACTGGTAGAGCATCTGTACTAGCGCTGGACTTGTGAGATTCTCCCATGGGCAGAGCCACTCGTTCCCCTTGTGTCAAGGATGGCACTGCAGGTACGGGGGGGGGGGGGTCGAGACCAATATGCAGGTACACACACACACACAGACACCGGATGCAGGAGGGCAAACGTGTGAAGGGGTAATCCCAGGTAGAATGGTCAAGTGGTAATCTGAAGTCAAAGGGCTGGCCAAGTATGGTTTTTGGTGGGCAAGCAGAGGGTCTGGTACACAACTGATGGGGTGTGGACCTTTTATTTCAGATGGGTGTGAGTTGTGCTTAACTGTTACCATTCAGGTTTCAGGATACTGAGTAAGGCAGCACCTTACATGCACTGCCTGGATGCAGGTACGATACAGTCAGTGATGGGGATCCCGATACCTTGTATGGTCATGTGTCCATCTCCATTGTAAAATGCTGTGGAATAGGTTGGCACTATACACTGCACTTCAAGAATTTCTAATCTGGAGTAATGGTGGGCCTGGCTTTTCTTCAGGGTTGTCCACTGCACAGAGAAGTTTGGCCAAGCAGAGAAGACAGTTGATGCCCATTTTGAGAATCTCCCGTCTAGAGCAGAATGCACCAAACATTGGACCAAGAAGATTCTATGACACCAGTTCCTCCCGCAGCCCAAACCCAGAGTTGAATTCTTGTATGAGAAGCTTGACCAGGAGGTCCCTTCCAGAGTGACTAATGGCAAGCGCTGGGCCAGTACAGGATTGACGCGGCCAGCATGATGGGATTGGATTTACCATACGGACAAACAATAAGGTGGGAGAATGAGACAAAGCTGGGAGTGACAGAACAAGACGTCTTCATGACACCACACTGCTATTTCATGGAAGGAGACTGCAGAACCGGTCCTAAAGAAATTAATATCAGGACAATTGGATTTGGACCACTGTAAAGCCCGTCTGAAGGTGGAGACAAAAGCTGTGGCTTTGCCCAATTAGGAGTCCTGACCTTGTAATCACATAAAGCGCTGATGCATTGGCAGACAGTGAGGTGGACAAAGCTGAACTCTAGCTGTGAGCGTCAGAATTCAAATTGTCAAGTGGAAGTGACCCGGCTGCTTCTGAGGGATCAGTAGCGCACGAGTGAATCACCTCCGCTGTTCACACAGGTTTGTGGAGGCCCAGGCTATGTACTTTGCTCAGTGCTGCCGGTACATTGGGATCTTCAAAAGCAATTTGGTAGGACCAGGAGTGGTAAGTCCTAGTGTGGCCACAATGACCGGAGTAACACCAGGAGCAGCATGTGGGTTTCATTGGGCGGAGACCACACGCCAGACCATGCTTTGAAAAAGATCACAAGTGATCAAGGAGCCTGATGGATTGAAATTGGCGAGTGGCCCCTTTTGGGTTGGCTTATTTTCACATCCGAGCATTGGTTTTGTGCTAGGATACACAAGGTTCTGTTGGTCACGGAAGGAGTGGAAGGGTCTAATGCGTGGGCTCTGTCACCAATAAGTTGGCAGGCGGCGCCTTGGAGAGTTTGGGCTCCAGACCATGTGAGTGACGGCACTTCTGATGTTTTGAAATACCCTTTTATGGACACTTGGGAACTGAATATACAAACATTGTATTTGAGCAGATTCACCACTTTATAATACATGAAGCGACACCTTATTTACAAGTATGCATCGAGACAATATTTCAGTTTGCGGTTTATGGCTAGGGTCAGACGAGCGCAGTGCGAACGCGCGTGCAGGCGCACTTAATCACGGCCGCACTAGCAGCAAATGCCGGGCAATGACGGCCAATATACGAAGTACGGTCGCACAAAAGTCCGGCTGCGCAACGCAAGTGGAAAAAGAACGCATTTTTTCGAGAACGTTAAACTGCTAGTACTGACGTACAGAGTGCGCTGCGTCCGCTAGCGGCGTGTGTGCGTGATTAGGAGACGTCAGACGTTGCTAATGTCCGGCCAACATAACGTCCAGATGCACAAAGTGTTTTATTGATGATCCGTACAAAATCACGGATGCAAATGCGCATCGTATGACCGCTATCGCGTATTCCGTGAAAAAATACGTCCATTCGTTCGAACGCACTTTTTCACAGACAACGCGAAAATGCGTTCGTCTGACCCTAGCCTATAGCGTGCGTTTCAGATATATGGTCAATTGCACTTTCTTGGTGTTTAACCCCTTTCTGTGCGGTCAGTTTGGGATTCCACTGCACAGTCAGTATAGGAGCTGCAGGATACCTCTATATGTTCATTATATCCCAGCGCTCTGTTTGAAGATGCAGATTGTCAGTCTAACGGGATCCGCCTGCAGATATTCCACATGGGATCCCAGGCTCACTAAACCAAGGGTCTTCCCAGTGGCTGACGCGCCTCACCCATGTATGAGCAGCACCAGGTTTGTTTTAAGGTGATAAAGTAAATGCTGCAGAGACAGGGCCCTGTATGCAAAACACAGAGCACGAGAGCTTTGCCAGATGGACACCGTATAAAGCTGTATCTAGTTAATACAGGCTCAGGGCTTTGTGTACAATGCGGCGCTGTGCAGCGAGGACACATGCCATGTTTGCCAGGTATCTGAAGCACAGGTGATCTGATTTGCTGCTCAATCTGCATTTTCAAGGTGAGCCTTCAAATTTGACCTGGTTGAGGGTCCTGAGGACCGGTTTGGATACCACTGCCTTTATAAAATCAGTCTACAGATGTAATGAGATGTCAGTGTTTTCTGTTGGAGGCGGCTGGGAATTGGTTAACCCCTTATGAGGAAAGTCCGCTGTAATCCAATAGCTTTATCCCCATTAGATGTACAGGGCCGGATTAAGGGTATCATGGGCCTGGTGCTGAGGATTTCGGTGGGCCTATTTTTAGATACTTAGGCAACCATCGATCTGCGTTGCTTTGCTTATCTGAAAGGATATTTACACCTTTTTTAAAAATTTACTTATAGCACTACAACGGAACATGACTTAGGCTGACCGTCCACCGGGTCCATATTCTGACGTCCAACGTGGTCGTCAGACTACGGACAACCTAGGTCGTACGATGGCAGACTTCCTGGGTTGTCTACTGCAAGTGACTATGGACAACCCAGGGTCCCAGCCAAATGCTGCCGGACTGACAGCCGAACGCCACTGAAGCCCGCTGGACTGCAGACAAAAAACAATAAATGGAACTACACTATTCTTGTATTTAAACCAATAAAAATGCATTAAAATGTGTTTAAATGATAAAAAAGGTCCCATAAATAATAAAAATATCTGCTGCAGAAAAAAAAAAATCATTCATAGCAGTGAAAGTGACCGAATGTGATGTGAATGGGGGCTATGCGTCATAGAGATTGATGAATGTGTGTGGCTGGAGTGAACTAGGAGTGGATTTGTGGCTGGGCGACTGACGTAGGAGTGTGTTAACAGAAGGGGTTATTCACTAAGCCCCGAACTTGCCACCGAACTGCACCGAACGGTGAATTTCACCCTATGGTGCAATTTCGTGTCAGTTCGTCTATTTACTAAACTGTCAGTTCGCCAAATACTGGCTCATTGACAGCGAAATACGGTGCAATTCGTCAAAATTCAACAATCTTCAGTGGCAGTGAAATTGTCCTATAGAGAAGTCATGAATAATATATTCACAGATGAGCGTATCGGAGCTCCACAGCAATAAAACTCACAGTAATGTGTGCTGTATGTATAAGTAGTATCTCTCATTTCTGTGTACTCTTTCCCACCCCTGTCACACATCTTTGAGTCCTTTCCTCCGTCCGTCTCTCTCTCTGACTCCTCTCAGTGACTCCTCTCACCCCTCTTTCTGTACTCCTCTCTCATCCCTCGCTCTCTCTGTGACTCCTCTCTCATCCCTCTCTCTGTGACTCCTCTCTCATCCCTCTCTCTGTGACTCCTCTCTCATCCCTCTCTCTGTGACTCCTCTCTCATCCCTCTCTCTGTGACTCCTCTCTCATCCCTCTCTCTGTGACTCCTCTCTCATCCCTCTCTCTGTGACTCCTCTCTCATCCCTCTCTCTGTGACTCCTCTCTCCATCCCCTCTCTCTGTGACTCCTCTCTCATCCCCTCTCTCTGTGACTCCTCTCTCATCCCTCTCTCTGTGACTCCTCTCTCATCCCTCTCTCTGTGACTCCTCTCTCACCCTCTCTCTGTGACTCCTCTCTCATCCCTCTCTCTGTGACTCCTCTCTCATCCCTCTCTCTGTACTCCTCTATCTCATCCCTCTCTCTGTGACTCCTCTCTCATTCCCTCTCTGTGACTCCTCTCTCATACCTCTCTCTGTGACTCCTCTCTCATCCCTCACCTCTGTACCTCCTCTCATCTCCTCGCTCTCTCTGTACTCCTCTCATCCTCTCGTACCTCTCCCTCGTCACTCGCTCTCTCATCCCTCGCTCTCTCTGTACTCCTCTCATCCCTCGCCTCTCTCTGTACTCCTTCTCATCCCTCGCTCTCTCTGTACTCCTCTCATCCCTCGCTCTCTCTGTACGCCTCTCATCCCTCGCTCTCTCTGACCCCCTCTCTCATCCCTCACTCATCCCTCACTCTCTTTGTACTTCTCTCATCCCTCGCTCTGTACTCCTCTCATCCCTCTCTCTCTCCTGACTCCTCTCTCATCCCCCTCTCTTTCACCCCCCTTCATTCCACCCCTCTCTCTCATCCCCCTCTCTCTCATCCCCCTCTCTCTCATCCCCCTCTCTCTCATCCCCCTCTCTCTCATCCCCCTCTCTCTCATCCCCCTCTCTCTCATCCCCCTCTCTCTCATCCCCCTCTCTCTCATCCCCCTCTCTCTCATCCCCCTCTCTCTCATCCCCTCTCTCTCATCCCCCTCTCTCTCATCCCCCTCTCTCTCATCCCCCTCTCTCTCATCCCCCTCTCTCTCATCCCCCTCTCTCTCATCCCCCTCTCTCTCATCCCCCTCTCTTCTCATCCCCCTCTCTTCTCATCCCCCTCTCTCTTCATCCCCCTCTCTCATCCCCCTCTCTTTCATCCCCCTCTCTCTTTCATCCCCCTCTCTCTTCCATCCCCTCTCTCTCTTCCATCCCCTCTCTCTCTTTCATCCCCTCTCTCTCTTTCATCCCCTCTCTCTCTCATCCCCTCTTTCATCCCCTCTCTTTCATCCCCCTCTCTTTCATCCCCTCTCTCTTCCATCCCCTCTCTCTTCCATCCCCTCTCTCTCTTCCATCCCCTCTCTCTTCCATCCCCTCTCTCTTCCATCCCCTCTCTCTTCCATCCCCTCTCTCTTCCATCCCCTCTCTCTTCCATCCCCTCTCTCTTCCATCCCCTCTCTCTCTTTCATCCCCTCTCTCTTCCATCCCCTCTCTCTGATCCCTCTTCCTGTCTGTGTCTTTACTGTTACAAAAAAAAAGCTGCCCGGGTGAATCATCAGCTGGGGAAGCTTACCTTTCTCCCTGGCTGCTGCTCAGCTGCTCTCCTTACCAGTCGCCTTCCTTCCACATGGCTGGAAACAGGAAGATGTGCTGGAGGATGGGGAGGAGCCTGGGGAGGAGCCTGTCTCACGGAGCAGCTGATGAGTGACACCTAGTGGCTGCTCTGCCCCAAAATACTCCTGCACATTTTACAACACGGTGGGGCTGCTTGAGAGGATCGGCTTCATCACGGTGTGCTGTGTGTGTGCTGTGTGTGTGCGCGTGTGGCAGATCTGTCGGACGGCCGATGGCTCCTCTATTCTTGGGGCAGCTGTGGGCCTATTTAATGGAAGGGGCCTGGAGCGGCCGCTCCATCCGCCCCTACGTTAATCCGGCCCTGTAGATGTACTCCTACAGGCAGCAGCTCCCAAAACTACAGCTCACATCTGGGTGCACAAAGAGAAGACAGGCGCCAATAGAATTTAGAGGCGGGCATGTTGTCTCTAGTTTTGGATGCAGTTCCAGGCATGGAGCGAACGGGAGTACGGGGAGACCCATGACACAACTTAAAGCTGAGAAGGGGGTATATACAGTACTGACTTGAATGAAAGTCCAACTGTAGGACTAGAAAAGTGTTGGACTGTATACTTTGCCAAATAAATATTACTGCATTACCGGAGGAGCGTCTGTCTGTGGTGGCAAGATTTACCAGGTTCGAGGTCCTTTGAGTGGACTTTACAAGTTATTTGTGCCCGATACCTCTATATCCTGAGATTCTATGGAGCATTATATTAGGTTTAATTATACACAGGGCCGGCGCTGCTGCTAGATGAGCTAGGCGACCGCCTAGAGTGCATGCCCACCTAGGGCGCAGTGCCAGGCCCGAAAAAGTGTCTGCCACGGCGCAGCCTGCAGGAGCGCCGCAATCAGCTCGCAGGCCGCGGCGGGCCGTGCGACTTGACACGAGCGGCGTGACGCGTTCGTGTGACCCACCCAGGAGGCTCCGCCGCACGCAACACGTCAGCGGCGCCTGCACGTGTTGGGCCTGGCGGCAGCACGTACGCCCCCACGTCAGGCGCCGCTGGAAGGAGGAGGTGGAGAGTTGTGCCGGAGACCGGAGTTGACAGAAAGGAAGCTGCTCCCCTCGGCTCCTGGAGAGTCCTGGCTGTCACTGTGTGCTGCGCCTGCCTGTCACTGCGTCGACTGAGTCAGTGACACGGACACATCAACAAGTCAACACGATTACAGCAAGTATGGGGGGGACGCAATTTCAAAATCAGCATGCAATATATATGTCAGCGCCGGCCCTGCATATATGTCATTCATACTGTCAATCCACACATCACGCACAGTCTGTCCATACATCATAAAGTCTGTCCATGCAGTCACACAGTCAGTCCCTATATCACACAGACATGCAGTCTGGCCATGTATCATACAGTCTGGCCATAGGTCACACATGTAGTCAGTCCATAAGTTATGCAGTCTGTCCATACGTCACAGTCAATACATCATACATTCTGTCCAAACGTCATATAAGCAGTCCACAGGTCACACACGCAGTTCCATGTCTCCCCTGTGCAGATACATTATGCTGAGTCACGTGATGTCTGAGTGATGCATCTGAGCTGGCACTCAGGCCTGCCCCAGCCCTGCCCCCCCGGGCAATACATAGAAAATATACGCATGATGGGATGGCATGGCGCATCTGACTGAGCATGATGTGGGCTGGCGTGGGCAATATATATACGCATGTGAGCTGGGGCAATATATACCCAATCTAGAACGCTCTCAATACAATACTGAATCATTCACAACTGTATCGCGGTTTCACTGAATCACTACAGGTGCACATGTCAAGCAGATGTTCTTTGTGCCCTTCTCCAGTGAGCTATGGCTGATAGAAAAAAAACCTTCTGGAGCCCAGTACCGCAAACGAAAGGCAGAGCAAGCAAAGCAAGAAGGGTCCTTCTTGAAATCCTTTCATACACAAAGCAAATCAAGATTGACCCCCCCAATATCTTTATGCCCTGCGTCAATGCTCCATCACACCACAATATCTACTCGCACATACAAAAGATCTGTATTGGTTCGGATTCTCAATGTAGCCAAGAGTGTTATCCCTTTATACGGAGACAAATAATCTGTCCACCCTTGTCAGTTTGGCGGTCTAGGATGGAAGACCTTCACTCCCTAGAACAGTTGATTCTTACCTCAACGGACCAGGCGGAGCTGTACTCTACAATCTGGTCCAGGTGGTCCCTGATCACGTCCTCCTCTTTCAAGGCCATAATGACTGCACATCGAGACTAATGGTTCCACGATATTACACACACGGCCACCTAATCATCTGACCCCACATATGGTACATGACCGATATCCCACCCCCCCACTCCATCCCCTATATCTTCTCCCTAGTTGATCTACGCCTCTTTATGTCTTTTTTTATGTTAGGATCTATAGACAAAACCACAGTTTCACATTGATTTTATTTTGCTTCGTTTATGTTTTATTACGCATTATCATGGGAGACAGATCCTGTGCGATCTGACAATCCAGTATTATACTTGAACACTGCTGCCATGTTATGTACGCTGTTAAAAATGTAATACTGAAACTCAATAAAAATTTACAAAAAAGCAAATCAAGAACAAGAATGTGACCATACTCTAGAAGCTGCCACTGGGGAAGCTGAATGTCGTGCTCCTAGTACAAGTCAGTGAAGTTTCACAAATTGGAAAGGTTTCTGGAACGCACACAGAAGAAGTCAATATAAGTGAGACTAGTTCTGCAAAGGAAGATCTTATTCCTGCTTTGGATTACAGTGATCCTGTCAAATGGCCATACTCTTGCAATGATGATCTACGACAGCTCATAATTCAACATGGACCACAGCAAGTTGTATCACATGATTTTCCCAAAGACTCTCCAAAAAGAGAAGATTTTCTCCTGTACATTACAACAGGAGACTGGAAAATGGTGAAGAAGTGTGTCGTCAATGGTTGATATATTCAACCTCAAAAGATGTTTTTGCTTTAAATTGTTCAGTAAAAGAACTTTTGCATCATCCTTACAAGAAACCGCTTCAAAAGACTGGAAGAACAATGGAGCAATTCTTTCTTCACGAGAGAAATACTGACCATTACGAAAACTATCAAGCCTGGCGTGAACTTGAATTGCGCTTATCTAAAAGATAAAAACAATTGATGTGATCAACCAGCAGAAAATTAGGCAAGAACAATATTGGCAACAAGTCTAGCAATGATTGATTTGGTAAGAGTTCTTGCCATGCAAAACCTGGCATTCCGTGGCACAAATGACAAGTTGTATAGTGCTGGTAATGGAAACTTTTTAAAGTTTCTAGAATATCTAGCCTTTTTTGATCCCATCATGAACAAATTATAACATGCACCAACGCGGCCAAATACTATTCAATTATTTGGGACTGCACACCTGATGTCAGTCATCTTGAGCAAATGACAATGATTGTACGTTTTGTTGATGTAAGCAAACCATCAGATGAGTCTGAAAGTTACCATAAAAAGAACATTTCTTGGGATTTATTCCACTACAGGAGACGACAGGTGCCTTTATAGCAGAAACTCTTGGGCAGCTGGAAGAAATTGGATTGCCAATTGAAAATCTGCGTGGTCAAGGGTATGACAATGGGAGTAACATGAAAAACAAAAGAGAATCCTGGACTTAAACCCACGTGCCTTTTTTGTGCCCTGCAATGCACATTCTTTAAACTTTGTAGTCAACGATGCTGCTAGGTGTTGTCCGGAAGCAAATACTTTTAGGTTGGTTCAACAGATCTATAATTATTTCTCTACATCAACTAAACGTTGGCAAGTTCTAATTAGCCATATATCAGACTTAGGCATTACTGTTAAGCCATTGAGTGAAACAAGATGGGAGAGTCGAATCGATGCTTTGAAACCACTGAGATATCATCTTGGTAATATATATGATGCTTTGATACAGGCCTAACCGGTCCATCTGGGAATACTTCCCGAATTGAAGCCAAGGGCCTTGCTGATGCTATCAGTAAGTTCAAGTTTGTGGTATCCCTTGTTACATGGTGCAACATCCTTTTTGAAGTTAATCTTACAAGCAAGCGACTGCAAAATAAGGAAGCGGATTTAAATTCAGCTACAAGACAACTGGAAGTGACCAAGAATGATCTCATATCCTGCAGGTGTGATGAGGGCTTTCAACAGGTTGACAGATGCTGAGATTGCAAAGGAGATACAAATACTACCAAACTGAGACAGAAGATCAAGTTGGTAACAGGAGAAAGAAACGGCAGTTTGAATATGAGTCCCGAGAAGAGGCAGCACAAAATCCGAAGCAGAAATTTAAAATCCCTTTTTACTATGCCGCTTTATATGTGGCCATACAAGCTATTGGAGAGATTCCAACAACTAAGGCTAGGGTCAGACGAAAGCATTTTTCCCGCGAACGTGAAAAAGTGCGTCCGAACGCATTGACGTATTTTTTCACGGAATGCGCAAAAATGGTCAGACGACGCGCATTTTCGGGCGTGATTTTGTACGGATCGTCAAAACTTTTTGCGTCTGGACGTTATGTAGGCTGGACATTAGCAGTGTCTGACATCTCCTAATCTCGCACACACGCCGCTATGCCGCAGCTGCGCACTCAGTACGTCAGTACTAGCGGTTCTGCGTTCTCAGAAAAATGCGTTCAAATTCCACTTGCGTTGCACGGCCGGACTTGTGCGGCCGTACATCGTATATTGGCCGTCATTGCCCGTCATCTGCTGCTAGTGCGGCCTTAATTATGTGCGCCAGAACGCACGTTAAAAGTGCGCTGTCTGACCCCAGCCTAAAACAATATAGTTCACTATTTGGCTTCCGATATGATATATACAGAATGAATAAACAATCTACTGAAGATTTACTCAACTGCAGAAATTTGGAAAAATCATTGATGCATAATGGGAACAAAGATATTGATGCTGAAGATCTGCGTTGTGAACTCGAAGCAATAGCGTGAAGACTTCCAAAGTCTATGCCACCACAAGAAGTACTTCTCTACATACTGCAAAATAAACTTCTGGATAACGTGCCTAATGTTTCCGTTGCTGAGGATCCTTCTCACACTTCCAGTATCAGTGGCAAGTGGTGAACCGAGTTTCTCAAAGTTCAAACTTATAAAAACCTAAATACGTTCAACAATGTTGGAAAAGAGACTAGTTGGCTCGGCAACTATATCCATTGAACATGCCCAGGCATCAGCCCTTGACCTGGTTGAAATAGTGAAAGAATTTGCGAAGGATAAAAAGGCACACAAAGTGAAATTTTGATGTGTCTGAAATTGAAACTTACGTGACAACGCTTATTTTTTTGGGGTTTTTGTTAATTTATATTTGTTTAACAGAGTTAATTTAAAATGGTTTAATACAGCTTATACTTTTACTATTGGTGCTTTTCAAACTTTATTCTTGAAAATAGAAATTTAGCAGTTTCATGTTGTGTCGCTTTTTTTTGGGGGGGCGGTGCAAGTAGCTGGTCTTTCCTAGGGCACAATAGTCTAGTACCGGCCCCGATTATATATGCTACACTATTACGCCGTTATTTATATATAACCTGTGTGTTGTGACGCCTGTGGTTAGAGTTGTCTGGGAGCTACAAGGTTATATTTTTAATTCCCTCGTTACATTACGGCTTTTTATGAATAGCTGATATTACCTAGTGGCCAATTAGCCATGTAGAGTCTGCTGTGTATGGACCAAGACTGAAGGTTTAAAACGATTACATGCAACGTAGGTTTTAACAGGTTGTTTTATTTCCTCCCATAATACAATTTTAACTATTGCAAGTCTAAACTGGAGCAATCTGCATACTCTGCACAAGTCTACTGCAGAAGAGTCCCGTTCCTCTGATACTGTCACATCTGGGGAGCCTGCAGGGTCTCACGAGGGTCCTGGGTGCACAGTGCTGTTAGCTGGCCAAGAGCTCCGGGGGTCTCCGGCATTCCTGCAGCGGGGCGCGGCGTGATGACAGAGCTGCCGACCTTTAAAAGGCACGCGCTCTGAGTCGTTGCCTTGACGTGGAGTCTGTTCTCGCATCGCTGAGTGCATTTGTTTAGGAGTCACTGCTTCTTTGATTTACTGACCTGGATTGTATGAGGACCTTGACTGTTGCTGACCCAGACTGCCTTGTTATGATTCTGATACAGCCTGTATGTATGGTTTGCCCAGAGCGATTTCTGATCCTGCCACACGCTGACTCAGTATATACTGACCCTGCAGAATGCCGACCCAGTTTGTACGCGTACCCTCTGATGCCGAACTGGAGTGCGTAATTGACCATGTGGTTTCAAAATCATTTTGTATAAGCAAGGTTAACCCATTCTGCCCCAGTTTATGCTCACTCCCGACACCTACTGCCAAAGCTTTGAAATTATACTTGTTACTGGTGTTTGGTTTTCCCTGGCTGGGAATGATAGGGTTAGCGGTCCTGACCACTCAAGGATTGGAGGGCTTAGAGGTCTGTCAAGTGGGATCCACACCATGGTTGTGGAGGGTGAACATGACAGCTACCCTCCAGTGGTTCCCAATAGAGAGGTTTCGTTACGAATTGATTTGGATTCGTTGGACGCACCTGAAATTACAGGTCTGGTAACGTGTGCGCTTCGTTAACCGAACAATTTCATTGGTTTCACTTCAGACACAAATTGGCAAGTTGGAAATCATTTTCATTGTATTCGTTATTTTGGATTTGTTATTTTCATTTTGGGTGTGTTTTGCATGTTCTAGAACCATCTCTGAGGTTGGCAGTAAGTCATAGCGTGATGGGAGTAGCAACAGGCATGATGGGGGAGTAGGCATGTAGTGGATGTGAAGAAGAGGGGTGGGAGGAGAAGCCAATCCGAGGAGGACAATTCCACTACCCTGTCCTCACCATTGGTGCAGTGGCCTGAAAAGAAAAAAGGGGTCTTGGTTCACCCCAGATGAGAATTATGCTCTGGTGGCTGGTGTAGTGGCACAAAAAAATAAAAAAAATCTTATTTGTCTGGAAGTGACAAAGATGGCTTCCTGGGGACGAGTAAGGGGACGCCGTCTATGTTGTATGTCAAACCCACAGGACCAATTGACTATCGGTAAGTATTACAATTTAATACATCATGAATAGGTAGCACACCTGAACACCGTATAGTCAAGTCAGCCGTGGGCTAGAGGTAGGCCATCTCATTACCGCCGGCATGAATCAACACATGTGCTCCCACAAGGCAGTGCTGCTAGGTGCAGAAAAAGGTTTCTCTTCCACCTAGCAGCACTACCAGGGAAACTAGTTCTACCATTACCCCCACCAGTGTCACACCCACCACTTCTGCTGCAGCTGGTCATAGTGAGATTAAACAGCCCAATACAGAACAATTTGGGGGGTTTCAGTCCAGGGGAACGTCCAATCAGCAGACCTGAAAAAGCAGACTCATTGGAGAGTTCATAGCTGTTGGGGCGCTTTTAATTTGGATGGTGAGTCAAGCACCTCATTCAGGCTCCTTTCACCCTAATATCAAGTTCCTTCGCATAATACATCTAGTTGCTCTTTAGTGCCTGCTCGGTACCGGTCCTGTGGAGTTTTGAAGGAGCTGGGAAAGGCTGCCAGACAAACCGTGCACTTCACCACTGATTTATGGAGTGCTCCAACTGGCCAGCACGCCTTACTGTCCTTGACTGGACACTGGTGGCAGCCCAATGTGCAAGAACTTAAGCAACTAAGTTCAGGGGCAAGAAAAACCAAAGAACAAGGAACGAAAGAAAGAAGAGACCAATCCGGAAGAATGAAATTCCCATAATCTGAAAATCGATCCAAAAAAAAAAAAAAAAAAAAAAAAAAAAAAAAAAAGTGCCCATCCCTGGTCCTAAGATCCTCTGACATGACAAGTTTTAAGGATTCCCTTGGGGAAACAGACTGAATCCTGCAATCACTGAACAGCAAATCCTATCACCTGTGCTTCACATATCAATGTGCAAACCTAGCCTATTAGGGGGACTTTAGGACAAGGGTTAGGAGGGGAATCACTGGTCTGTATAGAAGTGGTCCAGTACAGAGGGTACCATCTCCTTAACGCTCCTATGCAAACTGGTATTGGAGGGCTTTTTGGACCGAGATGACCATGCACCCAAGGAGTGACCGCAGGATACAAGTGTCTGCTAAAGTCATGTTTCAAGTCATGCAAGCTGTGATTACGGGCAGCGTGTAGACATACCAGGGAGATTGTGGGTTTGCTTACAAAACACTGCAAGAACAGAACATTGTGCCTTGTTAATCAGTATATATAAAAAGTGGTGTGTGTACGTCTTAATAGCTTCTTGCCAAATAATTGACAACCATGTGAGCCTTCAGCGAGTCCTAATCTTTACAATATTACAATTACGACAAATTGAGCCTGAACTGCTGGAAAATGGCACCAATAGATTTGTTTGACGCAGAGTTACCATAAACTCCCACTCAGCGTATCTGAAGCACAATAAAGAGGTATCCCGGCAAATTCTAAGTGTTATAAGTCGCTGTGACGGATCTGTAATATTCTGATTATTATCCTCCTTGCCTTGTCGCCAGCGCAATATAAAGTGTTTATAACGGGACTATTCAAGAACCAGGCGACACAGGTACCAGGATCAGCAAAAGCAGTATTTGTTTTGGTAAAGATGCAGCTTCTTGTATATAAATCAGATAATGGGATTAACAAGAACGGAAGGTGCTAGAGATTCTGGAGATGGGAAACACAGTATTCACATATACAGCAAAGAGGTACATTAAATGGGGGGAATTCAGGGGCTTCTTGGGGCACAGCAAGATGGTTCAAGTATTCCCTGGAAGCCCAGAGGCTAACGCACAAGTAGTCCAAAAAGCACATGATCACATTAAAGGGGGCCGACTGTTACCCACATTGGTGCACGGTGGCAGATTCAGGGTTCCCCAGGGAGCTTTAAGCTCTGAGGTGTAGTAACTGATGGACAACCTACGTAACCCTCTGTTCCTATGAAGGCGAGTGGAGTGGTTGGACTTAGAAGTTTGTGCCTCCGGCCACGGGGGGTGGGGGGGGGAATGTCGCTCCAGAAAGGGGAATCCCAGGGACAGCAGGATAATCCTGGGGAGTCCCAATGGGGCAAACAAGTCTGGTGCATGAAACAAATGCGGTAAAGGTTACAAACCAGGGGAACACATTTTAGAAGAGGGAGAAAGTTAAATTTCTGGTGGTCTCCAGGTCCATGACAGTCCCTTTCAGTGAATCTGTAATAAGGTCTCAGTAAAACGTGAACAGTTTAAACAGGTTGCAATGAATTGGAAACTCAGACACTGGGAATTATCCATTTAAGCAAAGTGTTCGAGTCTATTTTGGCCTCTCCATGTTCCTGCCCCTCGTCTCCAATCCCTGGTGCTCAAACCCATTCTGCTTTAGGTTCTCATGTTACCAGTAGATTTTTCCTCTTGCCACTTCCTTCCAGTATTAGATTTTACTCCTGGTTTTTACACATTGTGTGTATGTACAGTAATACAATCATATCCAGCATTACGCAAGGTTAATGGCTGGGAATTCAGTCTGAAACTGACCATTTCATATAGAATCGTATCTTCCATGCAGCTCAGATGATGGCCTTGAAGATGCTGGACAGAAGCAGGACGTCCCAGAGCAGGTTTATCAGGGAATTTAGTGTGTCCCTCCTGTCATCACATCCCAACATCGGGAGTCATGGTCTGGCTTTCCGATTTAAACATTATGCTTTTGCCCAGGAGATGTCACCGATTGGGATCAACATTCTCTTCTGGCTAATATAAGTCCTGTCCGGCCTTGTGCCGTTGCTGCAGAAAGGCCTAGACTGATGCTGCTGCACCAAGAGACGCCCTGGCAGCCCCCTTCCTGTCATGCCCTGATTGCATCAGCTCTCATGCAGACACTCATGTATGAAACCAGAACACCTTTAGACACCACAGGTTCTCCCATCAGTAGCCCTGGATTTCCTATATAACATTGACACCAATCCCACAATGCTTTTTCCATTGATAGGAAGAAGCTCGTTCATTGGGCTCCAGCTTACCTTTGTGTACCAAACCTATGGATTTTCCCTCGATTTTGTTGATTATCCTCCTGGATACAGCACCTTGATTATCCTGCTGCCCATCATGTTTCTGTACCGTTGCCCACCGTGTCCTGTGCTCAGCCCCTTTCCTGTTCTGTCTTTCCTCCGTTCTATTATCTGCCCCATTTACCAGTGCGAGGCACTGTGTCTTCCTAAGAAAACAGTGTTTATCTGCTGCATCTTTGCCGCCTGTGTATCACTGCACCCTTGGGCTCAAACACCTCCCCCCCCAAAACCGGCATGGCAGACCCATTAGACATGAATACTTTGATTATATTTCAGGAAGGGCTGCCAGAAGCCGTCATGAAAAGCTGTGCCGTCCAGATATCCAGGGCTTTGGACTTTATGGAGTGTAAGGGCTGGTGCATCTGGACATTAAACCAGAGAACATTCTAGTGTTTGATAAGGAAGGTGCGATCCTGTCACATGTTGACCTTTATGCCTTTGCCCAGGATCTCTAACCGGGGTCACTTATTCTGAATAATGTAGTTTGACACAATTACAAGTCTTCATTTCTAGAAATTAAACAATACCATTTACTAAGGAGCCACAACTAACACTAAACACCATTTTCTCACAGCACGATGCAGTCAGGGTCTTGGATTTCCAGACATAGACCTACATCCAAGGTAAAGGTTGGGTTAAGAATCATTTTCATGCTAGGTTTGAAGCTGGTAAATGGATTCAGGGAATGACTGGATTAGATTTAGTGTCAGAGAGCTGGGATTTATTTTCTGTTTTAATTTGGGTTTTGAAATGAGAATCACATCGGATGCACAAATAAATTGGCGATAAGACTTTCCAGTGTCGGTCGTGTAACACTAGAAGACTAATGGATCCTAAACTGACGGTTAAAATCATAATGCTTATTGGTTTGGGGTTGAGGCCCTCCTTTCAAGCCTTGCATTGTACCTTAGTGGTTCTTAACCCCTTAATGAGGATATGTTCATTTCCATAAGTGCTGCCAGAAGCCGCCGTGTAGAGCTGTGCCCTTTAAACCTCCAGGGCTTTGGATTTTATGGATATCAGAAGGTCTCGTACACAGACATTTAGGCTAGGGTCAGACGAGCGCACTGATCACATCTGTGTTACGACACATAAGTACATCCGTGATCGCATACAATGGTTAAATGGAGCCCCACAAAGTACGTCCGCACAGAAGTGCGGACGCATGACGGACGCGGCACACGGACACAGGTTAGACAAGAACGCAATACTGCTAGAACGGAGGTAGAACTGCGCCACGTCCACATAGCTTTGTGTGTGATGTAATGTGGTCAGACGGACTGCATTTATACATCCAGCATTTGACGAAAAGGTTCTCATTTTAATTTATTTTCTCTCCTACATCCGTCAAAAACAACGTCAGTCACAAAAACGGACTGTGGGGCCACTACTGCGTCTTCCGTCAAAAAGGCGCAGTCCGTAGAAAACGCGCTCATCTGACACTAGCCTAAGCAGACTATACTGGGTGTGTCAGAAGGAACAAGATAATGAACTTTAGTGAACAGGAGTAAAAAGGGCAACACAGGAAGAGGAAGATGGGAACCAAGTCACACGTCTGCAGAATGATCAGATACTAGGATCGACATTTGAGCCTTTTCATGAGAAATGGCCAAATTGGATGTCAGGTATAAACCAGGTCTTCCATCAGCAGAACATTCCCTCCCCATGGAGCCACATGATCATACGTCACAATGCTTTGCCACAATTTGGGGAACTCCAATTTGTGAAAGTAAACACTGACAGTTTATTCAAAGAGATCCAAATGGCTGTCGAAAGGGGACCGAACTCTGAAATTCAGCGTTCGGTTACCTTTCCTGGCCATTCGGCTATCCAGAGAGCAGGCAATACTCCAAATCTTTGCGAATTGCCTGCACATACAGTGCCTGTTCGGTGCCTGTTCGAGGGCAGAGAAATCCCCATGAAAAAGCACTGCTTCCGCTATTCAGAGAACACAAACCAGCAGTGAAAGGTTGCCGAAATGCCCTGTTATTCGGTGGTTGAATGTGGCAGATTTACTCAGGCGAATCCCATAGGCTTCAATGTTAAAAATATTCCCGTTTTAATTCAGTATCTAAACCGTTTAAGAAAAAAATATAACTTTAATTTTTTCTGTAACATCCAATGAATGATAATAAAAAGGGCTATGTAAATTTCAGACATTTTCGCTCAGTAGTTTCTTTGCAAACAGCGTCTCACTTTTCAAACATTCAAGTTATTTTTTAATTTATTCACTCCATTCGTCTGCAGTGTTGTTTTTTCCCGGTGGCTGCACTGCGTGCGATCGGCTCCTGCTCGGGTATTTCCAACAGGGTTAATCCAGATGATTTTGTGGGTTCTCAGTGTGCCTTCGCTGGGTTTTGCGGTTGTCGGGTTTGCGGTGACTTTTCCCTGCGCTACGACGGCCCTGTGGTGCTTGCCGAATACAACGCAGGGTCGCTGAAATGGGATTGCCAAATTGAGGAGAACGAGACGTCAAACGTGCGGTGACTTTGAATAACCCTGCAAGTCTTTGTGTATAGAGGAGAGCTGCAAAGTAGGAGCTTCACAGGAACCCTGGGAGAGATTGACTCCCACATAGAAACGAATGTGTCATTTTGTTGAAATATCAGATCATAAATTGGACAGACAGGGGTCAAAGGGCATAGGCCTAGAAACACATTAGGCCTTGATAAGGGCTGAAGGTTTAAAAAGGTTCTTCTGGGTCATAATATACTTCGATATCGGCATGTGTTTATGAAGCTTTCCCTTTAGCTCATGCATTAAATCTACAATTTCCTGTTGGGTCATTGTATATTGTGTGTTTGTATTTGGGTTACAAGGTTTAGACATTGAGTAGATTTTACAGGGGGCTTTGAAAGGTTTGAGCTTGTAAGTTGGATTGTAGGAGACCAATTCTACACTGCCTGGGCAAAAAAAAAATCCATCTGGATGTAACTTAGCCAAAAGGTGCTCACCTTCCATTGGATAATCACAATTGTGGGGACATTAGACATCCCTCTCCTGTATGATGAATTAGCCAGGTCTCTCTGCTCTATAGCCTTCATTTACATATCACTAGACCCTTTGGTTAATTACAATATGCCCTTCCCTTGGGAAGACACCCCTACTCCATTATATACACGTGATCTCTTCCTGTCCTGTGGAGTGGACACAGCAACCAGGAGAGCAGGGAGACTAAGTATACACTATGGGCTTCTGGCCCTCTAGGCCTATTTGTTATTGTTCATATTGGCTGCTTTGTAAATCTTGTATATATGTGATATGTGATTTAGTGTGCTGTGTGTAATTCCTAATAAATGCTTAATATAGTGGACGAACCGGTCTTGTGCAATATATATATTTGTGTTGGATGAGTGGTACACCAACACCTATATTCAAGGGCTCAGCGACCATTTACCACAACAATGATTAATAGGTTTCAGCCTATGAGGTCATGTGACTCCCTGAATGACTGCATCATGTGAACATATGACATGCGTGTGCAAACACAGAAGTACCAACTAGTGTTACCGGGAAGCGAGTGATTATTACTCCAATAACCAGTAATAAAACATGTCTTTACCATCTGAATACGGCAAGGTTACTTACTGGCAAGCGATCAGATCACCAGGACTTTCAGTGCCCTCTCGCCATACACTGCGAGTCGCTTTGGTTGCTTAGCAACCAAATGCTAAGGGAGCTCCTTAAACTGATTGCAAGAACATTACGTCATGATCTGCTCAACGCAAACACGGAAGTACCTACTACAGGTTTGTGGCAATTGAGCAGTTACCATCTTCATAAATACAGGTACCCTTTGTGGGGTCCACTCTTGACAAAGCTGTCCTGAATAGCAAAATGTGTCAAGTTCTGATGCCATCTTGTTTTTTTCTGGTCACCTCTTATTTTTGGACTTGACTGGTTATGGTAGATTGTGTATAGCGGTATTCAGCGATGGATTGTCCTTTTGGAAGTTACCTCTGTCTTCTTTTCTAACCTACCCTGTATGCATTACATCTTCAGTGCATGATAGTTGGGTATTGTAGGTGGCATGAACGGCGGAGGTTAGCCATAGGGTTCAGATCATACTCTGGGTCATTTCCCTGTTCACCTTACGTTGGTTGTGCTGGCCTCTAACGATGTTACTAAAAACCATTTTATTCAATTGATTCACTATCAGTGATTACAGGTCTTTTTTTTCTGGACATACTGGGTGTTCTAACCAAGTATGTCCCTATCCTGGTAGATCTACCCCTGCTTTTTGACCCTGTGTATTCCTCATTTCTAGTTTTGGTTTCAATACCGTGTAGGATCCAAATACCGTATTATATATCTAGCCTTCACTATGGCTGGCATCGTTTGAATCTTTGGATAGATGGGATGTAGATTGTGCCTTTGAGCAAGATGAATCTTTTAGTACCTGTGCGCAAACCAACATCCAAAGGGCCTTTAATAGTTTACAAAAATTGATCGAAACAGGAATTATCCCTCAAAAATTAAGATTTCACACGGCACAAACGTTCACCCACATCACATCTATTCAATACCAAATTGATGGATAAATGAATGGGTTAAAGCATCAGGAGACTGCGCCAAGCGACACATGCAAATTTTAGTATACTTTGAGACCGAAAAAACACGTTGAAATAGACAATATGCTCTTTGAAAGTCTTCAAGTGAAGCTTAAATTCAGCTCGATGAATTTGATAAAATCAAACTTATGTAAACAGAATAAATTCTCTAGAGACGAGAGAGACTACAGAACAGGACAAATCTATTGCTTTGCAGAAAACGTCAAGACTCCTTGTTTAAAATTATTCCAAATCTGAATACGAGACTTGATAAGGATCCAACTGCAAGTAGCAGCGACACTATACCAGTAAGGAAACATGGCTAAGAGATTCTACGCAAGTTGGTGGCTCTTTAGAAAAGCGAGTGACCACCCCTAAGAACCAACACAAGAAAGTGAAAGATCCTTTAAGAATTTTAAATTCTACCAATTTTACAGATTCAACTATTGAACAAAGGCCTTTCGTTTGTCCCTCGTCCTCACTTTGATACTTTTAATTGGATTGAGGACCTACACCCATTTGTTAAGTGCTGAAAATAGTCTTGCGCCAACAGATATGGAATGTTTAACATTTGAGCTTCTGGATGAGAATGAGAAAATTCTACCAATACCCTTTCAAAGTGAAAAATCTTAAGTAAATTTACTCATTGGTGACGATAGGTTTCGTAAAATGGTATGTTGTGATATTGAAAAGTTGCAGTCCAATATACCACCTACAATCCTTGACAATCTAAAAATTTAAAAACTGCAAGATATGGATGACCTTGTAAAGAGATCTGACAATAGGGCTGAATATTGTTCTGCATCATAAACAAGATCTCCAGACAGCACTAAGCATTGACCGGTAACAGCACAAAGTGATCCTACTATCAAATTTTCTAAAGATTGAGCTTCTGCAAATTGGTATTAATTTATATATTTCTATGAGTATAATTGAGCCCTAAATCAACCCACAATAGACACTTTATGCACTAAAATTCATAAGGCTAAACGAGCCCCCAGTAAAACCCATTGTTTCCAGGAATGACAGCTTGACCCAGAATATTAGCCTTTATCTGGACTTAACCCTTCATGACTTTGTACATCTACCATCATATGTACAGGATACTAAACTCCTAGACACCAACTATTCCACAAAAGTCATACCCATGTAGATTAGACGTAGAAACCTTATAGCAACATACCACACAATTTAGGGATAAGTCATGTCGCTACTTATCGTCAACGAACAGAAAGGAAGCAGGACTCCAACCACATAAGCATTTATTACATGGGAGAATCAAACCACCAGACTGACGTTTCAGCCACAAGGCCTTAATACATATTAAACTTTCACTTCCTTATACATGTGCATCCCTCTAATCAAGCCTCCTCAGGACAGGTGTATACAACTGCCCAATCAGTATATTGGCTATACAGGTTACAGACTTTTATAAACACAAAAAGCAAAAAATGTAAAAAAAAAAGGGGATAAAAACAAATTAATCCCATCCAAGACAGGTGCATGTCTTAACCCTATATCTATATAACCCATACCACAGGGTAATATAGGTGTATAAAAATACATTTAAAAAAAAGGTTCCATCGCTACAATGTAGCTATATCAGACACAAGAATTCCTAAAATAATTCAATTTAATACCAGGACACGGATCATGAAAAGTCCTAGTGGAGGAAGAATATACCAATGTTCAATTTTACCAAAAGAAGTTGTGAACAAACCTTCAAATGCATAGTATGGACGGGAAATTCAAATACGATGTATTTTTCTATTGTTCAAGGTTCTTTCACAGTAACCTCAAAAAGGAAGAGACAACTCCTATAGTGTAATAAATCTTTACACATTTGTTGTATATGAAGTGGGAATAATTTTTACTTCTAGCTACCAGCCCTCAAAAGAACGCCTCTCAGGTGTTTGTGGGCCACCTTGATTGCCCCAAGACAATTTCCCACAATGTTCCTAGAAGGTACAAAGATCCAAAACCCAACAGAAGTTTCCTGGAAAGTGTAGCACACTGGATCCAAAAATCAAGGAACAAAAAGGACTTCCTTAAAAGGGTCATGATCTTTTTATTCATCTTACATAAAGATGCACTGGCTGGGTGGAGTAGAGGTAACATCACCGTGGAAAGAGCCTGGAGACGTGGGTTCGATCCCGACGAGCACCTCTCCAGTAAGTGTCCTTGGGCAAGACACCCAACGGTACATACTCGCCACACAGGACATACTTGAAAATGAGAAATCCTTATGTATCCTTCCTGGTAAAATCCTTTCTCCAAAAAAAAATTTAAAAAAAATCAGCCAGATGCGTTGCACCTGTAAGACTGGCTTCCTCAGTGGTAAGAATACATAAAAAATATTTCATAGCCATATAGATACAAAAGCAAAACCACATTTGACTGAATTGGAAACGCCCACAGCTGTATCCTACGGCGAATGGGAATCCGTCTACCAGGTTCTGTACGCTACATCATCACGTGGTAACACTGAACGAATAAGAGTCAGTCTCCGAGATTCCATGGGCTCCACCATCATGTGGCAACGCTAGGCCAACCAGAACTCGGAGCTTCCGAACAATGCTAGGCTGCCTGCGCCCCAACATGAGATGCAAGCAGAGTGTTACCAGGAAGCCCAAGCGGTGAGCAAACAGATCAATCTTCATTATGAATGCAACCAAAGTGACTGATGAAGTCTTAAATAAATCCTTTAATACATACGTTATTATTGAAGAGGGTATTTAGCAGTGATGAATATCAAGCTTTCTCTGCTAAAAAAAATATATGTACAATACCTAGGGATTTATTTATTTCTCACTATAAAAAAAAAAAAAAAATGTACATACACATTTAAATAAAAAAGGAGCCCGTCACAAATACCAAGAGGGGATTTACTAAAATAACCAAGGGGACATAAATTTATAAAAAAAAAAATTGAAATCTTATTAAAGTCCTTTTGGAATCAGGGCATCGATAGAGGCGCATCTGATTAAAGTTTAAAAAAATCATCCTCTCCAATGTCGGTCAACTTTTTTTTTTTTTTTTTTAAAGGGTTGATACTTTAACCTGAGGGGAACAGGTCAAGTGGTCCTGCCTAGATAAATTTGTTGGCATGGACATAAAGGCATGTCACACATTAAGATTGACACGTTAAACTTTTAAAAAAGAAATCAATGGAGAAATCGCCAGTGCGAATCCCACAACCACGGAAAGCCACACGCTGAGTATAGTCACACCCAATATAATGTCAAATGTATGACTAAAGATGGGATACAATTACCAAATCATATGAATATGGTAGAACCAACACTCTTGTGGAAATAAGAAAAAGATAAACATAGCGCAATAAATATGTACAAATAGTGAAAAATTACCCCTAGGGGATTAAGATTTGATAGACATGTGGAATCCTTTATGGGGAGATGGAATAATCTATGAGGATTTATCGTTGAGGTTTATGGGATTAATTGTTGAGAGGAGAAAGGAGCATCTTGTTGAAATTAATGAAGAGGTTAATAAATTACAACAGCAGTTAAATGGATGCTCTAGTGAGGAAGAATTAACAACTTACGCGAGTGTTCTTGCTAAATCCCTGGAGAAAGTCGAGAAAGATATCGTAGCAATGAAGGTTAGGAAATATAGAAGAGATATACAGGATTATGAATCTGGGAATATTAGGAGAAAGGGGGTTCCAACCCTAATAGAAAAGGAAAACAGGTGGATCCTAATGTTAGGACACCAATCTATTCAGAACAGAGACAGGTACGTCGTGAGCGTACCTGGGGAAAAATATGTATAAGCAGGGAGTCTCTAAACCTTGGAATGGATATTCTGATAGTACCCCATGAGGACTATCCCACTCAAAATAGAGGTAGAAGGGAATGGAACCAGACCTTACCATATAGGGCCTGGAATCGTAGCCGGTTAAATTCTAAACGAGATGATCATCAGAATCGAGGGTGGGAAACTGTATAGGAGGGGGAGGCGAGGTTCAGGTAGACCTGGTCCAGGAGCTACAGGGAGACCGCCCCTCTAGTATAAACCCCAGGGTGTCCCCCTTTAGCTACATCTAATGATGAACAGATTTTTCATACGGGGTTCCCCAAGTGTGAAACAGAAAGTACAGCGTCAAGATCTAGAGTGGGGGAACAATCGGATGGAGGGGGGGGGGGAAGGAAAAAAAGATTATCCTTAGACGAGGAAGAAGAGCGGGAAAATTGGTACAAAGAAAAAAAGGGAACGGAGGTAACCATGAATGGCATCTTTAATCTCAGTACCAAAGTTCTCACTCGTCATCATGTCGTTACTCCAAAAAGGCCTAAAATACGCCCCGACCCAAAAACTTAAATTTGAAGTGTATGTAGATTTACAGAAATTTAAACGTAATTTGGCCCTAAAGAAATATTTTCATAAGACAGAAATTATAGAAGATAAGGGAATAGTACATACACTTAAAACCAAGTCTACCTTCTATCCTAAATTTATGTTATCAAAAGAAATATCCATCTTTGAGACCATGGTCATGAATGATCTAGATAAAGAGAAAAAATGCAATCGTGCCTCTAGTAATCTTACCCAACAAGAAAAAGCTTTGGAAGATCTACGGAGCGACGATCAGGTGATCGTTAAACCGGCAGATAAGGGAGGTGTTGTGATATTGTCTAAGGAGTATTATGTAGAGGAGGCAGAAAGAATTTTGGGCGATAGAGACACTTATGAGGTCCTGAAAGGAGACCAGACAGTTGAAATTGTAAAAATCCTAGATGATTTCCTGAGGAAAGGGAGGGCCCAGGATATCTTGAGTGAACGGGAATATGAATACCTTAAAGTCCCCCACCCATGTATCCTGGTATTCTGGTTACCTAAACTACATAAGAACCCTATTCGTCCTCCGGGTAGACCGATTATAGCTGTATAGAGAGTGTTTCCAGTAGGATATCGGAGTATCTTGGTCAACTAATGCAGCCGGTCGTATCTACAGGTCCATCACATCTTAAAGGACAGTATTAGTGTCCTCCAGGAGCTAGAAATAATTGAATGGCAGCCAGAGTATTGGCTTGTCACGGGAGATGTGGAATCCCTTTACACTAGAATACCTCATGAAAAGGGATGTGAAGCAGTGGCACACCGAGGGAATCGGGGACTTTTGCTCCTCAGCAGGTGGATTATGTAATTGAGGGAATCTCATTAGTTCTGGACAATAATTACTTTGCCTTTGAGAGATTCCTTCTACAGAAGAGGGGCACGGCTATGGGGGCGAGGTTCGCACCCAGCTATGCAAACCTTTTTATGGCCTACTGGGAATCCCAGTGGGTCTTTGGTTCGCATGCCTGGGCTCGAGACCTTGCCCTCTACAGAAGATACATTGATGATCTAATTATCTGGAGGGGGACGGAAGATGATCTTAAAATATTCCTGAACCATCTAAATAGGAACAACTGGGGTGTTAAATTAACCTATACTTGGAGTAAAAGTACTATAAATTTCTTGGATCTGGAAATTTGTCAAGAAGGGTAGAGCGCAAACTCGTACACATTTCAAAAGATACTGATGTCAATAGTTTTATAGATATTAATAGTGGCCATCTTCCTTGCTGGTTGGAGGGTGTCCCTCGGGGACAGATGCTTAGAATTAGGCGTAATTGTACTGAACTAACCGACTAACAGGCAGGAAAGATAGCTACGGAATTTGTGGAAAAAGGTTACGAGAAAGATAAGATTCAAGATGTTATGAATGAGGTACAGATGGTGGATAGACAAACTTTGCTAAAAATAAAAAAAATTAAGGGAAGGCAAGAATGAACATATAGTCCCTTTTATCTTTAATTACAGCACGGGGAATAGAGGTATTAGAGGCATAGTGCGACAATATTGGGAGGTTGAGGCAGGACCCAGTATTACGAGAGATTATCCCGGAAACACCACAGTTCATCTGTAGAGGAGCCAAGAACATTAAGGACCATATAGTGAATAGCGCCTTTAGGAGGAAGGGGAAGAGTAATACTAACATGTTAGGAGTCCGTGATGGATTCTATATATGTGGCAAATATTTAGGGTGTAAGAATAACTATACACAAAGAAAAATCCATGATGTCACTTTTGGGAGCAAAATTGCACATAGAGATGTGTTTAATTGCGCATCAAAATATGTAGTATATTGCCTTACATGTCCATGTGGGCTACATTATATAGGGAGGACATCTAGACCCCTAGCTGTGCGTCTGGGGGAACATCTTCGCAACATAAGGAAGGGTTATGAACTGCATAACCTTTCCTTACATTTTAGAGACCATCATACACAGGATCCGTCTGGCTTAGAGTTTTGTGTGCTCAGAAAGGTTTCCAAGGGGTGGAGAGGGGGCAATATAGATCTCATCTTAGCTAGGGAGATGAGATGTATCTTCGATTATGGCACCCTAGTCCCGTGGACTTAGTGACTTTGAGATATGCCATTTTCTAGAAATTATGGATTTGATTACTGTAATGTGGCCCCTCTTGTAGGTCACGGAACCATTTTGCTTCCTGCATTTGTATATATGCATGCATGCATGACCTACATATTAGTGTTTATATAATTACAATAGTATTGCCTTCAGAGTAATCGGCAATTTATCTTATTATATTTCAAATTTTTTATATTTTTAATTTTTATTTTAAATGATAACAATCTTAAGCATATGGGTGGTGTTACCATCGAGTATGGATACATTATAGCCCCCGTATGGTGGGGCCTGCATGTGTGTGTGTGTAAATATATATATATATATTATCTCCATATTGCCTATCTTCCATATACAGTGTTAGAATATATAGTGCAATTTTGGGCGTTGATTTGATCCTTCCCCCTCTTATCTTATGTCTTTTGCTTATGGAGACATGGTTGCCGATATAGGCGAATATGCCTCCACTATCAATTTCCAGGTTGCACTCTAATTGTTGTGCCAATACGTCTGGCAGCTTGTGGGAGAAAGGATTGCTTTGAAGGTTCACCGATTGGGTTTAAGGTCAGCAGATCTTTCAAAATGCGGCTCCGGCATCGAGCGGACACCTGCAGGAAAGAGATCCATCGGACGTGAATTTCTGCGCATGTGCCTTAGAACGCAGCTGAAGGTGTGGATCGCTGATGTCAGAAGGGGGCGACAGACAGAAGTATTGGAACAAACTATGGACCATGTGGATATTAACTAATTCCGATGGATCTGCAACACCTGGAACTAGGAGTAGGATTTGTATATATAGGGGGGGTTTACTCTAGTGTGTTTTTAACCAACTGATGAAGCCGTTACGGCGAAACACGTTTTGGTTTTTATGATGAAAATTTAATATAAGAAGGTTCTTTTATTGGTTCTAAGGGGATTGGTGTGTCCCGAATACACCCAAGCTATCTTACGGAGCCAGTGGATACAGCACAGGCTCTGCATCACGGTAGTTTGGTTCTACTGAAAGTCAAAAATTATTTTTCGCCTACATCACAGAATTATGCTATGGTCTTTTTTTGTATTCATCTTCACATGATATCCATCCTATTTTCGGAGGGCAAATGAAGAGGGACGGGGTCATCCCTGAAGGGACCCGATGCCTTCATATAGAGCCTTGAATTGTACAGGTTCTGGCTCATGTAAGTGAACCATCATATCAAGAACGTCACACTATTTGTACATATTTATTTTGGTTTTTATCTTTTTCTTATGTCCACAAGAGTGTTGGTTCTACCATATTCATATGATTTGGTAATTGTATCCCATCTTTAGTCATACATTTGACATTATATTGGGTGTGACTATACTCTGCGTGTGGGATTCGCACTGGCGTTTTCTCCATTTTTTAATTGTTGATACTTGTTTGGGTTTTGTGGGGATAGCCCTTGGGAGATAGCAGCCGTACTTACCCACAATTGTGGTGTTCTCTCCACCTTTTGCCACTTCAGCGCCCCTTAGTTATCTACCGACACGTTAACTTGTTTTAATTTACAGCCTCCAAAAAAATGACTTTTTTTATGCCAGACAACCATATCAGTAAAAACCCTCCTTGAGATGGTAAACAAAATTGTTTACCTTCTAAACGGCTTTTGACTAAATGTTGCTTTATAGTAAGTGCTCCCCTATAATAAAAAAAAAAAAAACTCTAATCTTCTATAAATTCAAGGAATTATGTAGTGAGAATCTTCCAAGGTTTTATAATTATATGGTTAACCTCCCTGGTTTGTCCATTATGGGTGCCGGACAAAAACCTTAAAGCCAGGTTCCCCAAGGCCAACATCCTGACGGCCAACTTCCAGACAGAACAAGTGCCGGACAGCAACTTCCCTACAAAGCCAACTTCGAGACATCCCTAATACTAACACCCTAACGCTAGGTTTAAGGGGGTTGGGGCAAGTTAGTGTCGGCCGTGTAGGGAAGTCGGCCGCGTAGGGAAGTCGGCCGCGTAGGGAAGTCGGCCGCGTAGGGAAGTCGGCCGCGTAGGGAAGTCGGCCGCGTAGGGATTGACCCAAACCCGTCCATTATAGTTAATTTAGTGGAACTGGTTTCATATCTTCCCGATTTCTTTTTTATATGCAATCATTTGATATTTCCTACTTTAGATTATCCAGGAATTCATCATGTCCCTTCTCACGAAAACTGCCAGATGTTGAGCCTGTGAGATGTAAAGATCAAAATCAGTACAATTTCTCCTAAAAGGCGAGTGAATTGGCTCTTGGGACCGCTCTGTATCCATGCAGAGGCATCGCAGCTGGTGGTGTCAATACAAGTGTTGACAAGCATTTTAAAATAGGTTTTAGATTTCAGCTGATCATTTTCTACATAAATATTAAAGATCAAAATGTCATTCTTATCGAAAGTTACATCTACCGTATTTTTCGGACCATAAGGCGCACCGGGTTATAAGGCGCACTATCAATGATCGACTGCTAACCGGGTTTATTTCCATACATAAGGCGCACCGGGTTATAAGGCGCACTGTCGATTTGTGAGAAATGACCTTATGGACCTTATGGTCCGAAAAATACGGCGGCAGCACAACATGGGACAGTGAGTGAGTGATGCCGCCGCTGACCACGCCCACACGCATGCGTCCACTTGAACCAGCGCGGGATTAGGGTGCGTGTGTGTCGTGTGGGCAGATCATCAGCCTGGCAGGAACAAATTGTTCGCTCTCCTTCAGCTTCCACCAGGACCACCCAGACACCAGGTATGTGCCTGCCTGCCTGTCCCAGCCGGCTGAAGGGGCGGCCTGCTTTCTCTACGGAGAGCACTGTGGAAACACCGGCTTGCTGGAGGTCCTCACACCCCAACCTCCTTAAGTGCAAAGGTCCTGAGCCAGCAGGAAGAAAGTGGGGTTGGTATCCTGCAGCTCCCACCAGGCTCAGCCTTCCCAGGGCTGGCGGGGGACAGGGTGCTGGGGAGGGCCCAGGGCAGACTTCACCTCCACCCTCAGATAGGAAACTGACACACCTCCAGGCCGCCCCCCCCAGCAAGGGAGAGGAAATTTTTGAGCGCCGTGTACCACATAAAGAAAACACAGCCATACATTAGGCGCACCGCAGTATAAGGCGCACTGTCGATTTGTGAGAAAATTTAAGGATTTTAAGTGCGCCTTATGGTCCGAAAAATACGGTAGTTTTATTACACTATTGGAGTTGTCTATTCCTTTGAGGTTACTGTGTGAAAGAACCTTGAATAGAAGGAAAATACATTGTACTTGAATTTCCCATCCATACCACGCATGACTTAAGTTTACGTCTTTATGCAAGATTTTTTTTTTAAAGCAGTGGTACTCACGGGTTTAGAGTGAAGCGCCACCCCTTTTTTTCCCATTTTAACATTTCTTGGGTGACGGAAGGCATGTGTTTGGCAAATCCTTTAATGATACTTGGCACCAGGGAATATTTTGTATATAATTTATATCCTTTTTTTTCCCTAAATCCCCCATGGCTGCCAGTATTACTGGAGGAATATAGAAATGTTGCCTAAAATATTGAAATATTTCATTTATCTGAGAGGTTCTACCACCACCTTCTGTTGATACCAATGATCTGATCAAATCTCTAAAAACCTCCTAGGGAGGTCTACGTTTCTTCAAATTGCCATCTACTGACAGATAACCCTGCATTTATGGAGGGGGTGGATCCAGATGAGAGTTTTGCAGTGTAGACAATGGGGTATATTATACAGTTTAGAAGCACTGCCCTCCAGGATCTGGACTCCGTCTAGCATATGCCGACAGTCTTACAAAAACAAAGGTTTGCGTGCTGGCACTCAATTACTAGCAACGTTAATGGTTACCCCACCTATTTATTTTGTAGAATAGGGAAGGGTTATAAAACCACTTCAGGTATGCTGCTTCACTGGGATACAGTACAATGAAAACAAAGATTGTACTACAAATAGTAAAAAAAAAGATCACCAGATAAGGAAAATATATTTTTTGTGCTATGTATATACAGTCGTAACTTCAGATATTACTATTAGTGAGAATCTATCAGCAAACCAAATCTCCTGCAGCTGGAGGCCGTGCTGCAAGAACAATTCAGAGGTAGAAAATGACAAAACTGTAACGATGCTCTTTGGAACAAAACCTAAAACTACACAAATTGCAAAATCCCCATCTATGTGTGGGGACAAAAATCAAATGGCACGCTGACCACAGTCACTTCTCTTAAATATCTAGGTATGTGGTTGGACCCAAATCTATCTTTTGGCCTCACATCGAAAAACTCATCTAAACTTTACCCCAAACTAGGTGCCCTGTTCAGAAACAAATCCTGCCTGAGCCCCGCGGTAAGAAAGCAGATTGTACAACAAATTCTTATGCCGGCGATTACGGAGATCTAGTGTATGCAGCCGCCCCGCAAACACACCTTCAGAAACTTACATTGTAGAACTCATTCTGCCGCTTTGTGCTACAATGTAACTACATGACCCACCATTGTGACATGTTAAAAGAACTAAACTGGCCATCGCTGGAGTCTAAAAGCAAACTTCACCTTTCCAGCCTGGTGTTTAAGAGCATTTCTGGGAAGCTGCCACCCTACCTGAATAGGCTGTTTCCCCCAGCAGTTCCATCATCCTATAACCTCCGATCCAGGACCTGCACCTTACTTGCAAAACCACAATACAAAAAGAAAATGACTCGATCCTCAATTTCCTACAGAGCACCGCAATTATGGAATAACCTCCCAGACGCCGTCAAACCTTCCCCCAGTCTAAAGTCACTCGAGCTCCTTACTAACATACCTCAATACAGAATGCACCTGTAAACATGTAACATAATGACTATTTCCTACATATTTATTTTCTGTTAATCTGTA
Source organism: Leptobrachium leishanense (assembly GCA_009667805.1). Classification (NCBI taxonomy): domain Eukaryota; kingdom Metazoa; phylum Chordata; class Amphibia; order Anura; family Megophryidae; genus Leptobrachium; species Leptobrachium leishanense. Next base: position 49,434,796 of record CM019063.1, on the reverse strand, counting down.
TATTTGTGTTGTTTAATATCTTACAGAAATACAAAGTAATACAATGCAACACTTCAATGTTCTTGAACCCAGGACATACTTGAAAACGAGAAATCTCAATGTATCCTTCCTGGTAAAATCCTTTATAAAATAACTTACTTAAAACGGTAATACAGAATTGGAGGTTTAGGTATGTCCACTGTCCAGACAAAAGTCCGATGCAAGCAAGAGGTGGGGCAGATAAACTCGAAAGGAAGCGGTATTCGGGTAATCCTCCGAAATAACCCGCAGTGTTCTCCTGTTCTTATCTTGCAATGTGGATCACTCAAAGAGCACAAAAAACAAGTGCTCACATAGCGTAATAACTCCTTATATAGTAAAAAAAATCATATAGAGACTACAGCCAAATTAGCACTCACCGAGGTTGGAGCCTGTCCGATCATTAGGCTCATTTCATACGCATGGGCATTTCATTTTTAGGCAAAAACACCTAAAAATGCCACTCTGGTTGTTGATTCCAGGATATAGTGGCTCAATATTCCAAAGAGGCTCAACAGGTAAAATATCAAACATTTAATGTATAAAATACATCTAAAATAAAATGCATAAAATAGCAAGAACTACTGAGACGCGTTTTGGCCATATGCCTTCGTCAGTCAGTGTATCTGTTCTCCAGACACCCCCAGGCTGCGATCAGGTTTCAGCACCTCAAGCAGCTTGACCCCACTTGTTTCTATCTGCTGGAAGAAATAGATGGAATAGGCCGGTGTTTGGCCTGAAGTTACAGCAGCTTCTGGGGACCTGCAGGCTGTTTGATCTCATCCCGACTTGTAGCCCTGATGTCAGGTCAGTCTTTCAGATGGTGAGTGCGAAGTGCAATGGAACAGACAAGCTGAATGCATCACAGGAACAGACTATTTTACCAAGTTTTACAGGGTCATTTATACAGGTTACAGCAACACAGATTTAAACTTCCCGCCCACCCCAACACCTGACTGGCCCATTCTGAGTTCCCTTGCAGGCCAACGTGGTCTGAGGGATTAGGAAAATTAGGGTCTTGAAATTCCTGATTTGGATTGGCTGGCTGAGCTGCGTGGTGATCCGGAAGCTATGAATCAGCTGGAAACGTCCCCATTTTGTGCCATGTGGTCCTTTGTCCCTGGAACCCATAGCTGGCTTGTGGAAATGGAGTTTGGGGTTGGGAGAATAGGGCAAAACAGGACTTCACAGTATGCAATAAATGCATGTTTAAAATCTTAAATTAAAATAAAGTCTTAGTTGAAGCGGGGAGCACCATGTCAGTTCCCTGACAAGGCTTGGCCATAGGGACGCCTTGTGCCCCCCACGCCAACTTATATCTAGGCCTATGGGAGGAAACTATTCCTTAATGAATGTCCAAATTTAAGCAATTGATATTTTGCTGGAAACGCTAGAGCGACGACAATAGTAATCTGGACATCCACAATAGAGGATGTTAATGCTCTTAACCTCGTTTCACTAGCGATACAGAAAAATGCATTGGATTTCCTCAACACCATAACACCAAGAAGTGACAGCACCCTCAAATCACTCTTCAGGAAACTGACCAACAGTTCTCCCTCACATGGTCTAGTTACCATCCACTGCCATTACGTATCCGTTAAATCGCAGTGTGAACGGGGCCTATCGCGCAGATTTTGCCACAACGTCGTGCTGTGTAGCTTCTCCAATGGAGCTGTTCACATCTTGCTGCGCGACGTCACATGTCACAGATACGTGACACTTTTTTTTTGCGATTTGCTATCTGCAATTTTGCGATTTGTATTGGGGCTTTGCAAAAAAAAAAAAAAAATATGTATATCGCACAAAACAGCGATGTCGTGTGACGTTTATTGCACCATGTCGCGAATATGAAAATCGTGCGAAAAATCACACGATTTTCAAATCGCACAGTGTGAACGGGACCTAAGGGTCAATACCCAAGATTATGCCAAATTTGCAGTTTGAGGAATTACAAGAGCAAGAATACTTTGTACACAATTTAAAAATAAAGGCTACCCTAAGCGTGTTTTGAAATCAGCCAGTTGTCCAGAACGAACACCAAGAAAGGATCAGACCATCCGATCGATTAGTAACTACGATGCAGTGAACAATCTCTGAAAATGCTGCTGGCCAATCTTCATCTTTTGCAAAATAGTCTTCGACCTAAACCTGAAATGACAGCTAGGCGCTGTATGAATAAGGGATCTGCAATCTATGAATCCTAAAGAATCTTTGCATGAGAGGCACATATAAGTGCAGCAAGTGCAAAGCATGTGCTCGCGTCATAAAAGATTCTATTGGGTTATTCAAAGCTGATCTGGCCATGAAATTTAACTGGACACTGAAATTCAGCCTACGACTACATTTCCTGGCCATTTGGCTAGTCAGAGAGCAGGCAGTTCAAATGTTGGCGAATTGCCTGCACGTACGGTGCTGGTTTGAGGGCAGTGACATCCCCATAGAGAAGCAATGATTACTCTATTCAGAGACACCCAACAGCAGTGAATTTCCCTGTTCAGTGGTTTCATGTCAGGCGAATCCCATAGGCTTCAATGGGAAAAAAAAATTCCTGTTTTAGTTCATTATCTAAACGGTTTAGATTTAGGATCTTTCAGGCTTTTTTTGGAGTTTTGCAAACTTGTTTTCTTTTAAGCTTTTTCCTGTAACAGACTTTATCCACGGGATCATGTGTAAATGTCAGACATTTTTCATTTAGTTTTTTGCAAACAGCCTCAATTTTCAAACTTTCAAGTGTACTGGTTCCCCCCCACAACCTTGTTAGTCTGCGTGGCGGCTGCTCTGCTGTTATTGGCCGCTAGTCGGGTTTCTCCAGTGTGGTTAAATCAAGCTGTTTTCTGCAGGTTTTCCCTGCACTATGAGGGCCCTGTGGTTCTTTAATAAACTGCAGGGTTGGTGAAATAGGATTGCCGAATCGCCCTGAAGTGCAGGGAACGAAAAGTTACCGAACGTACGGCGACTTTGATTCTCTTTGAATAACCTTGTATGTTAAAAATTGATGGGTCATCCACTATTCCCAAACAAGTCGATTGCAACTCGGAGTGGTGTATCAGCTGGTATGTGAGATATAGTTATAGTTACATAGTTATATAGGCTGAAAAAAGACATGCGTCCATCGGGTTCAGCCTCTCCCACATAACCTACTGCTGTTGATCCAAAAGAAGGCAAAAAACCCAGTCTGAAATGCTCGCCAATATGCAACATACTGGGAAAAAATTCCTTCTTGACCCCAGAATGGCGTCAGATTTCTCCTTGGATCATAGATATGATAGACCTCTAGACAGATCAGAAGCGAAAGTCCTAAAAATAATGCTTAAATTTGCTCCTGATGCACCATTGAAAAAATATATATATATTATATTATATATTATATACACACACTTGAAAAGTTCCAAAGGAAACTGCTTAAAAAAGTTCATGAAACATCCACTAGAACCCATTCATTCTCACTCTCAATACAGAGCTTAAAGAGGCCATAAGGCGAAACGCGTCCTGGATTACCCCACCTTTTGTTTTTATTGTATTGTTAATTTATCCCCTAATAAATCCCTTTAAACAGCACCACTCGCATCCTGTGATTTCTGAAGGACTGAAACAGACTGGCAGCCCACAACCTACTATCGGCAATCAGCTGAAAGGACCTGGAGGCAGCAAACGGTTTCTGGCAAAACAGGAGCGATGAAAGAAGGGAGCCAGTCACCTCAATAGACTGGAAAAGTGATAAAGTCTGAGCCTGATGTCACCATAGGCTCTGAACCATGTGAGTTTGTCAGCTTTATTCTTATCATCTGGGTCTTCCTTTTATTTGATTTTAAAAGGTCAAGACCCGTACACAGCAAGAAGGAAAAACAGCCAGAGACCTGTTTTCTTTCTGCAGCAGTCAGCCACACCATTGCATGCTTCGAACCACCAGGTGGCAGTAGAACACGGAATACCACGAACCACCAGGTGGCAGTAGAACACGGAATACCCTGTCTTTGAAAAAAATCCCACCAAGAACCACCAGGTGGCAGCTGAACACTAAATACCTTTATTCAGTATATGATACGAATCCCCACTTAGAAAATCTGTAACATCAAGATTCTGTATGTAGAGGACATTTTCTACTCATACATAACCCATCTACTGAAACTTGTGTTCTTTGTTTAAGCATCTCGTTTTGAGTAGCCACACCACCTATATAAACGGTTTTCCAGCATCTGAGTTTATGGCATTTTTGATTGCTCAAAACAATTCGTTAACACGTTTTAGTGTCTATACCATTTGCATGCCACATACATCATATATACACCCTTGGTGCCTTTATTAAAAGATGGGCGCACATTAAACCACACACCCATTTAGTGTGGTATATAATGACGATAGCAGCGCCCACCCTAGATATACCCATATTCCGCAAACAATCTTCAGCAGGAGCGTAGCACTGCTTCTTTATTTAGGACAGGCAGCAGTTTAGTCTACACAACAATCACTGAATAGGCGCCATCCACAGATTCACCCCCCAATTCATTATCCAATTCAACCGAGCTTAAAGACAAGTCTACTTTTTATCCAACAGATATGGCTTCAAAGGAAATGAAAGCCTTCGAACATATGTTTGATGGAACTGGATAAGATAAAAAAAAGTGTTCAGAAATCTAAGCAAAACAAAAGATCCACTCTTAAAATAGCACTATTACAATAAAACTGGCAGATAAAGGGGGGTATAGTAATACTCAGAAATGTATAAACAGGAAGTCCTAATACATCTTAACGACTCGACCATATACAAATTTAGAATCCAATTAAATTAAGCCAAGGGGAATTTCTGAGATTACAGAAAGGTCAAGATAGGGGTATCCTGATAAAGAATTCAAATCTCTATGGTTTTTCCGAAAATTCCTGTTTTCTACATATTACCGAAAATCCATAAGAGTATGACAAATCCCCAGGGCGCCCCATTATCTTGGGGATTGATTACATCACCAGCCACCTATCTCAATAGATATTCTGTTACAGCCTATTGTTCAAACTCCTGCATATTTTGAGACACGATGGACCTACTCCAAATTCTTGGAAAAAAAAAAAAAAGGTAGAATCAATTACATTTTGGTAACTTGTGATGTAAGGTCCCTCTACAGTTTTATCCATGAACGGGGCTGTGAGGCGGTTAGGACCTTTTGAGTCCAGTCATTTAGAGAGGAGCAATCTAATTTTATCTTGGATGGCATAAAACTTTATCCTCAGAACTACTTGTTATATTTACAGAAGATGGGAACTACAATGGGCACCAGGTTTGCACCCAGTTATGCCAATCTTTATGGCCCACTGGGAGTCATTTATAATGGAGGCCAATGACTGGGCGCAACACCTGGTGCTCTACAGGAGATATATTGACGACATGTTAATCATCTGGAGGGGAGATGAGGCCAGTCTCTGTAGGTTGACCTTTCTAAACGATAATGACTGGAATTTCCCTATAGAGCCATTTTAGTCAGGAAGAAATTAACTCAATATTGCCGTTTTCCACATATAAAAAGACCCGCACTTTTAAAAGCAGTTGACATAAATACCTATAGACTGCACAAGCGGCGGTCATTCAAAAACTTGGATATAAAAAAAAAAAGTCCCTAAAAAAGATCAATTTACCAGGATCAGACGCAACTGCACAGAAAAAAAAGTGTTCTGTAGTCAAGCTCAGGATTTTAAAAGAAGTGTCTAGAGAAGGTACAGTACGGAAGAACTTGAAGTTATTGAGCACACATCACAGGCCGACAGACAAATGTTGGAGTACAAAATTAGAGGAGACAACATAAATGATCAGGTCGCCTTCATATATGATTTTAATAGTAATGCACAGGATATAAATAGAATCATTAAAAAATTATGGCCCGTCCTTTAAAGGATCAAGACCTTAAGGAATGTTTAGAAGACTGAAAATTATTCAACGGAGGGGCTAGGAATATTAAAAAAAAATCCCTAATACGAAGTTACAGAAAAACCTCAAATCTGCTCACTGGAATTGAAAGGTTCCTATGGTTGTGGATCGTGCATAGCCTGCAGAAAAAGAAAAAATTGGCACCTTTAAATTAAGACAGGTAACCACATGTCACACGAAAAACAAGATATGCTTTTTTCAGTACATGCGGACTGATGTATATTGGTCACACAACCAGACCCCTATCCGTAAGAATAAATGAGCACATAAATATTGTAAAGGGATACCCTCACAGTCTCTGCACATTTTAATGAAAAACATAACTGTCCTGTTGGAATGGGTTTTATGGTTTAAAAAAAAAAAAAAAAAAAGTTAGGGGATTTCATGAACCAGATAGAGGAAATGAGACTGGGACTGGGTGAATCAAACAGCTTGAATGCTGACTTTGAATTCGTCCACTTATGAAAAGTCAGCAAAATTCTGGGAGAATGTAAGGTTTGCCTCCTTTTATTATAAGGAATAGGAAAGATCAATTTTTTTTTTTTAATAGGTTTATTATGGAGGGTTTCCCATGTATTTCCCATTAGAAACCCTTATTGTGCCTGAATAAAAAGAAATGTGAAATGAATGAGAATAGCATGTTGTATCACATGTGGAAAATTAATTATATTGGTGTCCGAGATTCTATACAACGAATTTCACTACATATGGACGCACAAGTCTGATTTTAATTCTATTAAAATGCTCTGAATGATAATTTTTAGAGATGTGCTACTAAAATCGGATGGTAATTATGCAGAATAGATTTGGCTGCGCGATAATGGCATCTGACAGACGGAAGTGAGGACCTTCCCCTCTTCACGGCAGCAATCAACTATCGGGATCATTTGGAAGCTAAACCATATTTAAACTCTGCAAACGATGGGTCTGGTTACCACTGATGAACCCCAGTTTTTGCTAGGGGCGAAACATGTCTGTTTTTTTCCCCGTGTACACCCTTTTATTGCTATGTTTTTACTTTGTGCCCCCGATTTGCATTCCTTTATACTATCTGGCACTTGAATCTTCCGAGGATGGAAATTGAAAGAAAGGTATGCTGAAAGGCTTTTGAAATGGTTGTGCCATGAGAACTATAAAACCTACAAGTGATTTCTAACAGGTCAGCTTGAGACCCCCTAAAGGGTGATGACATACTGCACCAGAAATCTGGTTCTTGCTTTTTATTTAAAACTTTCATTTTTATTGGATATTTCCAGAGAGACAAGAAAAATATACAAATTCAAAACCTTGGGGGAAGGAGGTAGGGGGAAAAGGAAAAAAAAAAAAAAAGGGGGAGGGGTTTGCAGCAGGGGGTATATAGCTTGAACATAGACCTTCACTAGAGACCGCATGCCTTATATATTTTGTGTACATCCCAAAGTTTCCATGGGTCCCATTTGGGAGATTGTAATCCTTCCGCCATTGTTATCCTAGAATCAAAGCTACAGTATTGTTCCAAAAGGTCGGTCACCTGTTTGCAAGTGGGAACCAGCATAGTTCTCCAATTTCGTGCGAGAAGTAGGACGGTTGTAGAAATGAGAATAACATCCGTAGCTGAGGTCGTGGAAGTTTAATCATGCCCAGTAATAGGACTTCAGGTGAGTGCGGAATCTGTGTTCCCAATATTTCTGTGGCCAGTGACGAAATGTCTCTCCACAAAAGGGGCTATCCGAGGGCAGTACCACCATATGTGGCTCATAGATCCAGTCTCCAGGGAACACCTCCAGCAGAGATACGAATGTTGTGGAGCAAATCGTTTGATCTTGTCCGGAGTGAGGTACCACTGATACTCTGATAGCGACTCAAAGAAAAATACTGTAACACATCTAGTCGCCCCCACAGCGAACATGAAGGCAGATGCCCATTGTGTAGGTGTAAATTTTCAACCAAGTTCTTTTTCCCAGGTGTTTTGGAAAGACCAGACCACAGTCCGTGTTGGCGTATTAAGTACTCTATAAAATAACGAAAAATCGGTCTAGCGGTTGCAAGAGGGTCTAAGCAAAAAAGTTCAGTTTCAGACAACAATGGCAAAGTGGCTCTCAATTTAGGATTGTAATTGTAGATAAGACAAAAACATTGTTTGTGGTACTTTAAATTTGGTGCATATAGTCTCGAAAGGAAGAATGGCGGCCGTGTCAAAGAAATGGAGATTTGCAACTCCATATTGTAGCCATTGACGGCATCCCCTTGTGGGAGAATGTAGCGGAGGGCTTCCATTGGCGTCGCCATGGAAATGGGGTGATGGTTCGTAATAAGGGGGAAAATGCGATCCAAATATACAGGTGCAAAGATGTGGTAGCCAACGGCGACTGGAACCGCGGTCTGTCCTTTGGAGGGACCCATAACACTTTAGCCAAGTCATGTCCCTCCATGTATGCTGCCTCAATGGTGAGCCAGTGGCGTAGGGCGACTATGAAACACCTCTGACAAGGAGGCAAGGAATGATGCCCAGAAATAATGTTGGATATGTATCATGTTCAATCCCCCGTCTTTGTCTGTAGCATAACAGTCCGCGTGCTATTCGCGGTCTCTTATTATTCCATACATAAGATACCAATATAAATTGCAACGTAACTAGAAATGACCTAGGTAGTATGTGTTTCGAGCTCTACCGCTTAAAGTAATTTCGGTAAGATCACCATCTTTGCTGCCGCCATTCTTCCCATCCATGAGACTTCCCTCGATCTCCACAGATTAGTGACCTAGTCTCAGAAAGAACGCGTTCATAGTTGTGTTTATATAGACCGTCTGGATGTTCCGTGATTCTAAGTCCCAAATATACTAAATAAGTTTTGCGCCATTCAAAATTATATTGCAGTTTAAGATTGTCTAGTGATTGATGTGGAATATTAAGTGGGAGGGCTTGTGTTTTAAGCAAGTTCACCAAGTGGTATGAGACTCTACTGTACACTTCAAGCTCCCCATAAAGGGCGGATAGGGAAGCCTCCGGTTCTGTCAAGGTCAGAAGAATATCGTCAGCATACAGATGTATTTTATGAATCGGACCAACGGCGATGCCTCTAATATCATTTTGCCGTATAGCCTGAGCAAGTGGCTCCAACACTAAGGCGTACAAAAGGGGAGAGAGGGGGCATCCCTGTCTTGTGCCATTCGTTAACTCGGGATTCCTCTCGGAGGAATTTAGGATAACAACTCTAGCGGAAGGGGAATCATATAGGGCCTGAATTGCAGCTAACACTGGAGGTGGAAGACCAAACTTTTGAAGAACCTCGCGAAGGAACAACCAGCTCACCCTATCGAACGCCTTCTCAGCGTCTAAGGACAGGACCAGGCAGGGTTGTCCCGATCGTCTTAACACATCCATCAGATTGGGCCTTGTGGGCCAGAAATAAATCCTACCTGGTCCTGTCCTATCAATGAGGGCAGAATACGCTGCAGTCTATTTGCCAGTATCTTACTGTAAATCTTTATATCCACATTAAGCAACGATATAGGACGAAGGTTACGACAGATGTCAGGGGGTCTTGCCCGGTTTAGGGAGCGTGATAATATGAGCTCGTAACAGGTCTGGTGGAAAAGAACCTTGCTCTCTTGCATCCTCAAAAACTTTACTTAAGTGTGTGAAGAGTTGGGGAGAGAAAGTCAGATAATATAAACCCGTCAATCCATCTGGACCTGGGGCCTTTCGTTTCGGTAAAGCTTTAATTACTTCAGAAAGCTCCTCTTGGGTGATGGGAGAGGCCATTTTATTCGCTTGTGTAGCCGATAATTTTGGGAGGTTGATATTGCGTAGATAAGTGTCAATAGTATCTGACGTGGGATGAACATTAGGGTCATCCACCTCCAGATTGTACAATTTTTCGTAGTAACTCGCAAATTCATTTGCCATCGGATTGTAAATAATTCCACCATCCGTTTTAAGATGTGAGATCCCAACGTTTGAAGGGGAGGGTTGAAGTCTGCCCGGTTTATTTTGGAACGCATAAAATTTGGCACGCATTCTAGTCATGGCTATACGATATTTATCAGCCTCTAAATCCGTCAGGGAACGTAGCGCCGCGTCTAATTCGTCTGCTAATTCTGGAGTCGGAGATGCTTTGTTACGTGTGTCTATGTCATTTATCTTTCGTAATATAGCTACACGTTGCGTCATGTATAATTTCTTAAGTCTAGCCCCCCATTGGATACACGCCCCCCGAACCACCATCTTATGGGCTTGCCAAATTGTAAATGGGCTCATTTCAGGGGACACATTTTCTTTAAAATAATTAATGTTTCCCGAATCGCTGTCAGCGCCGGTTCATGTTTAAGTAAATGTTCCAAATCTCCAGGGTGATCCAGTGTACGATTTATAGTCATCTTGTAAAACAATAGTCATCGGGGAATGGTCTGACCACGTAAAAGGGAGTATATTGCAGTCAGTAATGCGTGGAAGTAGGTTGGTTGGAATTAGAAAGTAATCAATGCGTGAATAACTTATGCACCCGTGAACGAAAAGTATAATCGTTCTCTGTGGGATGAAACACGCGCCATGATCCCATCACTGTTTTTTGTGCCCGAGACACCTTAAATGGTTCCCCCCCCACTCTGACCATGCCATTTGGCAATTTACAACACCCAACCGTGTGCCCGATTAATGCCCCAAATGTTTAATTCTATTCTGATCAGTATAGCTTCCAGACCTGATTAAGAGGGGATCACTCAAAAGCTTGCATTTTAGATGTAACGTTAGTCTTATAAAAAAAGGTATCACTACAGACTGCTATACTCGTGATTTTGGCATCTTGACTAACCCGGCCTACCTAATCTACATTACCATGAAGGATACTGCATTTGGCCGTATTGAGAAGCAACTGATCAAACTGACGAAGAGAAACACTCAACAGCAACATTTCTTACCCAATGTAAAAAGATGAATCTTGTCCAAGGGACTCCGCATCTGGAACCCACTACTCCCGGCATGCTGAAAACATCTGCAAACGCACCAGCGAGAAACTGCGGAACCACTTAATGACAAGCAAAAAAAATAGTTTGGCAGAAAATCTTTACTGCACAACCTACAACAAATCCCATTAAGAGCCAAAGATATGGAAACTGAAATTTAATGCCTCTACAACAAACAAAAAAGAAACCCACAGAACTCCTAGCACACAGGGGTGGCAATTTTATGCACAAAGACGTCCGGCACAAAAGATCCATTGATGACACGGATCAGATCGCCACTACTCACACTGCAATCTCTGGTAAGATTGACATTGCTGGCATCAGTGAACCCCCCCCCCCCCACAGACCAATTCTGAGTTTAACCTCTCCGATCATGAACTGTCCATACCCAAGAAAGCAGTCCTGTCCAAAAGGATTAACCTTTTGTCCCAGCACCAAACTGGACCACATCCAATTATACTCAGACTTGGAGTTCTTTAGAAGACTGAGACAAGGAGGGCTTTGACAAAAATGACAATATTGCTACCGTGAACAACAAAGGGAAAGATAGGAACTAAGATTTCACACCTGCAGCAGGACGCAATGACAAATTAGACTATATTGAAAAATTCCGCATGAGTGTGACATCCCTGGTTACCACACAGCAGCCGCAGAAAACAAAAAACACGACAGAACCTCTCACAAGCAGAAAGGACGGCCCTAAACAATCTATGCAGCAACAACAGCTGACAAGGTGGATCAGTAGTGGTCATGAACATCCAAGACAACATTGCAGAAAATGACAGACAACTGTCAGATGAAAACTATTACCGGAAATTGACTCGAGACCCAAAAGAATACAAAACCCAACTTAGCAGACTTATCAGGTCCTTCCCCAAACATCTACAGCAAGAATGAGAATCTGGTGCCTTCCAATCCTCGCATGGGCACTTTCTACATGCTGCCCAAAATCCACAAGCCCAGGAACCCAGGATGACCCATTAACACAGGTATGGACACACACTTAAACTAATTTCTGGCCTGATAAAAGGTATCCTGAAATCCTTAGAGATATCCAGACACTACCGGCCGACACTATTGATTACTATGGATGTAGAATCCCTATACAGTAACATCCAACATAAAGATGGAATTAATGCCTGTCTCCAATCTCTCCCACAATACTCTGCATAAATATAGCGGTGAAATTACCAAGCTGATTGAATCTCTCACACACACACACACACACACACAAACTGCTTCAACAATAACTGCTACCTAATGACTGGGACCGCTATGGGTAGAAAAATATTACAATACACCAATCTTTTCATAGCAGATCTAGAACAGATTCCTGAACACAAACCACACAAATATCTACGATACTCGCCTTCTGTCCATATGATATCAATGTAACGCCTTCTAGACTTTCACAAGGCATTCAATACGTTCCACCCAGCGATCAAACTAAAGATTGAGTTTCCCCAAGCACAGTGTGAGCTTCCTAGACTGTACCATATCAGCTGCCAACGACATGCTGCACTCACAAGTGTACAGGAAACCCACAGACAGGCCCAGCTACCTCAACAAGACCAGCTTCCATCCCAACCACAAGCAAGACATCATCTACAGCCAGGCCATCAGGTACCACCGAATCTGCTCGGACACTGGGGACAGGGATGAACACCTATGCAAACTATCTGCATCATTCCAGCGGAAGGGATGTAAGGAAAGGACAATCTCTAAAAAAATCAAATTGGCCCTGAAAACAACACGCAAACAGCTGTTGTGCTACAAAGAAAAGAAAACCACACGGATACCTCTAGTTGCATCCTATAACCCAACTCGGGGGAATTTGCAAAATCAAAGATCTGCAGCTACTGGTCAGAGGACCCTATGCTCAAAGAAATATTCCCACAGCCCCCTTACTGGCATTCAAGCAACCCCCAAACCAGAGGCAAAAACTGGTCCGTAGCAAACTCACTCAGGAACAGTATGACATACAGAATGTGACCAAACGCTGCAACAAATCCTGCTGCAAAACTGTGCCAACATATGTGACAGTAGCACTGCCCGGCACAACAACATCAAGGGCTCGTACCTCTGCCAATGTGGTGTACATGATCCAATTCACGGCGTGTGATAAGGGCTGCTATATTGGTGAAACCAGCCTTAAAACTAAATCTCAGGATGAACCAGCACAGACACTATCAAAAACACACACATTGTACCATGGTGGGACATCACTTCAGTCTAATAGGCCACTCCATCCAAAACCTCAGAAATAAAATCCTCAAAAGACATTTTAAAGACCACCGGGAACTCAAAACATGAAATGAAAAAATCATATTTCAACAGTATAACACAAGGACTTAATGTAGATCCAGGTTTTTTAACCCATTATAATAACGTCACATAATATTCATAATTCTGGTTGGGGCTTGGTTCTCTTTCCTGTTTTTTTCTTCTTGTCTTCACTCTTGTCCTTTCACTTTCCCTTTGAAGTAGTCATGATCTTATCACTGTCTTATGTGCCTGAGACACCGTAAATGTTTTTTTTGCAGTTCTCTTTCCCCACTCTGACCATGCCAGTGATTTACAACATCTAACACCCAACCGTGTGCCCGATTAATGTCCCAATGTTTAATTCTATTCTGATTAGTAAACTTCCAGACCTGACGAAGAGAGGATCACTCTCGAAAGCTTGTATTTTAAATGTAATGTTAGTCCAATAAAAACTACAGACTGCTATACTCATAACATTACGTCCTTTAAAAGACACATATCCTGGAACATCTCCGATCTGAGAGATACCAGAAACCTCAAATCATGCCATGTGAGTTCAGGTTAAAGTTTGGCATTTAGCAGATTAGACCAGGACATCATAAAGGCAATCTTGACATTAGGTTCAGATGCCAAGAAGCATTCTGGATATATAACCTATCCACATAGCATAAAATAATGGGACGGCAGTTGAGGCCGTCTTATTAGACCAGCACATCTCCACATCTTTGACATCTTGGAACCCCCCCTCCCTGATTATTGCTCATTAGAAAATCAATAGATCTAGATAAACCCCATACTGTTAATATAGCATACATGGTCTTTTCATTAGCAGCTCTAGGTATAAAAATTACCTTTGCCACTAGTCAAAAACCTAATTGATGTGGCAGCTATTGACAGCTGAGATATATACAGCGTGTGGCAGAAATAACTCCGAATTTCAAACGTAAATAACACAGCAATGTAAAATGACAGAAATTTATTGCTCTGTTTGAAAGAATAGCATTTTCCATTTATGTCATACATTGTTGCGCCACGGCGCGCATGACCACCTCGTCGGGACTAGTCAGACGCTAGCATGGCGTGGAGTGCAGTGAGGTTTCGTGATTGAGACTTCAAAAAAGCCGACTGTTACCGCAACACAGCATTTATTTCGTAGACACTTCAGGCTGGCTCGACATGCGAAAGTTCCTGATAGGAAAGCCATTCTATTGTGGGTCAGTAATTTAAGAACGGGTTAGAGTGTAAAAACAAAGCCGCCCGGTAGCCTTGTAGTGTCCGAACACCAGAGAACATCCGTGCAGTGAAACATGCTTTTACACAATCTCAACGTTCGGTCCGTAAGCATGCAATGGGACTCGGACCGCTCCGTAAGGAGAATTTTACACACAGATGAAGTTCCATCTGTACAAAAAAAAGGTAGGTGTGCAGGTACTCCGTGACGTGATTGACCAATCGCAGAGCGTGCTGAGAGACCATCATGGAAGCTGTTAAAGCGCACTTCCATCTGTCAGGCTACGTCAAACAAAATTTTCAGTACGCCCTGGTAATCTCCCGACTCGACTATTGCAATAATCTCTTTTCTGGCCTCCCTCTGTCCCGCCTCTCCCCCCTACAATCCATCCTGAACGCCTCCGCCAGGCTAATTCACCTCACCCGCCGCTCTGTCTCTGCCGCTCCCCTCTGCGAGTCCCTTCACTGGCTCCCCATCCACTGCAGAATTAAGTTCAAAATCCTTATCCTTACCTACAAAAGCCTCACTAACTCAGCGCCCCACTACCTGTCCTCACTAATCACCAAATACACCCCAGCCCGCTCCCTAAGGTCAAACAGTGACCTGCGCCTAGCTTCTCCCCGCATCACCTCTTCCCATGATAGAATGCAGGATTTCTCACGCGCAGCCCCCCACTCTCTGGAACGCTCTCCCTCGTAGTGTCAGACTTTCCCCTAACTTCTCTTCCTTCAAACGCTCCCTTAAAACATTCCTATTTAGGGAAGCCTACCCCCCAACTCACTGACGCAACCATCAATCACTCTCACCTTACAGTCCTCTCCTCCTGTTTCCAACCCCAACCCTCCCAGATTGTGAGTTCCTACGGGAATAGGGCCCTCATCTCCTCCTGTACTGTTTGTCAAATGTTGTTCAATGTATTGTAACCCTGTCTATACTGTAACCTATTGTACAGCGCTGCGGAATATGCTGGCGCTTAATAAATAAAGAATAATAAGGGTCCGCAACCAATCCGACAGATCCTTGAGCAAACGTGTTACCGTTTGTAGGCCCATACTTTTTTTTGAAGAGGACAGATCTGTGACAGTAACATCTGATCATTACGTACAGCTGCTACACAACTTCCTGCAGCCGACACTCCATGACCTAGGGAATCCTGCGGTGTGGTTCCAACAAGGTGCCACTGCATCGATGGGCCTCCTCAGAAATGTTAACGGGGCGTCTGATTTCCTTACGGGGTGATGTTCCGTGGCCAACCCGTTCCCCGATCTCGCCCCTTGCAATTTCTTTCTCCGGGGATACCTGAAGGCGCGCGTCTTCTGTCATAAGCTGTGAACACTACATGACCTGAAAAGCTGCCATCTGTGACGAAAAGCGAGGCAATACCACAAGACATGACCAGGAGGGTCATGTGGAACTTCAGGGAGAGACTTCAGATGTCCATAGAAAAAGGACGGTCGTCATTTGGATGATAGCATTTTTAAGACCTATTCAGAGAGTGGTGAAAAGCAGGAGAATGACTGGAGAATGAAAAATTCTAGGTCAAAATAGCCGATTTGGAAAGGGAGATGACTTTTCTATTTTGACCTAGAATTTCTCATTCTCCAGTCATTCTGCTTTTCACGCTCTCTGAATAACCCTGCTAGTGTGTATGTGATGTAAATGGCAAACATTGCTCTTTCAAACTGCGCAATAAATTTCTGAATGTCGTTTTGCATTGCTGTGTTATTTACGTTTGAAATTCAGGCGTTATTTCTGCCGCACCCTGTACATCCCCTACAGCCCCTCTGGGTATTCATATCATATGCTGTGTCATTATTTCCAAATAAGCAATACCCATCAACCATATGTAGGGTGGCCTGTATTTCAATTGGTTACTATCTATTAAGTACCCAGGTATTTGGGCACTTATACGATTAAAACACATCATTAAAATGGAATGTATCGCTCTATAGTAACTATTTGTGGCCACCATCGATCAGTTCATCTAGACTTCCATTGCCCTGTCCGCCATAAATTGCAAATTGTCCAAGTTGCCTTAAGAATGGAGTCCCTTACTATGGAAAGTAGTCAATGTACTAGAGCAGCAGGAAATGCTAGCAGAATGCTTGGAAATGCTGGCAGAATGCTCGGTTGTGTAGGGAGAGGTATTAGCAGTAGGAAAAGGGAAGTGCTCATGCCACTGTACAGAGCACTGGTGAGACCTCACTTGGAGTACTGTGTGCAGTACTGGAGACCGTATCTCCAGAAGGATATAGACATCTTAGAGAGAGTTCAGAGAAGAGCTACTAAAATGGTGTACGGCTTGAAGGAGAAAAGTTACCAGGAAAGGCTTAATGATCTTAACATGTACAGCTTGGAAAAAAGACGAGACAGAGGAGATATGATAGAAACATTTAAATACGTAAAGGGAATCCACAAGGTAGAGGAAGGGAGTATATTTAAACGGAAACAAAGTAGCAAAACAAGAGGACATAGTCTTAGATTAGAGGGGCAAAGGTTTAAAAGTAACATCAGGAAGCATTATTTTACTGAGAGGGTGGTGGATACATGGAACAGTCTTCCAGTAGAAGTGGTAGAGGCCAAAACAGTAATTGAATTTAAGCAGGCATGGGATAGGCATAAGGCTATCCTAAACAAAAGATAAATCCAGGTAAAGTATCCATGTAATTGGGCAGACTAGATGGGCCGAAAGGTTCTTATCTGCCGACATTTTCTATGTTTCTATGGAAAATGTGAACACAACGTCACGACGACTCGGATGTGCAAACGCGGAAGTGCCAACTACAATTACTCCTATATAACCAGTAACAAAACCAGTTTTTACCATCTGAATACGGCAATTACTTGTCACTGGCAAATGATTGGATCAAGTCAACAGGACTTTTATTGCCCTTTTGCCATACACTGCAAGTTGTTTAGCAACCTGACATGATGGGAGCTCCTTACAGGCAGCTGATCGCAACAACATGACGTCATGATCTGCACATGAAAACTACAGGTGCTGGCAATTTAGCAATTCCTGGTGCCACACTCTTGATGAAGCATGAATTCTGATGCCGTCTTGTTTAACCGGTCACCTCTTTATTTTTGGACTCCAGCCTGGTTATGGTAGATGGTGTATAGTGGTATTCAGAGACTGAAGTAACTTCCAAAAGCAGAAGCAATGTCTGTCTAACCTACCCTGTATGTATTGGTATTGTAGGCAGAATGAGCCGCCGAGGTTAGCCATAGGAATCAAACCATTACTCGGATCTATCCTCTTTAGGGGTCACTTCCCTGTCCTCACCTTTTACATTCCCGCATGTTGGTTGTAATAGCCTTTAGGCCTTTACTTTTTAAAAGAAGTTTTCACTACCAGTGATTAGTATTTGGCTACAGGTCTTTTTTTCTGACTCCCTGAATGAGCAGGTTTTTCCCGTCATTGGGTTCTCTTCGCTGATGGTGCAGGTACAGTTGTGTTCAGAATTATTCAACCCCCAATGCTGTAAAGGGTTTTAGGGAATTTAGTGACATTTGTAATTGTATTCAGAATGAAATCCTACAAGGACTTTTTAAAGAACCATATGCAACTAAAATGACATCAATTGGTTTTGTAATACAGTAGTAAATGTTTTTGTGAATTCTTCATTGACACAATTATTCAACCCCTTAAAGACTACCACTCTGAAGAACAGAGGTTCATTCAAGTGTTTTCAATCAGGTATTGAAAACACCTGTGGATGTCACGGAGCAGCAATAAAGCATAATAAGCACCAATTAGGCAGCTTTAAAATGACTGTGATACTCAGCTCCTTCTAGACATTTACTGGTGTGGTTACAAACATGGTGAAGTCAAGAGAATAGTCCAGGAAGACAAGAGAAGAGGTGATTACTCTTCACAGGAAGGGCAATGGCTATAAGAAGATTGCAAAGATGTTAAACATACCAAGAGAGACCATAGGAAGCATCATTCGCAAATTCAAGGCAAAGGGCACTGTTGAAACGCTACCTGGTCGTGGCAGAAAGAAGATGCTGACTTCGACAGCTGTGCGCTACCTGAAGCGTAGAGTGGAGAAAAGTCCCTGTGTGACTGCTGAGGAACTGAGAAAAGATTTGTCAGATGTGGGTACTGAAGTTTCAGCTCAGACAATATGGCGCACACTGCGTAATGAAGGCCTCCATGCCAGAACTCCCAGGCGCACCCCCTTGCTGCCTCCAAAGAATAAGAAGAGTCGACTGCAGTATGCCAAAAGTCATGTGGACAAACCACAGAAGTTTTGGGATAGTGTTCTGTGGACTGATGAAACAAAATTAGAACCGTTTGGGCCCATGGATCAACGCTATGTTTGGAGGAGGAAGAACAAGGCCTATGAAGAAAAGAACACCTTGCCTACTGTGAAGCATGGCGGGGGGGGGTCAATCATGCTTTGGGGCTGTTTTGCTTCTGCAGGTACAGGGAAGCTTCAGCGTGTGCAAGGTACCATGAATTCTCTTCAGTACCAGGAGATATTGGATGACAATGTGATGCAGTCCGTCACAAACCTGAGGCATGGGAGACGTTGGACCTTTCAACAGGACAATGATCCCAAGCATACCTCCAAGTCCACTAGAGCATGGTTGCAGATTAAAGGCTGGAACATTTTGGAGTGGCCATCGCAGTCACCTGACTTAAATCCGATTGAGAACCTCTGGTGGGACTTAAAGAAAGCAGTTGCAGTGCGCAAGCCTAAGAATGTGACTGAACCGGAGGCTTTTGCCCGTGACGAATGGGCGAAGATACCCGTAGATCGCTGCAAGACACTTGTGTCAAGCTATGCTTCACGTTTAAAAGCTGTTATAACTGTAAAAGGATGTTGTACTAAGTACTAAGATTGAATGTCACTTGGGGGTTGAATAAAACTGATAATGATGTGAGCACAGAAAAGACATTTGTGGTTATTTCATTATAAATGTTATGTTATATTTGTCTGACCTACACGTGCCTCTTTGATTTAATTGTAAGCAAGATGACTGAATGATCAAAATCAATGTCAAACTGGCCAAAACACTCAATTTCAGTGGGGGTTGAATAATTTTGAACACAACTGTATATTCCAAGATATGAAGGATACAAACCTACCCGATACAGCTTTCCCTGACAATTTAACAGGCTTTGGCAGAGACAACAGAAAATTCCATGGAATTCAGATGTTCAGACATAACCAAGATACTGTATGGAAAATGAACTCTGAAAATGAAGTTGAGGAGATCTAAGAATTCAGAGATGGTCAGTTTTGTGAATTGCTGGTTACAGCTTCTGCTGTAATTTAAGAACCAAAATGTAAAACGGCAAGGGTTTATAGAAATGGTAGAGTCAGAAATGAAGAATTTTGATGGTGGGGATAAGGTCTTTAGCCAGGAATCAAACCTCAGAGGGTTCAGACACTTGGAAAATTGTCCAGAACTAGTGATCGCGTAATTGATCTACGAGTTTTACACGGAGCCGCTAGGTTGGCACATTCAGTTGTATCAGGATGTTCATCTCGTCAAAGGAGATCATGTCTGTATAAAAATTGAACAATAAGAGGGCATTAAGGGAGCTGCAGGGTATTGACAGGGCTGCCATCATTAGACTTGGTGCCCCTTCCTACTGAATAGACCATTACTTTAGGGGCCCCTTCCAATAAACTCTTCCCCTTCAAAGGGATAACATGTGTTCCTTGTGTAAACTTGGATCTGCACCTCAACCCGGTGCAGACCATACTAGAAGTCGCTCCCTCAGTGAAGAGCAAGTGCTGTTACGGACCCGATACCTCGGCCCACTGGGAAATTTGTCACTTTGGTCTGTGTCACTGACAAACTGCACAGGGTTGGCCTGGGCTTCCTGGAGCCGTCGCTGATTGCAGCCTTGGATGAAAATGATGCAGCTAGAACTAGCCATACAGCAAGCCAAAGCAGCAAATATACCCCTATATTAAATAGGACGATTAACTTTTGACAGACAAGTTTGAATCTATGCAGAGGACCAACATGTGCGGCAAGATCAAGAGATTGCCAGGCATCTCGACTCAATGTGGCAACTGTCTTTATGGCATTACATAGTTACATAGTTATATAGGCTGAAAAAAGACATGCGTCCATCGGGTTCAGCCTCTCCCACATAACCTATTGCAGTTGATCCAAAAGAAGGCAAAAAACCCAGTCTGAATGCTTGCCAATATGCAACATACTGGGAAAAAATTCCTTCTTGCCCCCAGATGGCGTCAGATTTCTCCTTGGATCAAGAAGCTTTTACCCACATATTAAATATTATAACCCTTAATATTCTGTGTCTGCAGGAAGTCATCTAGTCGTTTTTTAAAAGTCTGTACAGACTCTGACCCAACCACCTCAACAGGCAGAGAATTCCACAGCTTTATTGTTCTCACCGTAAAATAACCCTTCCTATGCTTGTTAGGCATGTGAATTATGGGCACTGAACAAGTGATTCTAGGTACCAGAGGAGACGGGAGATGCTGCAACACGAAGTGTATTGATTCACGGCCTTACATTACAGCCCTGGGTTTGTAGGGTTTCACCTTCAGACATATAGCAGTTGACATGTTTTGACCCAGTGATACAAAATGTAGAACTCACAGGTCACTAAACAAAAAGTGTTATTCACCAACACTCGAATTAGCGCTGAAGGGGAAATTTCACATACAGGCAGTGTAATTCAGTGACACCAAAATTGCCCCATAAAAACATGGTCGATTCCCAAAATTCCATGGATTCGGTGTTTCCATTTGACAGGTTTGAACCGACAAATCCCATTGATTTAATGAAGCTCATGTAATTTCTAATTTTAAAAAAATGGTAACATCTAAAGTGTGAAAACTAGGTTATTCTGTTCAGCGTTGGAATTTTCTGATAACCACTGGAGGCTTGAATTTCTGCAAAATAGGAGCGACTGATTGCTAAATAGTGAACATGTGATAAACCAGATATGTGCCAGCCTGGACATTCAGGCATAAAGTATGACCAGGACTGGGTGGAGTGACATGAGATCCGGTGTCAGGATTGCGACTTATTCTCCAGTGATCGTAACATAGGGAGTATTATCTTCCATATTCATTTGTGTTAATCTGTAGATTTGTATTTTTATTATCTTGCACCACTTTGTATTTCTGTAACAATTTAATGTTTATGAACCCAAACCATGAAAACGAGAAATCTCAACTTTATAAAAGTTCCAAAAGGCCTCGCTCTCCGTTACTGCCTTATGTTTCTCTTCATTCCGGTGTCTCGGTGCACACCATGAGGAGGTTTAGGGTTAAAGGCTCGAGTTTGAGCAGCAAAATCATTCATACTGCACAGTGATGGAGTCACAAACCCGGGGGGGCAAGAATGTGAGGGAACAGAGCAGGAAGGGGTAGGACCTGGAATCTGTTGGCGCTATACACTGCACGGAGTAATGGTGGACCTTTAAAGCGACAACCGCATAGGAGGCGCTGCAAGTGTCCATTGCTGAACAATTGATAGCCTGGGGTTATTGGAGGTCAAGTTTGGTAGCTCAGAGGTGGTTTCAGCCAGCTGAAACTGCTTCTGAGCTGGTTTGTTGCAGCCCAAAAATCTGAACAGCTGATTGGTTAATCAGCTGTTCAGCAGCACAAGCCGTTGCGCATGCAATCAAGAGCGGGAAATTTCAAACAGCTGATTGGATATCAGCTGTTTGAGAGCCCGAGGCAAGTTCCAGGGTTTTATAAATTAAGAGTTCTGAGGTAGTTTTGGCAATTACCTCAGCTGTTTTAGAAGATTGGATCCTGTAGCAGCGTTTCCCCCCCCCCTCCCTTTATTTTGCATATTGTCGTAGTTGTTTAGTAAGGGTAAAGGTTGCCCCTTATTGGGGTGGATGGAGGCAGAAGGGTTCCCAAGCTGGCTGAGAACAGGGGCGGTTTGGGAATTGTTACAATATTGTTTAAGGTTTAACAGGTTATTAAGTTCGGTATTATGGTTTAAGTGTTTATGCCTCCAAATTACCCTTAAATAAAAGCTACGGCCAACTATTCCAAAGTTAATTTGTGTCTGTCGGTTATTTGGTAAAGATATTTATATCTACAGATATATTTGGATTCATAGTCCATGCAAGGGACAGGGGTCTTCAGGGTTCCCCACTGCACAGATTGAGAAGTTTGTCCGAGCAGGACAGACCGTTTTTGCCCATTTTGAGAATCTCCCGTCTAGAGCAGAAAGTACCAAACACTGGACCAAGAAGATTCTATGACACCAGTTCCTCCCGCAGCCCAAACCCAGCACCAGAGTTTGATTCTTGTACGAGAAGCTTGACCGGGAGGTGCCTTCCAGAGTGACTAATGGCAAGTGCTGGGCCGGTACAGGATTGAAGCAGCCATTGGAGTTGGGACCGGTTCACCAAACTAAGGTAGGAGAGTGAGACAAAGCTGGGAGTAACAGAACAAGACTTCACGACCACACGGCCATTTCTTGGAAGGAAACTGCATAACTGTTCCAAAAAAATTATTCAGGACAATTGGATTTGGACGCCTGTAAAGCCCACCAGAATACTGCCAAGGTGGCCAAGACATGAAGAGGCTTTGCCTGATTCAAGAGTCCCGACCTTGTAATCATGTACTGTCGGCCAATGCATCAGCGCTTTGAGGAGGTGGACAAAGACAGAATTTGATAGTCAAGTGGAAGTGACCCAGCTGCGTCTCAGGGATCAGTAGCGCACAAGTGAATCCCCTCCGCTGCTCACGGGTTTGAGGCCCAGACTACACGCTTTGATCAGTGCTGCCAGTACATGGGATCTTTAAAAGCAATTTGGCAGGACCAGGAGTGGGAAGTCCTAGTGTGGCCACCATGACCGGTGGTAACAACAGGAGCAGCATGTGGGTTTCAGTGTGTGGAGACCACACACCAGGGGTAGGCTGGACCCTGCCTGGAAAAAGATTACAAGTGACAAAGGAACCTGATGGATAGAAGTTGGCGAGTGAAGGAAAAGGAATCCTCAGACCACCATCTGCTGACCTATAAGAAGGACCCTATAAGTAGTTAAATGACACCCCATGAATTATAATAGTTTTAAGATAAATTGATAGTCAGCAGTATTATAGGACTAAGGTTCACTTCTCAAGATGTTTGCAAATGTCTTTAGGAATAACAAGGACACTGATGTTTGCAAATGTCTTTAGATGCTGATGTTTGCAAATTTCTTTGAAGTGATGTCTGGAAAAGTGCTGATGCCTGAAGAAATGCTGATATCTCAAGAAATCACATGCCTCGGGTCACGGGACTGTCTAGAAATGTGTCACCAGACCTGTATTGAAACTGGCCAATGAACTATGTTATGTTTTGAAATGTTAACTAATGAAATAAAGAGCCAGCGCCTTGACACAGGGTATAAATATGTGTCAAGGGACTGTTGGAAGGCAGAGAGAGGGATGCCAGACTAAAATATGCCTCGTGTGTTTTGATTTCTCTCTCTCTCCCTGCGCAGAAGGAGAGTTAACTCAAGGTGTGCCTAAGACAGGGTCTTAGGGGTTAAGGACGGACAATTGGAGACCATTATTCTCTTCAGCGAGTGAGCATGGTCATAGTGTTAGGAGATAATCTGTTGGTCCCTGAGTGGAAGGGTCTAATGTGTGGTCTCTGTCACCAATAGGTTGGCAGGCGGTGCCTCTGAAAGTTTGGGCTCCAGACCATGTGAGTGATGGCATTTATCCTGCAATTTTGGATTATCCTTTGAAGGACTTTATTGCATGTGTCTTACAGGAGGACATTGAAAAAACCTGATTTCATGAACGTGGGAACCGAGTATATGAATGTGGTGTATTTCAGCAGATCCACGAATACATAAACACCTTATATCTGATGCCATCAGCTCCTTGAACCTGCACCCCCAACGCCAAGACCTCGAGCTGCTCTATGGAACTCCCGCCGCATCAGACAGTCTCTCCAGTCCAAGAAGTCTGAAAACATAGGGAAGCCCATCAGCTCACTCCATTATTCCCAATGGTTCGTTTCTTACTGCATCTTTCCATGCAGCCCTCATGTGCCCCAATACTGCACATTCTCCATTAACCCTCACCTAGTGTCACCCCTATCATTTCAGATGGTAAGCACTTGAGCAGTGTCCTCTCCTACTGCACTGACCCTGTATGTCCGTGTTATTCTGGCACTTGTACAGTGCTATGGAACTTGTTAGCGCTTTATAAAAGTTGGCTCTACAGCTACAAGTTATCGGTTTGCAGTGTATTCTTTAAATATTGCATTTCAGATATTTGGTCACTTGCACTTTCTGGGCGTGTAATACCATTAACCCTTTCTGTGCAGTCAGTTTGGGTTTCCACTGCACAGTCACTCAGTAAAGCGCTGTTTTAGGAGAGATTCAGTAATGGGATCCACCTGCAGATATTCCACATGGATCCCAGGCTCACTAAGCCAAGGGTTTTCCCTGTGGGTGGCGCACCTCACCCATGTATGAGCAGCACAAGGAGACCCCCAGAAGGTTAAGGTAGTATAACTTTTAGATGCAACTTGAAGCCATGCCCTGTATGCAGAAAACGGAGCACGAGAGCTTTGCCAGATGGCTCCGGGCTTTGTACAATGCGGCGCTGTGCAGCGAGGACTCACGACTTGAGATAAATGGGTTTGTGGAAAGTGAATAATTCCAGGGATCTTTCAGCAGCAAAACCACAACAAATGCGTCTAGTTTATAGGTCAGGAAGGCATTGGGTAAATGGAAGTGGTCACAACGTGGGGACATCACATGCGCAGATCTGACCTTTAATGGATTTAAAAAAATAAATACCAGGGAATGATGTGTCAGCCAGGGAGCGGCACAATACAGGGAGCGGCACAATACAGGGAGCGCTCGGGGGGGGGGGTCGCGGCTGTACAGGATTCAGGTTTAATAGCAGAGAGTCCTGCATAGATACGTTACGTGAGGTCACTGAGATTTTGTACCGTGTCACAAATCCGACAGCAGAATCTTGTTTAATACAGGAGGTCAAACATTTTATGATAGAGTCTACATAATGGTAGAGAACTTCCCATCCCAGCGAAGAAATTCATAGAATAAAAAGTACACGCGGTGTCAGGGTTTATAGACTTTTTTCCTCATGCTTTATTGCAGCTTTTGCACAAAGGAACGTGCAGATTGATCAGGGCTGGAGTAACAGATTACGCTGCCTTTTTATCCTGCGATGTTACAGTAAACTCCAGCATATAGTGCGAGAATTCCATGCAAAGATGTCTTGTGTTGACACATTCCAGCATCTTTATTCTAGTCTGATTTAAAGGGTAGTGAAGGGGTTACATGGGGGGGGGGGGGGTCCTCATACTGATTAGCTAAATCCTGGAGGATCCCCGCAGGAGCAGAACATTCCTCACCCAGACATGGTCACACCTTGACATTAGATTTCAGGTGTATCAGCACCAGCCACGTCTCCAGGAACTATAGAATATTCCACGGATAAACAAACCAAGCTACACACAGGCTGCTGCATTAAACCAAAAATATAACAAGTGTAGGACAACAGGTACCCCATATAACGTCACCAGGAGAGAGGACAAAGCCCTCCCAGACCTGCCTGGAGGAAGTTACAGCAGGCTTAGAGCAGACACACAGGCCTGCAGCAAGACAGGTTTGCAGCTTTATACTCGCTGCCACAAAGGACACCCACCACACAAAACCAGCAAACACATGGAATATATAGTACAGGTTCACCCCTAGAGCATGGGCTGGCTGAGCTCAGTGGGTGTAGCTGCACAATCCATGGTGTGTAAGAGGCCCTGACCATCCCAGGTGAAGCTGCACATTTTGGGTGGATAATCACAGAATGACCCCCTTTACTGCTCAAACCCCAGATGAGACAAAGAAATAGAGATGAGCCCTATCACCCTCTCCCTAACTCTGCATCATTTCTATCCTTCCCCCTGATCAGCCACACATCTCCCCAGCAACACAGAGCGTCACACTGACCACTTCCTGCCCATAGGTTTAAATCCCGCCTTCTGGCTCCCTATAGGACAGAATCGTCATGTGACAGGAGTGTATGGCTGTGCCCGCCCACTCTGTGATTAACCCTAACCATGCCTCACTCTGCAATGTTATATGGAGTCAGGGTCACCAGGTCGGCCATGTTTCCTGGACACACATTAATATTTCATGCAGAGGGGCAGCACAGGGAAGAAGCTGCCCGGTAACATGTATAATGTATATGTTTGAAGGGCAGGATTGGTCACCTGATTGGTTTACCTGCAGCGTATGAATTGTACATACTGCAGGGTGACATATTTTCATGCGCTGCCCCTCAACATGAATACATTATAAATGCCCAGGGAAACATGGCCGATCTGGCAGCTACCCTGTCCAGGACAGGTGTTATTAATTAATGTACAGGGAAAAGTGCTGCCCTGCAACATGTATAATTCATATGCTGCAGGAAGTTAAGGCAGGTCACCTGGGATTCCTTTATAATTTCTTACCTGCAGCATATGGATTATTGAAAATCAGCATTCGGTTGCCTTTCCTGGCCATTCGGCTATCCAGAGAGCGGGCAATTCGCCAAATCCTGGCGAATTGCCTGCACATACGGTGCCTGTTCGGTGCCTCTTCGAGGGCAGTGAAATCCCCATAGAGAAGCAATGCTTCGACTATTCAGAGAACACAAACCAGCAGTGAAAGGTTCCCCTAATGCCCTGCCATTCGGTGGTTTAATTCGGCAGGTTTATTCAGGCGAATCCCATAGGCTTCACTGTTAAAAATATTCCCGTTTTAATTCAATATCTAATAAACCGTTCATTATAATATTTTGCAGTAAAAAGTCTCTATTTACAGATTATTAGGATCTTTTAGGCATTTTTCGGTATTTTTTTTTTTAAAAAAAAATTCAGATAGTTTTTTTTAAATGTTTTTTCTTTTTTCCTGTAACAGCCCTTTTTATTATCTTTCATTGGATTTTATCCATAAATTCCAGACATTTTCGCTCAGTAGTTTCCTTGCAAACAGCGCTTCACTTTTCAAACATTCAAGCGTACTGTTTATTTTTTTTCGCTCCATTCGTCTGCGGTGTCGGGTTTTTCCGGCGGCTGCTCTGCACTGTGATCGGCGGCTGCTCGGGTTTCTCCGGCGTGTCCGGCGGGGTTAATCCAGATGTTTTGCGGGTTTTAGTGAGTGTTCGGCAGGTTTGCGGCGAGTGTTCGACAGGTTTGCGGCGGCTTTTCCCTGCACTACGACGGCCCTGTGGTGCATGCTGAATACGCAGCAGGGTCGCCGAAATGGGATCGCCGAATCGCCCCGAATTGAAGAGAACGAAAAGTCACCAAACGTGCTGTGACTTTTCGATTATCTTTGAATAACTCTGAAGAATCCCTTTCACTGCTTTTTCACTGTAGTTTGCAGAAATCCTGTAACAAATGTATCAGTAACTCAGATTCCTCACATTCCATGTCCCTGGAAGAGGAATCCTAACGTGAAGCCGCCACATGCAGCCGCCACATGCAGCCGGGAGCATGTATAACCATAACATCTTATTTAGAAAGAAAACAAACCTCTCAGAGAACCAGGGAATCTGAATTATGTACCTCAGTATGCCTCACAGAGAGCCGGGGAATCTGTATAATGTAACGCAGTATGCCTCACAGAGAACCAGGGAATCTGTATAATGTGTTGCAGTATGCCTCACAGAGAGCCAGGGAATCTGTATAATGTAACGCAGTATGCCTCACAGAGAACCAGGGAATCTGTATAATGTGTTGCAGTATGCCTCACAGAGAGCCAGGGAATCTGTATAATGTGTTGCAGTATGCCTCACAGAGAGCCGGGGAATCTGTATAATGTAACGCAGTATGCCTCACAGAGAGCCAGGGAATCTGTATAATATATTGCAGTATGCCTCACAGAGAGCCAGGGAATCTGTATAATGTACCGCAGTATGCCTCACAGAGAGCCAGGGAATCTGTATAATGTGTTGCAGTATGCCTCACAGAGAGCCAGGGAATCTGTATAATGTGTTGCAGTATGTCTTACAGAGAGCCAGGGAATCTGTATAATGTATTACAGTATGTCTCACAGAGAGCCAAGGAATCTGTATAATGTGCTGCAGCATGCCTCACATAGAGCCAGGGAATCTGTATAATGTACCACAGTATGCCTCACAGAGAGCCAGGAAATCTGTATAATGTATTACAGTATGTCTCACAGAGAGCCAGGAAATCTGTATAATGTGTTACAGTATGCCTCACAGAGAGCCAGTGAATTTGTATAATGTACCACAGTATGCCTCACAGAGAGCCAGGGAATCTGTATAATGTATTGCAGTATGCCTCACAGAGAGCCAGGGAATCTGTATAATGTGTTGCAGTATGTCTCACAGAGAGCCAGGGAATCTGTATAATGTATTACAGTATGTCTCACAGAGAGCCAGGGAATCTGTATAATGTACCGCTGTATGTCTCACAGAGAGCCAGGGAATCTGTATAGTGTGTTGCAGTATGTCTCACAGAGAGCCAGGGAATCTGTATAATGTGTTGCAGTATGTCTCACAGAGAGCCAGGGAATCTGTATAATGTGTTGCAGTATGCCTCACAGAGAGCCAGTGAATTTGTATAATGTACCACAGTATGCCTCACAGAGAGCCAGGGAATCTGTATAATGTATTGCAGTATGCCTCACAGAGAGCCAGGGAATCTGTATAATGTGTTGCAGTATGCCTCACAGAGAGCCGGGGAATCTGTATAATGTGTTGCAGTATGTCTCACAGAGAGCCAGGGAATCTGTATAATGTATTGCAGTATGTCTCACAGAGAGCCAGGGAATCTGTATAATGTACCGCAGTATGTCTCACAGAGAGCCAGGGAATCTGTATAATGTATTGCAGTATGCCTCACAGAGTGCCAGGGAATCTGTATAATGTATAACTAGTAAACTGATTTTTAGTCTGCAGGGAAGTGCTTCCCCGCAGTGTGCAGGATTCATACGCCACAAGAAATCACACGGTCTGTTGGTTTCAGTGAAAATGAGAATATTTAACGGTCTCCATGTAAAGTAAGCCGGGGTCATGTGACTCTTTTTCTCCGTGTGATTCAGTTCGCCTGCAGCCGCTGTGATGCTCATATGTTTCTCAGTTGTAGAACTGGATCCTCCCAGGTTTAAACATTTGGTACAAGAGCAGAGACTGGGAAGAGCTGGATTTTCGACACAGACCCCCAGAATTAATTATAGCCAGACACATGCCCCCAGAATTAATAATAGCCAGACACATGCCCCCAGAATTAATAATAGCCAGACACATGCCCCCAAAATTAATAATAGCCAGACACATGCCCCCAGAATTCATTATAGCCAGACACATGCCCCCAGAATTAATAATAGCCAGACACATGCCCCCAGAATTCATTATAGCCAGACACATGCCCCCAGAATTAATAATAGCCAGACACATGCCCCCAGAATTCATTATAGCCAGACACATGCCCCCAGAATTCATTATAGCCAGACACATGCCCCCAGAATTAATAATAGCCAGACACATGCAACCCAGAATTAATAATAGCCAGACACATGCCCCCAGAATTACTAATAGCCAGACACATGCCCCCAGAATTAATAATAGCCAGACACATGCCCCCAGAATTAATAATAGTTTATTCTCCGCTCATACACCTCTGCCCTCCACTTGGCCAAACAATCCTTCTTCTCATCTCTTATATCTACGCTGTCCTCCAACCCTAAACGGCTCTGGTCCACCTTCAACACCCTCCTCTACCCACCTGCACCTCCCCCCACAGCTGCCTTCAGCGCTCAAGACCTGGCAGACTACTTCCTCAGTAAAACTTTAACTATCAGAAGCAACATCCCAACACAAGATAGTTATCTGCCACCTCCACTCCCACAGGTCCCCTCTGCCACCCTCTGCCGCTTCCTCCCAGCCACTGAGGAGGAAGTCAATTCCTTATTGTCCTCCTCACATCTCACCACGTGCCGCTCGACCCCATTCCCTCACATATAATTCCTCCCCTCTCCTCCTCCCTCACCCCTGCTCTCACACACATCTTCAACCTATCTCTCTCCACTGGCTCCTTTCCATCCGCCTTCAAACACACGCGTTAGTTACCCCTTTACTAAAGAAACCATCCCTCGATCCCAACTCTCCATCCAACTACCGCCCTGTATCCCTGCTTCCCTTCACATCAAAGCTCTTAGAAAAACTAGTTTTCAACCGCCTCTCCCTCTTCCTGTCCTCCAATTCCCTACTTGACCCCCTGCAATCTGGCTTCCATCCCCTACACTCAACTGAAACTGCCCTCACCAAAGTCACCAACGACGACCTATCTGCTAAAAAACACGGCCACTATTCTATTCTCATCCTGCTTGACCTCTCGGCTGCTTTTGACACTGTTGACCACCCCCTCCTTCTACAGACCCTCAACTCTCTGGGTCTCGGTGACACTGCACTTGCTTGGGTTGACTCCTATTTATCCAACAGGTCCTTCTGTGTGTCCTTTGCTGGTAACTCCTCCTCCTCATGCCTCTATCTGTTGGTGTACCTCAAGGCTCTGTCCTTGGTCCTCTGCTCTTTTCCATCTACACCTCCTCCCTGGGCACAAAATCATCAACAGCTTTGGCTTTAATTACCACCTCTACGCTGATGACAACTCAGATCTACCTCTCTACCCCTGATCTCTCTCCCCCTGTCCTTTCAAAGTCAGTGACTGTTTATCTGGCATTTCCTCCTGGATGGCCTCCCACCACCTAAAGATCAACATGTCAAAGACTGAGCTCCTACTTATTCCTCCCTCCAATGCCTCCCCACCTCCTGACTTCTCTATCACGGTGGAGGGTATCACCATCTCCCCATCAAACCAAGTTCGCTGTCTTGGAGTTACACTTGACTCTGCTCTTTCCTTCATCCCCCACATCAAGTCTCTTTTCTCCTCCTGCCGATACCAACTGCGTAATATTTCCAGAATTCGGCCATTTCTTACCGCTGTCACCACAAAACAACTCATACACGCCCTGGTAATCTCCCTTTGCGAACTATTGCAATAATCTCTTATCTGGCCTCCCTCTGTCCCGCCTCTCCCCCTACAATCCATCCTGAACGCCTCCGCCAGGCTAATTCACCTCACCCGCCGCTCTGTCTCTGCCGCTCCCCTCTGCGAGTCCCTTCACTGGCTCCCCATCCACTGCAGAATTAAGTTCAAAAATCCTTACCCTTACCTACAAAACCCTCACTAACTCAGCTCCCCACTACCTGTCCTCACTAATCACCACATACACCCCAGCCCGCTCCTAAGGTCAAACAGTGACCTGCGACTAGCTTCTCCCCGCATCACCTCTTCCCATGATAGACTGCAGGAATTTCTCACGCGCAGCCCCCACTCTCTGGAACGCTCTCCCTCGTACTGTCAGACTTTCCCCTAACTTCTCTTCCTTCAAACGCTCCCTTAAAACATTCCTATTTAGGGAAGCCTACAACCCAACTCACTGACGCAACCATCAATCACTCTCACCTTACAGTCCTCTCCTCCTGTTTCCAACCCAAACCCTCCCAGATTGTGAGTTCCTACGGGAATAGGGCCCTCATCTCCTCCTGTACTGTTTGTCAAATGTTGTTCAGTGTATTGTAACCTGTCTATACTGTGTTTTATTGTACAGCGCTGCGGAATATGCTGGCGCTTTATAAATAAAGAATTATAATAATAGCCAGACACATGCCCCCAGAACTAATAATTAATAGCCAGACACATGCCCCCAGAATTCATTATAGCCAGACACATGCCCCCAGAATTAATTATAGCCAGACACAGACCCCCAGAAATATCACTTACCCAGCCTGCAGACCTCAGGACCGCGTGTTCCTCCAAGCAGCTCAGGTGTGCTCCTGCACGCAGCTGCCTCTTCAGTCCTCTAAAGGCTCATCTTCAGAGGGCTCAGGAGGTGGTCGCGCGAGGGATCACGCAGCGCTCGGGGGAACACCCGGGAATTGTTAGCGACGAAACTAGACTAGATTCTAGGTTACGAGCCTTAGAGCTAAGTTCAAAGAGAAGGGTTATAGCAGGAGGATATTTACTGTAATCAAGCTCAGCTAAAAGCATCAGGCGTTATCAGGGATGAATTACTCCAAGACATCCCTAGGCGAAAACTTGAGAAAGTGCCACTTGTGAGCACATTCTCCCCTTTGTCTCGGGACATTAAACGTATCATCAGGTCCAACTGGCATATCCTACAGAGTGACAAAGATATAGGGGGTTTATACTCCAATTCTCCTGTTTTTGCCAGGCGGAGGAATAAAAACATACCTGACCTTGTTGTTAGAGCAGATACTCAACCAGAAATGAGACAAACATTTCTTTCTACTCCTACGCATGTTTACAATGTAATCACTGTAATGGAATACTTAAAGGGAACACGTGTACAAATCCACGTACAGGGGAGAGTATTAAACTAAAAGGATTTTTTACATGCCAGACAGATTATTGTAGGGCTGGTAATGATTAAAATTTTCGTGTTCGATTAATCAATTTATTTTTTTAATCAATTAATTATAACGCACATATAGATCCAACTCATCACTCTTGCCCCCAGCTCACACATGGATATATTGCCCCCAGCTCACATGGATATACTGCCTCCAGCTCATCACATGAATATATTTGCCCCCAGCTCACATGGATATATTTGCCCCCAGCTCACACATGGATATATTGCAACCCCGTCCCTGCACTCCCTGTCGCCAGACACTTTAGGGAAAAGAGACATAATGCCTCCCAGCTACGTTATCAAATAATGGAGAAGGTTCCTCCATCATTGAGAGGAGTTGATAGAGATAGTGCTGCTTCACCGAGAGGTCAAATGGATGTACCATCTAGATACAGTGGCCCCACATGGTCTCAACGAGAAGCTAGAGTGGCACTGGTTCCTTTGAGCTTATCTGCTTATATGAGGCATCTGACATTGGTGGGTGAGCTGTTTTAAATATCCGGAAGGTTCATGTACTTGATTTTCTTCGTATATTCTTAGGAGCTTGCCATCTAATATACGCATTTTTCTACCTATGTTCTAATGTTTGTTGACCGGTTAGGTTCTATATAGACCCATATGCAACATTTTGTTCATTGGGCTTTGCCAGCTTCACTGTTTTTATGTTTATTTTATTTATTTATAAAGGATTTTACCAGGAAGGATACATTGAGATTTCTCTCGTTTTCAAGCATGTCCTGGGTTCAAGAACATTGAAATTGTTACAGTTACAGAAATACAAAGTAATAAAATGCAAAATATTTAAAAAAAATTGCACAAATATACAGATTAGCAGAAAATCAATATATTTACTGTTACACGTTTACAAGTGCATTCTCGGCTCTATTACATTCTTCGCGCAAAAATGCACGCGCAATGCGTGATTTTTTCCGCAAAGCGTTAAACGTTAACGCGCGAAAAATAACGGTGGTATTACAATCCGCGCACATTTTTTCATCCGTCAAAAAATAACGCGCGTAAAAAGACGCGCAAAAACATGCACGCATCAACGTTGCACGCAGAAATCAGTGGGCAGTCTGTTTTTTCACGCGATTGAGCCAATCAGAATTAAGAACCTTAATTGTCTCACGTTAAGTTTTTGCGCCTGTCAAAGTCAATCTGTGCATATATGCTGCATCAAAAAAAAACACGCACAACTTCTCCATTTTATTGTTTGGGTATGGGTAGAATGTGTAACTACAATTTGCTGTATTTTTTTTTTGGGGGGGCTGATGTATTTGGTTTCGGCCATAACGTTCAGATTTGCCATTAACACCAGCTTTTCGGAGACGTTAAAATTATACGCGCAAACGCTATGCGTTAAATTTTGCACATAGATTGTAATACCATCCACGTACCAGCGCACAAACGCATTTGCGCTCACAATGTTAAGCATAGGACGAGCGCAGTACAGTAAACTCGCGCAGCGTTTGCGCAGGTTCATCTGCGGTAGACGATTACGTGCGTTCGTTGCGCTGACATTGTAATACGACGTTCAGCACAAAGGGTTTTGCCCCGCGCGTTAATGCGTTTCTGCGCACGCGTTAACGTTTGCGCGACACAGGTGCATTCTGTATATAGTCACTGTGTTACATGTTTACAGGTACATTCTGTATATAGTCACTATGTTACATGTTTACAGGCACATTCTGTATATAGTCACTGTGTTACGTGTTTACAGGCACATTCTGTATATAGTCACTGCGTTACATGTTTACAGGTACATTCTGTATATAGTCACTATGTTACATGTTTACAGGCGCATTCTGTATATAGTCACTGTGTTACATTTTTACAGGTGCATTCTGTATATAGTCACTATGTTACATGTTTACAGGTGCATTCTGTATATAGTCACTGTGTTACATGTTTACAGGTGCATTCTGTATATAGTCACTGTGTTACATGTTTACAGGTGCATTCTGTATATAGTCACTATGTTACATGTTTACAGGTGCATTCTGTATATAGTCACTGTGTTACATGTTTACAGGTGCATTCTGTATATAGTTACTATGTTACATGTTTACAGGTGCATTCTGTATATAGTCACCGTGTTACATGTTTACAGGTGCATTCTGTATGTAGTCACTATGTTACATGTTTACAGGTGCATTCTGTATTGAGATATGTTAATGGGGATCTCTTAAGTGCCTTTAGACTGGGGGAAGATTTGATGGCGCCTGGGAGGTTATTCCATGATTGTGGTGCTCTGTAGGAAAATGAGGATCGAGCCACTGTCTTTTTGTATTGTGGTATTGTAAGTAAGGTGCTGGTCCTGGATCGGAGGTTATAGGATGAGGGAACTGCTAGGGGAAGCAGCCTATTCAGGTAGGGTGGTAGCTTCCCAGAAAAGCTCTTAAACACCAGGCTGGAAAGGTGAAGGGTGCGTCTAGATTCCAGCAATGGCCAGTTTAGCTCTTTTAACATGTCACAATGGTGGGTCATGTAGTTACATTGTAGCGCAAAGCGGCAGAATGAGTTATACAATGTAGTAAGTTTCTGGAGGTGTGTTTGCGGGGCGGCTGCATACACTACAATTCCGTATTCAATAGCCGGTGTAAGCATTTGTTGTACAATCTGCTTTCTTACCGTGGGGCTCAGGCAGGATTTGTTTCTGTACAGTGCACCTAGTTTGGGGTGAAGTTTAGATAAGAATTTTTCGATGTGGCGCCAAAGGATAGATTTGGGTCTAACCACATACCTAGATATTTGAGAGAAGTGATAGAAAGATATCACTAGATATTTACTTAGTGCTTATGTAGATACTGTATGTATATATTTGTTGCAGGAGTTAGTCACTTTAATCACTGTGGATAGGGGTTGCTGTATATGTTGTAGGTTATTTTTGTATTTTCAGACCTGGCTGTTGTTTTTCAGCCCTTTTGACCCCATTTTGAAGTATAGTGGCAGCGATGGATTACATCTATTGAACTCTCTGCATTTGGCCACTACAATACAATATGTCTGGTTGCGTTTCTTCGATCTTTTTTCCTGTGGCTCTCATATAAGTTCAACGCAGGTACTTCCAGTCCTGCAGGACAGTCCGGTTGTTTCACGCATGCACATTTCTGTCCCATACCGCCATTTTGGATTCAGCATACTCATGGACGGCGGAGCTCAGTAAAAGTGTGTTTATATTTTGTCCAATGATAGAAATACTTGCTCGTAGTTGATTTCATGTGCTTTGGGGAGGTCTGACTGTCTTACCTGGTATTATAAACTGTATATATGGGTTTATGTCTGTGTGATTGTTAGGGCAATACACACTGAAGAAGGGGCTGTGACCCCAAAACGTCTGTGTATTTTCTGTGGTCCTCACTGGAATAAATTTGGGCGGCACAAGTGCACCTCTCTAAAGCAGCGCTAGTATTGTATCTATTTTTGTGTTTCACGTGAATTTTTTTAGCCTCCCGTTTTAGATGCTGCGAGAGGGACTCGTTATTAATCTGTTTAACCCTCGCCATTCCTGTTCTCCTGGTAATGTGTATTCTTGTTGAGGCTCCCTTCCCTAGCATAGAGGCCATTGCAAGGACCATTATCCCAGAGT
Source organism: Leptobrachium leishanense (assembly GCA_009667805.1). NCBI lineage: Eukaryota > Metazoa > Chordata > Amphibia > Anura > Megophryidae > Leptobrachium > Leptobrachium leishanense. The sequence continues at coordinate 49,398,390 of CM019063.1, read as the reverse complement.
TATGGCTCCCTTTAGTTCTTTTCTCCTGCCATTTCCTGTTGTTCCAGTGTGTCCTTATCTTGAATAGGTGTGTGCTGTGGTCTGTCTATGAACCAAGCAGCAAACGTGCCTCAAGGGCTGAATATCCTGTACAAAGGGCCCACCTTGGCTCACGCCGGGTGCCCCCGTGACAATGGAATATATGGGATTTTCTCTGGTCCTTGTTTACATACCTGGAAGGATTATATTCAGGAGGACAAAGTGATGGATGCATATCGTGCCCACTGCAGGGTAAAATGATGGATTATATCCGAGGGGGGAATTGTCTTGTTGCAGATAACATCACGGATAAAACGTTGCTGCTTGTTGTTGCCATTAATTCCTAAACTGGTGGAAATATTGTAGAAAGTGTTGATTTATCCAAACTCAGATTTCTATGATCTTACAGCTTCATGATGATACTGAATGAAATACCACCTTTTGATGCAAACACCGGTTTTGCCATTCCCATTGCTAAATAGATTTTGTTCAGGCTGCATTTAATCCTCGGACGCTCTTATTTACCAAAGGAATTTCACATAAAAATCCAATTAGACTTGTGAAATAATTTGCCTTTTACCAGTGAAACAGCCGTGTGTGTAAATTAACACAGGCCTTACCAGGGAGAAATGCCAGTGTGTCCCATATTAACGTCGCCAACTTGTGAATCAGTTTGTTAACAGTAACTTAAAAAGGGTTAGAAGGATGGTTATTTTACGTTGAGAGCAGAAAATAGTAAAGAATAGATTCAAACAGTAGCATTTACGCTCCACTGTGATTGGTTACAGGAACAATTGGCTGTTTATTCAAACCATTGTTTGAATAGAAGTTCACCATAGTATCAATATATTGAAATTACAGTGAACAATGGTATCAGCAAAATTCATTAAAAAGAAAGTGTAGACCACAGCACACAGATTCAAGATAAGGACACACTGGAACAACAGGAAATGGCAGGAGAAAAGAACTAAAGGGAGCCATAACTCTGGGATAATGGTCCTTGCAATGGCCTCTATACTAGGGAAGGGAACCTCAACAAGAAATACACATTAACAGGAGAACAGGAAGGGCGAGGGTTAAACAAGACACAGCAGCATAATAGCACACACACGAGGAATCTCTGATCTGGGACAAGGTCCTTATACTGGCCTTCTAACACTACACAGGATACAGGGAACAAAAATAACAACAGGGGTTAACAATAAACTGGTCAGAGGAAATGCAAGAGGGTTCTAAACGCCAGGGTAGTCTGTCAGCCGTTTGCCAGGGATCAAGAGCCAGGTGGGTAGTCAGAATACAAGTCAAGAATACGGTACACAGGGTCAAGAAACAGCAATACATAGACTACAGGGATAACCAAATGGCATTGTCAATACCAGACCAAGAATCATACATAGAAATTCAAGACATGAATACAGGAAGCTATACTCAGAAACAGGATCCCTCAAGGACAAGACTCTCAGGAACCCATGCAAGAGCCAGGAGCTTATGTGCAGCTTGCATATTTATAGGAACCAGTACAAAGCAGCCAGGACATGTGATCCCAGACCTGAACAGCCACCCCTTGTGGCACAGGAACGGCACAGGGTGGAATGGCTAGCTCAGATAGGGAAGAGCTGGCCTGGATCGCTCTCAACACCAGGGGGCGTGGCTGGAATTTGGAAAAGTGACATCCATATAGTATAATTCAACCAGAAACAAGACAGTGGAACAATCCTATTGGCGGTGAGGACAGACCTACTATCAGAATTAACCCCCACATCAAAGAGATGGGATCTAACTGTACAGTTTATTTCTCCCTGTCCTTGGCCTTTCCATGTGACTATATGAACGGCAATTAATTTAGGATTAAGGTTACTGTAAACTAAGATGTGATTGGAGGATGCTACACCCCGCCCTGAGCATCGACGGCTTCAATGTGTGTAAGCGGAGGAGACAGAGGGAAAGTAACACGTAGCCATTATTACTAAACCGGCACATCAGCTTCACAATAACAATATACTTTCCAGACGAACTTTATATCCAAAAGAATTGAATGAATTCACCCCCCCCCCTATCCCCTGGTCAGGGAGTGATTTAACCAATATTCACCTTTTTCCCCCAATAAAAAACAGACACATTATTTTTCTTTGTGGATGAAAACAGGCCACAGCGTTTCTTGTAAATTTTTCCAAAATAATAATAATAAAGCAAAATAAATAAAACATAATTGACCACATTAATTAAAAAAAGATGTAGCGATAACAATGTTCCTATCAGAGGGTCATCGATTATGGTCCCAAAGATGCTTCAGACCAGTCTTCTCTTAGTGTCATCCTCTAAACAATTTTTTTCTTTTATTAGTATAATAAAAAAATTATCACTACCGCTGCATTCTGGGAGGTTTTTTTGGTAGTTGTACCTGATTAAACAACTCCTGGGCCTATTACCTGCGGACCTGGGCTAGGTCCCACATTATATGAGTATGTTACAACTCTGCTCTATTTTAATTTTACACTGCAGTCTGCACTACGGTTCCCACCTTTTAGAGGTTTCAAAGGAACCCAAGCCCAGAAGGGCGATTGGGTGGCCAGTTAACAACCCTGAAGCTTTATAACCAGAGCCAGGCTGGCTCTGCCCCATGTGAGTGCAATTATTTGTGGATATATATGTGAATTTACCCAACGGGTCACGCTATGATGTTTCTTCTCCTTTTGTTTTGAGGATGACACTAATAGAAAGCTGGTCTGAAGCATCTTTGGGACCATGATCGATGACCCTCTGATAGGAACATTGTTTTCGTTACATCTTTTTAATTTTTGTCTACCTTTTTGTGGTCAAGCGACAAGGACCACGCTGGATGTTCAGTGATTTTTCCTAACATCATCATATATCAGCGCTGCCTTATATTTTTGTATAATTGACCACATACTGTATATAGTGTATATAGTTAACTTCCACCTTCTAATAAAGAACCATTCTGCAACTTCGCAATATTTATCCTCCTCCTTAAAATCTGATAGTCCTCTCCTACATCTTCCTGTAGAACACCTCCACTATTTACAATCCTCTACATTACTCTTATTACACTCCAATATTTCCAGGCCATTTCTTACCACTAGCAAATCATCCATGCTCTTGTAATCTCCCGACTTGAATATTGTAATAATCTTCTTGCTGGCCTCCCTCTCTTCCGCCGCTCCCCCTACAATCCCTTCTGAATGCCTCCATCAGGCTCATCCACGTCACCCGCTGCTCTGTCCATAAAAATAAAAAGTAATTCAGTAAAACAATTTCTCCTATAAAAGAGCCTCTAAGATATCCCTATTTAAAAAACTTTATATACAAAAATTAACCCCACATGGCATGGCTAGCCACACATAGCAAATAGTTTAACCATTTTGCCTTTAGGGTGTAAGACACCTATTATATATGCACATATTTCCTCAAGATAGGGGTCCCCTCATATTCTAGACAAGATGGAGTCATAATAAAAAACCATCTCTCGAATAAAAACTTTCAGAATTACAATAAACTTCATCATTAAAATGTAGAAATAAAGTAGAAAAAAGTTAATATCAGCTAAAAAAACTCATAGAAAATGACATACCTCAAAATCTTTATTTAAACCTTTGGGGATTAGTGTATCAAAATAAAAGATGAGTTTCATCTCCTCTTGATTTATTTTCTTTATAAAGTCTCCACCCCTCCAGTCTCTTTGAACTTGACGTAATGCATAAAATATGAGACCCGTGGGTGAGCTGTTATGCGCAGTTAGAAAATGCGAGGATACTGTGTGTTTCTCAAACCCTCGTTGAATATTACGCACGTGTTCTAGAATCCTCACATACAAAGGTCTAGTAGTTCTGCCAATGTAAATATTTCCACAAGGGTACACAAGCGCGTAAATAACATCAGCATGTAGCGATCCAGCCACACGAATCCCCTGCCCACTGGGATTCCCAATGTGCCATAAAGAGGTTTGCGTAGATGGGCGCAAAATGAGTCCCCATCGTTGTTCCTGTGAGTTGCAAATAGAACTGGTCATCAAACGAAAAATAATTGTTCTTAAGAATAAAAAGTATACCTTCCATAATAAACTCCATTTGTTCTTCAGGATAAATTTGATGTTGAATTAAATGGTGATGGACTGCCTGACACCCTTTATTGTGTGGGATTATGCTGTACAACAATTGTACATCGCAAGTAACAAGTAAATAGTCAGACTCCCATTGGAAATTTTCTAGAATTTGTAATAAATTCATAGAGTCCTTCAAGTAGGACGCGGTGAGTTTAACCATGGGTTGTGCACCTTATTTTATTCTTCTTTCTTCCCAGGGGTTGTTGGCTGCTAGAATGTCCCTAAGTGATTTTATAAATAATATAGGTCAAAATATTGATGAGATTTTTGGTGATATCCTTGTAGGGAATGTCAATCTACAGGTACCGAATACTCAAGATCTAGCTCAATCCCTAAAGAAAATTCTTACGAAAGAAATCAAATTTAAATGGGAGGTAATAACTTTAGAAAAATATCTAAAAGAGAAAATTTCCCCACGAACACTGAGATTTTTTAAACTACCCACCTCCGACAGAGATAATACTACATTTATGGATGGTTGGATCCAGATGATGGAGGACTTTGCCAGCCAAACTATGCGTTATATTATTCAACATAGAAGCAAGGTCCTCCAGGATTTGGATACAAGAACAAAGGATCTGATAGATGAGTTAAAATCTAGTACTGATGAAACCCATTTTGAGGAATTATCCCAAGAATTACAGATTCATTTAGAAAAAGTAACACATGATGTTATAGAAGGGAAAAAAAGAAATATTTAAGAGACATTGAGGATTATAAGAATGAAAAACAAAAATATCAATTCTTTCCCAAACCCTTGGGGACCATGGGACACCAATTTCCCATAAGGCGGAATAACAAGAATAGTGGGTACCGCCACAATGATTATTATGAACCCTATCCCTCCCAAAAAAAGGGTAGAAGATATAATTCAAACCCTAAAGGTAACCCAAACTTCACTCCGGTTAGGAGTCCTGTTCGGGTTGACTTTGATGAAAAAGAAAGAACAAGTCCCTTCCTAAAAAAAGTAGCTATGATAGATAAGGTTACATTTGGTTGTTCCTCAGATCCGATACAGGATATTTTACCGGTAAGGAAAGGGAAAAAGGGTTCATGCAGTACCATCTTCGTGGAGGAAATGGTCAAGGCAGACCATCAATTCCAGAGTGAGACTGTAAAAAATAAATATCAATCTAGAGGGAAGGAAGATGAAATAAGTATCAAAACGGGACACCTGAATTTAGATCATGATGAATTAACAGGAGAGCTCTCATTAATAGAAGAAGAATCACAAAAGGATGTTTTAGACAAAATTACCAATCCAGTTCTGGATGTCCTAGAAGATAGTTTTGGGTCAGCTATAAGTCCTTCAGAATATTTGTGGAAATCCCCCTGGAATAAAGGAAGATCACCATGAAAAGATTCCCCTATTAATCATAAAGTGTTAGAAGGCAACCAAGATAAGGAACCTTTTTTAAGGTCCCGCCCGGTGGCCACAAAACAATTAAAACTCACCAATATGCCCTTAGAACCGGTTGTAAGAATATCCAGTCAACCAGGTACAGTTCCACGAAAAAGGAGCCTGGAAAAAAAAAACGCGGTACCAGGGGAGGAAGGTCTCGAAAAGAAAGGAAAGAAATAAAAAAAGCTAATAGAACAGCTAAACAAAAAGTAGCTCCTAGCACAAAAGGTATTTTCAACCTTAGCAGTCAAATTTTGAGTAATAACGAGACCAATGTCCTAAATAAGGGCTTAAAATTTGCACCTAGTACAAAGGGGGACAGATTTGGTATGTTCATAGATTTAAAAAAAAAATCAAAGGAAAATGTGCTTAAAAAAGTTGTTTCTTAAAAATCCGAGTGAGAGGGAGGTTGTTCATTCAAACTTTGTCCACTCTGGCCTCAAAAAATGGTCTTCACAGGAATATGATTTCGGAGGAGATGAAGATCTTTGACTGTATGGTTATGACTCATATTAATAAACTTCATTTGAAAAAAATAAATCCTAACCTCACTAAAGAAGAAAGAGAAGCTTTGTCAGGTTTAAAGAACGATCTAAGCATTATAAAAAAGCCTGCCGATAAAGGTGGGGGTATAGTAGCGATGGACAAAGAAATGTATGATCAGGAGGTGTATAGACAATTGAATGATAATATCACGTACCAACCACTGTCATTTAACCCCACACAAAATATAAAAACAGAATTGTCAAATCTTCTCACTAACGGGAAAGATGCGGGAATTCTTAATGAACAGGAATTGAAATTCCTTAATCCTTCATTCCCCAAAATTCCTGTTTTCTATCTTCTCCCCAAGATTCATAAAAATCCGGTTCAACTGCCAGGGAGACCTATTATATCTGGAGTTCAATCTGTCGATTATCACTAGGGATGAGCTATTTGGTTCGGACGGTTCGGAGTTCGACCCGAACTTTGGGTGTTTTAAAGTTCGCGAACATCGAACTTTTTGGGTGTGTTCGGTTCGAGTTCGAAAAAAAAAAGAAATTTTGAAAAAAGTATAAAAAATGCTTAAAAAATACTAAAAAATCTAGAAATAAAGAGACTCTTTACTGCAGAATATTATAAGCAACGGTTTATTAGATATTGAATTAAAAACTAATGTGTACGTGCAAAAATTCTCAACTCTAAATGACCTGTGTTTTTCAAATGTCATAACAACAACAGATGTTTTAGTCTGGTCTAATCAATTTGATACATTGTAGACTATACTGAGGGTGAGGGGGTGGGGCAGTACTGCTTCTGATTGAGATTTGAGAAGTGTTAATTTCCCTCCTAAAACTTCTAATATGCTGTATTTCACCGCTGTGTGCTCAGCTCATTTTTACCGCTTTCGCTCATCATGTTTAAACGCGATTTTGAAGCCACATTTTGTTAAATGACCGACATGTTAGATATCGTTCTTTCCGGCAGACTCCGCAGATTCATAATATATCATTTTTATATGTATACGTCCTGTCCTGGCTGTATATTATGAAAAAAATGCAATAAAAATAGAATTTTTAATCATCTGCAGTGTGGAAAGTGTTGTTTTTTTTCACATTTTTAGCACATGAGCATTTGCGGTTATGTTTTCTATGGGGTATGCTTGTACAAAAATTAGAAATGGGGACTTGTTACATTTTGTGGGGGGAATTACGTGATTTATAGCAAACACACCCCATAGAAAAAAATCATTAGTGCATCATCATTCACATTATAATTGCAATGTGAACAATATTGCTGCATTAATAAAAATAACACACAAAAAAAAATATGTTTTTTTTTTTTTTACTTTATACCTGGTCATGTTGGGTATCATTCGAAAGGCCATGCTCAGGCCTTTCGATTGACACTCTCCATGACCCACTAGATGCCTGGAGATATCGGGGTTCAAATGAACCCCCTATCTCCACCAGGGGATTGGCCTGGGCAATATATATATACGCATCATGATGTGAGCTGGCCTGGGCAATATATATATATACGCATGATGAAAATTTGCAAAGGATAAGGCACGCAAAGTGAAATTTTGATGTGTCTGAAATTGAAACTTACGTGACAACTCTTATTTTTTTTTTCGTTAATTTATATTTGTTCAATACAGTGAATTTTAATTTGTTTAATAGAGTTAATTTAAAATGGTTTAATACAGTTTATTTATATTATTTTACCTTTACTATTGGTGCTTTTTCAAACTTTATTCTTAAGTAAAAAGAAATTTAGCAGTTTCATGTGTCGTTTTTATTCGGGGGGGTGCAAGTAGCTGGTCTTGCCTAGGGCGCAAAATAGTCTAGCACTGGCCCTGACCGCATGGTTCACCCCTGCACTCTTCCACAATACCACTGTAACGTTGGGGGCTTCCAGCCCTACCTGTGTGCTTGAGGACAGCAAGTCTGATGCTGCTCACTGACCACTGCCCGGTTTAAATGGAGACAGGCAGGGAGGTGATTGCATGAGGTGTGGCTTGAGTGGGGGGGCGTGGTCTGGTGAAGGTCTTTAAAAACCCTCAGTATAGTTTCAGAAGTTGCCAGATCGTGGTTATCCATACCTGAGCTCCTTGTACCTGACTGCTAAATTGATTTAACCTGTTATTGACCTCTGCTTGTGTTCTGACCATTCTGCCTTCTGTTGCCCTAGACTATTTTCTTGTACTACGCTACTGCTCGGATACCGACCCGGCTATTCCATTTGACCATTCTGAACTCTGTATTCCTGATTCTGGCTCGGCTGACTCCTCTCCGTATTGTTAACCCTTTTCTGTCTAGCTAGTTTACCTGGCCAATTCTAAGGACCAGACAGATAAGGATCATTCACAGCTACACTGTTGGTAGCTTCTGAGTTTTGTGGAGTGTTGGGGGTTAAGTACTGCGTGGTGGGATCCGGGAACCGTGACATTACGATCTGGCCAATATGGATCCCGCAGATTTAACACAGCACTTGGCTACCTTTGTATCCAGACAGGATGAGCAGGATCATAGGATGGATCAGTTTTCCATTGCCTTACAAACTATCCTGAATCGTACTGCACACCTGGAACCAGTTGGGGTTGCACCCCCGCCTGCTATACCTGTGCCCCCTGTCGTTCAGACATCCCAGGTACACATGACCGCTCCTATGAGGTTTGACGGTACTCCCTCTGAGTGCCGGGGATTTTTGGTCCATGTGGATATTCATTTTAAATTAAATCCACAAATGTTTTTCTCTGACATTGCCAAAGTGGGGTTTATTATTAAACATCTGTCTGGCAGAGCGTTGACATGGGCGACTCCTTTATGGGAGGCAGAGAGACCTATTGTACAGGATTATAAAGAATTCATAGCCGAGTTACAACGTACATTTAATCCTACCAGAAAGGCCACGATAGCCGGCAAATCCTTGTTCCGCATACGTCAAGGGAACAGGACTGTGTCTGATTATGCCATAGAATTTAAAACCTTAGTTTCTGATGTGAACTGGACAAATGAGACACTGGTTCTGGCGTTTATGGAGGGGTTATCAGTCAGTCGTTGATGCATGAAGCTCCACGTAAACTACTGAGGTATTGTGTAACTCATTGTGTGAACTCATGATACTGTATAGATCTGGATAATCAGATAAGGGATAGAAGGACTCAAGAGAGAGACCCAAGAGACCGTTACCTAGGTTGGCCCCTGTCTTTCAAGCACCACCCAGAGAGTTATCTCCTCCCTCAGAGCCTATGCAACTAGGCCGTACTAGGCTTACAGAGGAGGAGAGAACAAGGCGTTTTCGTGAGGGATTGTGCCTGTATTGTGGTTTGGAGGGACATGTACGATTTCAATGTCCTACTCGCCCTAAGATGCATGATAAGCCGGAAAACTACCGCACCTAAGGCAGCTGAGGAGACAGACCTTGCTGGTGTGACATGCATGTCTCCTATCAAAGACACTAAACTTATGTTACCAGTATCCTTGGCTTGGAGACCAAGACCACTTTTATATGTGTTTGTGGCTCTGGGGTTGCTTTGTATTGATTAACTACGCTTCTTCCTCTCTACCTCTGGTTGTAAGAGAGACACCCTTAGCCGTTGAAGCCATAGATGGCAGGCCTCAGGAAGGATTACTCACGATAGGTTACAGTAGTTCTTACTACTGGTCTCTTGCAAAAGAAAGATCATAAAGTTATCCACTCACCTTCCAATCCTGTTGTACTTGGTTTCCCCTGGTTGGTGGAACACAATCCCGTTATTGGGTTAAAGGAGAGATAGTCTTGGAGTTCTGCATGTTTTGGGACTTGTTTAATACCCATTCAGCATGTCGGGTTGCCCAACACACCACAGCCCCTCCATTGTCTACTGAAGTTCCTGAATATGCAGACCTCAGGGCTGTAATAAAAGAGAGGCAGAGAAACTACCTCCACATAGACCATATGATTGTGCTATTGATATTCATCCAGGTACCATGCCTCCCCGAGGCAAAGACCCTCTTTCCATAAAGGAGAACCAAATTATGGAGGAGTATATCAAGGAGAATTTGGAGAGAGGTTTTATCCGACGTTCCTCTTCTCCAGCAGGGGCTGGATTCTTTTTTGTGTCGAAAAAAGAGGGAGATCTACGCCCGTGTATTGATTATAGGGGGCTTAACAAGATCACCATTAAGAACGTGTACCCTATCCCTCTCATATCGGAACTGTTCGACAGGTTAAGGGGTTCAGCAGTATACACTAAACTTGATTTAAGAGGAGCTTACAATTTGATACGCATAAAAGAGGGGCATGAGTGGAAACAGCATTTAACACCAGGAGTGGGCATTATGAATACTTGGTCATGCCTTTCGGTCTTTGTAATGCTCCAGCGGTATTCCAGGATTTTATTAATGATGTGCTCAGAGATTTCTTGCAAACCTTTGTTATAGTATACCTAGACGATATATTGATTTACTCTCCCGATCTGAAAACCCACCATGCACATGTCAGACAGGTATTAGCTAAATTACTGGACAATGGTCTTTATTGCAAACTAGAGAAGTGTTTATTCGACATTACTACTGTGAAATTCCTTGGGTATATTATCACTCCAGAGGGTTTTGAGATGGATCCTTCTAAACTCACGGCCATCTCAGAATGGCCTCTTCCTCAAGGTCTCAAAGCCATACAGAGGTTTCTGGGGTTTTCTAACTATTATAGGAGATTTATCAAGAATTATTCCGCTATAGCCTCTCCTATCATTAATATGACACGTAAAGGTCTGAAGTACCAGATCTGGTCTTCTCAATCTAAACAAGCATTCGAAGCCCTCAAACAGGCTTTTACTTCCGCTCCCGTGTTACGGCATCCTGATCCCAGGATTCCGTTTATTCTTGAGGTTGATGCTTCTGAGATAGGCATTGGGGCTGTCCTGTCTCAAAGAGAATCTCCAGGGAAACCACTACATCCTTGTGGGTTCTTTTCAAGAAAATTATCACCAGCAGAACGCAATTATGATATTGGCAACAGAGAATTGCTTGCTATTGTGTCTGCCCTGTCAGAGTGGAGACATTTGTTGGAAGGTACTCTTGATCCTTTGTTGATAATCACTGATCATAAGAACCTTACGTACATCGGGGATGCTAAACGTTTGAACTCGAGACAGGACAGGTGGTCATTGCTACTGTCCCGGTTTAATTTTGTATTGACTTACAGACCAGGTGACCGCAATGTAAAGGCTCATGCCTTATCTCGTCAATATGACCCATATGAATCTAATACACAAGACCACAATCCTATAGTTCCTCCTGAACGTATATTGGCAAGCATTCAGACTGGGTTTTTTGCCTTCTTTTGGATCAACAGCAGTAGGTTATGTGGGAGAGGCTGAACCCGATGGACGCATGTCTTTTTTCAGCCTATATAACTATGTAACTATGTAACTATGTATTGTGGCTTCCACAGTCTTGTCTGTCTCCTCGCCTTTCCTGGAACGTCTCCAGGCAGCTCAAGTGGGGGCTCCACCTGACAAGCCTCCAGATAGGTTGTTTGTACCCGAAAAGGAAAGACAAGAATTACTCATAATGTTTCATGATTCTAAACCAGCAGGTCATCCTGGTATTACTAAGACTCTTACCAGTATTTCCAGACAGTTCTGGTGGCCCACCATGCGACAGGACGTACGCCTGTTTGTTTTGGCTTGTCAAATCTGTGCCAGAAGCAAAACCAGTAAAACCTTGCCTGTCGGTCTATTGCAGCCTTTACCCATGCCTAAGAGGCCTTGGTCTCATCTATCTATGGATTTTATTGTGGACTTGCCGAAGTCCAAAGGTCATACTGTGGTTCTGACAGTTGTAGACCGCTTCTCCAAAATGGCTCATTTTGTCCCTTTACCTAAGCTTCCTACAGCCAAAGAACTGGCGGTTGTCTTTGCTAGAGAGATTGTACGAATACATGGGGTTCCGTCTGAAATAGTCTCTGACAGAGGAGCTCAGTTCGTCTCTCGTTTCTGGAGGGTTTTCTGTGCGGAGATGGGGGTGCGATTGGCCTTCTCTTCAGCATACCATCCACAAACCAATGGGGCAGCAGAGAGGGCAAATCAGGGTCTCGAGCAGTACATACGTTGCTTTACCACACAACAACAAGACAATTGGTCGGAGTTGTTGCCCTGGGCTGAGTATGCACGTAATAACGCCGTTAATGAGACCACTGGCCACTCTCCTTTTTCTGCTATCTATGGTTTTTTCCCTCCGGCTCTACCGCTTCAGTTTAATGAACAGGCCATCCCGGCTCTCGATGACCATCTCACTCAACTACAAGAGATTTGGAGACAGATTCGCGTAAATATGGAGCGCAATGTTGCTGTCCAGAAACGCAAGGCTGACAGGCATAGGTTACAAGCTCCCTCCTATAACGTGGGGGATAGAGTTTGGTTGTCCACTAGGAACGTGAAGTTGCGGGTGCCTTCTATGAAAATGGCACCTCGGTTTATAGGTCCATATAAGATCATTCGCCGCATTAATCCTGTGGCTTATGCTCTTGCCCTTCCTAAACATCTTCGCATGCACAACGTCTTCCACACCTCCCTACTGAAACCTTTGTTGTGTAACAGGTACACGCGGGTCGTTCCTCCTCCTCCACCTGTTCAGGTTGATGGTGAATCAGAGTATGAGGTTAGGAGGGTTTTGGATTCTAGGCTGTGCAGGGGTGTTCTGCAGTACTTGGTCGATTGGGTGGGCTATGGCCCGGAAGACCGGTCCTGGATTCCAGCTTCCGACATGTCTGCCTCTAGGTTGGTCAGGGCGTTCCATGCCTCGCACCCCGATCACCCTGGTGGTCGTATTGCCGCTTGTCCTGTTGGTCGTCCGGTGGCCTCCCGTGGAGAGGGGGGTACTGTAACGTTGGGGGCTTCCAGCCCTACCTGTGTGCTTGAGGAAAGCAAGTCTGATGCTGCTCGCTGACCACTGCCCGGTTTAAATGGAGACAGGCAGGGAGGTGATTGTATGAGGTGTGGCTTGAGTGGGGGGCGTGGTCTGGTGAAGGTCTTTAAAAACCCTCAGTATAGTTTCAGAAGTTGCCAGATCGTGGTTATCCATACCTGAGCTCCTTGTACCTGACTGCTAAATTGATTTAACCTGTTATTGACCTCTGCTTGTGTTCTGACCATTCTGCCTTCTGTTGCCCTAGACTATTTTCTTGTACTACGCTACTGCTCTGATACCGACCCGGCTATTCCATTTGACCATTCTGAACTCTGTATTCCTGATTCTGGCTCGGCTGACTCCTCTCCGTATTGTTAACCCTTTTCTGTCTAGCTAGTTTACCTGGCCAATTCTAAGGACCAGACAGATAGGGATCATTCACAGCTACACTGTTGGTAGCTTCTGAGTTTTGTGGAGTGTTGGGGGTTAAGTACTGCGTGGTGGGATCCGGGAAGCGTGACACCACAGAGGGGTTACTGTATGATGGCACTTGCTGGCCTGGCACCAAAGGCACAATATTTGGCTGCACTGCCACTGACGCCTGTATCAGATTCATATCCTCAGAGGGGTGAGACTGTGTGACGGCACTGTTGCCGACGCTAAAGGCCCAATTTTAGGCTAGGGTCAAACAAACGCATTTTTCGCAGTGAACGTCAAAAAGTGTGTTCGAACGCATTGAGGTGTTTTTTCACGGAAAGCGCTTAAACGGTCATACGATACGCATTTTTGTGCGTAATGTTTTTACGGATCCAAACCAGGAAACTTTGGGTGTCTGGACGTTATGTTGGCCGGACATGAGCAGCGTCTGATGTCTCCTAATCACGCACACACGCCGCTATGCGGACGCAGCGCACTCTGTACGTCAGTACTAGCGGTTCAGCGTTCTCGAAAAAATGCATTCATTTTCCACTTGCGTTGCTCGGCCGGACTTTCATGCGGCCGTACTTCGTATATTGGCCGTCATTGCGTGTCATTTGCTGCTAGTGCGGCCGTGATTAAGTGTGCCTAAATGCACGTTAAAAGTGCGCTAGTCTGACCCCAGCCTTAAAGCACCTATTGTTACTTTCATCCAAAGCCTGCATAAGTTTCACAATAATTTAGCCAAAAAAATTACTAAACTTTTTCTGCGTGTCCGAAAATGTCTCCTCTTTTCATACAGATTGCCGCCCCAAGCAGTTGTTTATGGATAGATTAACCCTTTCGCTGCTGAGGCTTTTCACACCTCTGTGCTGAGGTCATTTTTACCGGTTTTGCTCATCATGTTTAAACGTGTTTTGAAGGCTTATTTTAGTATATGACCCAGACATATTATATATCATTCTTTCCGTCAGACTCGGTAGATTCATAATATGTCATTATTATATGTATACGTTATGTCATGTCTGTATATTATAACAAAAAATGCAATAAAATATGTATTTTCAATAATTTACAATGTGTAAAGTGTTTTTTTTCACATTTTAACATGCGAGCAATTGCGGTTATATTTTGCATGGGGTGCGCTTGTTAAAAAAATTAGAGATGGGGTCTCGTTACATTTTTTTTTGGGGAAAATTACACTATTTTTAACAAACGCACCGCATACAAAAATCGTTAGTGCAGCATCATTGTTCACATTATAATTGAAATGGGAACAATATTGCTGCATTAACAAACCAAAAAAAAGAAAAAAAAAGTGTATTTTTTTTTATAATATTTTTTTTCATTTTTTTTTTGACAAACTTTTTCACAGTAGTGTTTGGTATCGTTGGAACGGCCATGCTCTGGTCGATCCAACCATACCAAATTTTAACCCCTAGCTGCCACGGATCGGGAGATAGGGAGTTCCAATGAACTCCCTATCTCCACCGTTGGTGGCAGTTAGGGGTTAAGTCCAGGACTGGCGTCATCGTGCTACGCACGATGACGCCAGTCCTCAGGGGGAGTTCCCGGAGGCTTGGCCGACATCCAAGATGTCGGCCAGCTCCGGGAAAGGATCGCGAACCGGCGCTTTTCAGCGCCGATTCGCGATCCAGCTCCCCAGGGGTTAATGCCAGGCACCATTTGGAAGGGCAGGCTGTGCCCTTCCAAATGATGCCTGGGTTAACCCCCGCAGAGCCGCCGATCGGGAGGAGAGAGGTCCGAAGGACCTCCCCCCCTCCTTTCAGGCGCCTCCTCCGCACATGCGGGGGGGGCGCCTGAATTAGGTGTCATCGCGCTGCCGCGATGACACCTAATACCAGCGGCTGCGGTTCCGGATGCGCGGCTGACATCGAGGATGTCAGCCTGCACCGGAGGGGCCAGCGATCGGTTCAGAACGCTGACCCCAATGGGAGGACGCGCTCAGCGCGTCCTCCGCATACCAGCGGTAATGCGGAGGACGCGCTCAGCGCGTCCTCCGCATTGAAGTGGTTAAAGGAAAAGCATTTACCTCATTTGAAACATAATTTTTTTGTTTTTAAGTGTTTCTATACATCCTAGAAATCCAGCACTTCACGGGCAGGTTATGGGGACCTCCTAGGCACGATATTTGAAGGAATTTTTCGTTTTTATTTTTAACCCTTATTTCATGGAAGACCTTTAAAAAGGTTTTTTTTTACTTTTTGTCCTTGTTTCCTGTCCCCCAGGGCACTACCCGGACCCCCATACACCTTTTATGCCAAATATCTAGCATATATGCCCTCTTGGAGGGCACTCTAAAAACCGAATTTTCAGCCCCATTGACTTGTATTGAGTTCGAGTTCGGATTCAAACATTCGGAAAGTTCGGGTTCGGCTCCGAACCGAACTCGGGGGGTGTTCGGCTCATCCCTAATTATCACAGTATCTTGATACTCTTCTCCAACCCATGGTTAAACTCACCGCGTCCTACTTGAAGGACACTATGAATTTATTACAAATTCTGGAAAATTTCCAATGGGAGTCTGACTATTTACTTGTTACTTGCGATGTACAATTGTTGTACAGCATAATCCCACACAATAAAGGGTGTCAGGCAGTCCATCACCATTTAATTCAACATCAAATTTATCCTGAAGAACAAATGGAGTTTATTATGGAAGGTATACTTTTTATTCTTAAGAACAATTATTTTTCGTTTGATGACCAGTTCTATTTGCAACGCACAGGAACAACGATGGGGACTCGTTTCGCGCCCAGCTACGCAAACCTCTTTATGGCACATTGGGAATCCCAGTGGGCGGGGGGTTCGTGTGGCTGAGCGCGAAACCTGATTCTCTTCAAGATATATATAGACGACTTGTTCTTTGTCTGGAAAGGGGATGTTGAAAGTCTGAAACATTTCCACAATACACTAAACCAGAATGACTGGGGGATAAAATTGGATCTACAGTTCAGCAAAGAAACAATTTTCTCGACCTAACGTTATATATTAAAGAAGGGACTATTAGAACAAAAACTTATTTTAAACCTGTAGATGTGAACAATTTTATTGAATCTACAAGTTGACATGCACCAGCTTGGCTGAAAAGTGTACCCAGAAGCCAACTAACTAGATTAAAAAGGAATTGTACAGAGAAAGAAATCTTCGAAACTCAGGCAGGGAATATGTTGGGGGCCATTAAAGAGAAAGGCTATAGAGCGGAAGCTTTACTGAACGTTTTTAAAGATATCCAAGATAAGGATAGAAACACACTTATTCAATATAGGGAACGCAAAGAAAAGGGAAACCCCCTAGATGTAGCAAATGCCTTTAATGGTTATTTTGTTGGATGCGCCACCACTTTGATTGCCAAGCTAGGAAATGACATGCAATCAGAAAGACCTCATGCAGGTCAGGCCCCTCCAACTGTGCAAAGTCCCTGTATCAGACAGGAATTCAGTTTTAGACCAGTGCCCGTCAGTGTCATTACTAAACTTCTCCATAAGCAAAAAATGAAATACCAGTCTGGACCTGATCAAATACCAGCAATACTGCTGAAAATCAGTGCACCGGTAATTGCAAATCCTGTCGCAACTCTAATCAATGAATCACTGGCGACTGGATACATACACAAACTCTGGAAGACTGCGAGAGTGGTACCTATCCATAAAAGTGGTGACAGTACTTTGGTATCCAATTACCGTCCGATATTGTTGCTCCCTGTAATGTCAAAATTTTTGGAAAAATGCATCAATTCCATGATTATTATCAATATTGGAACTACTTAACCCCAGATCAATCCGGCTTTCATCCAAATCACTCAACTACAACCGCCCTTTTAAAAGTCTGCAATGATATCCAAGCTGGGATGGAACAAGGAAACCTAACTGGAGCATCTTCCTTGATTTTGCCAAGGCCTTTGACACAGTAGACCATGGAATCTTGTTAGAAAAACTTAAAAACTCTGGCATTGGTGATCGCACGCTAACCTGGTTTCAATCATATGTATCCGACCGATCACAATATGTGTCAATTTCTGACAGCTCCTCCCTCCCCCTCCCTGTCACTTGCGGTGTACCCCAAGGCTCAATACTAGGCCCCCTGCTATTCACAATATTCATAAATGATCTGCCCAACGTCTGCAAAGCCTCAACTGTACATATGTATGCAGACGACACCATAATCTATACCAGCAAACCAAATCTCCCGCAGCTGGAGGCCGTGCTGCAAGAACAATTCACAGAGGTAGAAAAGTGGATCAAACACAACAAACTTTATTTAAATAATGACAAAACTGTAACGATGCTCTTTGGAACACAACCTAAACTACACAAATTGCAAAATCCCCACTTATGTGTTGGGACAAAATCAAATGGCACGCTGACCACAGTCACTTCTCTCAAATATCTAGGAATGTGGTTGGACTCTAATCTATCCTTTGGCCCCCACATCGAAAAACTGTCATCTAAACTTTACCCCAAACTAGGTGCCCTGTACAGAAACAAATCCTGCCTGAATACCGCGGTAAGAAAGCAGATTGTACAACAAATGCTTATGCCGGCTATTGAATACGGAGATGTAGTGTATGCAGCGGCCCCGCAAACACACCTTCAGAAACTTACTACATTGTATAACTCATTCTGCCGCTTTGCATTACAATGTAACTACAGTTGTGTTCAAAATTATTCAACCCCCAATGCTGTAAAGGGTTTTAGGGAATTTAGTGTACATTTGTAATTGTATTCAGAATGAAATCCTACAAGGACTTTTTAAAGAACCATATGCAACTAAAATGACATCAATTGGTTTTGTAATACAGTAGTAAATGTTTCTTTTGTGAATTCTTCATTGACACAATTATTCAACCCCTTAAAGACTACCACTCTGAAGAACAGAGGTTCATTCAAGTGTTTTCAATCAGGTATTGAAAACACCTGTGGATGTCACGGAGCAGCAATAAAGCATAATAAGCACCAATTAGGCAGCTTTAAAATGACTGTGATACTCAGCTCCTTCTAGACATTTACTGGTGTGGTTACAAACATGGTGAAGTCAAGAGAATGGTCCAGGAAGACAAGAGAAGAGGTGATTACTCTTCACAGGAAGGGCAATGGCTATAAGAAGATTGCAAAGATGTTAAACATACAAGAGAGACCATAGGAAGCATCATTCGCAAATTCAAGGCAAAGGGCACTGTTGAAACGCTACCTGGTCGTGGCAGAAAGAAGATGCTGACTTCGACTGCTGTTCGCTACCTGAAGCGTAGAGTGGAGAAAAGTCCCCGTGTGACTGCTGAGGAACTGAGAAAAGATTTGTCAGATGTGGGTACTGAAGTTTCAGCTCAGACAATACGGCGCACACTGCGTAATGAAGGCCTCCATGCCAGAACTCCCAGGCGCACCCCCTTGCTGTCTCCAAAGAATAAGAAGAGTCGACTGCAGTATGCCAAAAGTCATGTGGACAAACCACAGACGTTTTGGGATAGTGTTCTGTGGACTGATGAAACAAAATTAGAACTGTTTGGGCCCATGGATCAACACTATGTTTGGAGGAGGAAGAACAAGGCCTATGAAGAAAAGAACACCTTGCCTACTGTGAAGCATGGCGGGGGGTCAATCATGCTTTGGGGCTGTTTTGCTTCTGCAGGTACAGGGAAGCTTCAGCGTGTGCAAGGTACCATGAATTCTCTTCAGTACCAGGAGATATTGGATGACAATGTGATGCAGTCCATCACAAACCTGAGGCTTGGGAGACGTTGGACCTTTCAACAGGACAATGATCCCAAGCATACCTCCAAGTCCACTAGAGCATGGTTGCAGATTAAAGGCTGGAACATTTTGGAGTGGCCATCGCAGTCACCTGACTTAAATCCGATTGAGAACCTCTGGTGGGACTTAAAGAACAGTTGCAGTGCGCAAGCCTAAGAATGTGACTGAACTGGAGGCTTTTGCCCATGACGAATGGGCGAAGATACCCGTAGATCGCTGCAAGACACTTGTGTCAAGCTATGCTTCACGTTTAAAAGCTGTTATAACTGTAAAAGGATGTTGTACTAAGTACTAAGATTGAATGTCACTTGGGGGTTGAATAAATCTGATAATGATGTGAGCACAGAAAAGACATTTGTGGTTATTTCATGATAAATGTTATGTTATATTTGTCTGACCTACACGTGCCTCTTTGATTTAATTGTAAGCAAGATGATGATGAATGATCAAAATGTCAAACTGGCCAAAACACTCAATTTCAGTGGGGGTTGAATAATTTTGAACACAACTGTATATAACTACAATATAAAAAGCAGAATATTAGAAGCTTAATTCTCGATATTGTGGGAGGATTCACTAAATAAGTTTTTATTACTTATCATTCTACAAATAGAATAAGTGATAGCTCATTTTTTGTTGATCCATGTAGCATAGAGAGATACATATATCTCTACAAGATCTAGTATTGTTAAACATTGGTTTGCTGGGAAATATATGTTAATTGTTTTCGTTAAGCAGAAATGTTTATTAACCATTTGTGTATAGTTACTAACTGATAAAATAAATGATATTAATCATATATGCAGTTACTAACAGGAGATACATATATTGGGAAGCTAGTAATCTGTGTGCTGATGGATGGATTTGGTTGTTTTATCTTTTTATCTTTGTTTATGATATGAGATTTTACATTTTTTTGTATACGTAATAAATATATATATGTTTTTATCCAGTTGTTGATTATTATATTTTTCAAAGCAAAACACATACAATTAAAAGAATTTAGGAGAATTTCTAGGAAAAATAAACGATCTTCGACAGATCCTATCTCCTTCAAACTACCTCCATCCTTTGTGCTCTCTCCATCTTTCACACCCTCCTGCTATCCTTCACACTTGATCCATATTTCACTTTCTCACAGTCCCGCTCTCCATCCTTCACTCCCTCTATCCGTCACACTCTCACCATCGTTCACTCCTCCCTCCATCTTTTGCGCTCTCTATATGCCTTTCTCCATATTTCACTCGCTTTCTTGATCTTTCACTCACTCGATAATTCTCTCTTCATGTTTCATTTTGCCTTTCACACTTTATCATCAAGGTGCACTTTCTCTACCTCACTCCATCTTTCATTCTCTCACTCAGGGTCCTCCTGTGCTGGGTCGCGCTCTGTGTGACCTCAAACATTGCGCGCATGTGTCAGGTGCCTGCGGCCAGCAGCCCGGCATGTGACTGGTCCTCCAGCCGACCCGGCCAATCACACGCAGAGGTGCATATGTGTATGTAATGGCCGGCAGTGGCCGCGATCCAGTGTTCAGCGGAGTTGCCCCGGCAGTGACAAGGTGCGGTCCCCCGCATTCCTGCAGGACTCGAGCCCTGCATTGGAGGTCATCCATAAAGACACTTATGTAAAGAAAAAAGTCATCTGAGCGTCTGACATAAGAGAGAAGTTTGCAGAGTAGGGGGAGAAGAGAAAGAAAAAAAGAATTAAAGTGTCCCTTCACCCGCATCCAAGAAAAGCGGCTTTAAGGGTACGGACAAAGCACCACAGGGCATGCACTCCCCCTGGCCCGCTGCCAAGGACCAAGGCACATAGGGCAGGGAGTTCCCGGGCCTCGTTGCAGCCATCAATTCCGGGGGCTCGGGGTAAAACTGCAGGCAGAAACAGCATAATGAGCCCAGGCTGCGTCATCTTCGCTTTGTTCCCAGAAGGGGACCCGGCTGCCACCGGCTCTGGTGCTTATTGGCAGGGGCCACCACCCCATCAGTAGGCACCGCTTAGCCAGACAACCGTCGAACAGCAGGGCGGCTCGGGTCACACAGCGTGGGCATCTCTATCGGCTGGAACGTGACCGGCATCACCTCGAGGCAATGACACCTCACTTAACCTTGTGCGGTGTAACAATTCAGAGATGCAGGTTCCAAAGTCCTCGTCTCTCCTCAGTGCAGCGCCACGGACTAGGTTGTCAATGAAACAATACATTGCATCATCAGCTCCACACTTGCTGGCAGTGTGGGAAATGAGAAGGTGAGTTAGCGCAGCATCACTGTGTATAATTGTAAACTAAATAATAATGCCGCGTCAGAAAAATAAATATTATTTGTTTAGTTTTTCATAAAACTAACCTGGTTATATTTGGTATCACTGGAAAAGCCATAATCTGACCAAAGCAATGATACCTCATGTGTCCCTCTAGCTCTTAGGGCTCCAGAGATACAGTGATCTAAATGATTTTAAAATACCAGAGCAAGGCGCTCCCTTGTGGCAGGCACCTGCCTCCTTTGCCTAGTTATAAATCCAGCCCTGAAGGCAGCAGTGATATGGTCCCAGATAGCGCCGAATTGCACCCAAGTGTCAGTAAAATGCCCAGATTTTAGGTGTTTCATTTTGACAGGTTTAATCAGGTGAATCCCATAGGACTGTAAAAAAATAATATTTTTTTTATTAAACAGTTACATTTTTAACAAAAAACTTTTTATTTATTGTTTTTTCTTAACATCTGTTTTTGGTATTTACACAAAAAAAATGTATTAATTTTTTTTCGAAATGGTCATTATTATTCTGTAACAGACCTTTTTTATTAATTTTTAAAGGACCTTTTTTATTATTTACACACAATTTAAAGGCATTTTCTTATTGGTATAAACATCGAACCGGCTAGAAGGAGTAGAGGTAACATCACTGCTCTGTAGCCGTGGAGACCCAGGTTTGAATCCCGGCCAGAGCACCGTCTCCAGTAAGTGTCCTTGGGCGAGACACCTAACGTACATACTCGCCACCACACAATATCGGCTGTGGAGTCCAGTGGTTACGTCTCTACCCTTCGACTGGGGAGAAGGAAGTCAAATCCCGTTCACCACATCCTTCCAATACAACTGTGGGGAAGCAAGTCTCGACTTTACGAAAAGCGGGTTCAACCTAACCACCAGGTCACTGATCTACAATCATGGAAAGCCGACTCGATCCCACTCAGAAGACGCCACCAGCGAGTGTCCTTGGGCAAAACACCTAATGATATGGATGTGTCTACCTCACAAAATACTTGTACATCTCATAGATTGTGAGTTCCCTTGGAAACAGGGTCCCCCTGAATCAGGCCGTATCATCCATGTGTGGTATTCCAATGTATTAACCCCTTGTACACTGATCAGTAAAGCGCTGCGGAATATGTGGCGCTATATAAATAAAGGATAATAATAATAATAGCAGAGTTTGTTGAGGTTAACTGAGCTTTATTGTAAATTATCTCTGTATTTTATGAGCAGCATGTTCTTTGCTCATTCTGCCCAGTCCGCGATCCAGTCGAGAAGACTTCCTAGTACTTCTCTTTCAGACCTGGGAGCGGCATAAGGGGTTAATACAGGATCGACGCATTTACAGCTCTCTTGAAAATTACTGGTGTCCTCTGGGCCATGGATGGTCGGGACATATGGAGGCGTCGCATTCTCCACCAGCAGCAAACTCCATTCTATAGGCTGAAAAAAGCCGTGTGTCCATCAGGTTCAGCCTTTCCCACATCATCTACCGTTGATCCAAAAGAAGGCAAAAACCCCAGTGTGAAGCGCTCGCCAATATGCAACACACTGGGGAAAAATTCCTTCTTGACCCCAGAACGGCGGTCGGATTTCTCCTTGGATCCAAGACGTGATTACAAGACGATTACATGAAGATGTGCCCTTCGTCTCAGCCAGACTATCACGTCTCATTCTGCCCCTTCAGCGGTCCAGTCGAAGTCATCAAAATGGTCTGTTCTTATATGTGATCTTCGTGGTGGTGTCAATACTGGATCTCCGCATGGACGGCTTTGTGTAAAGTTCCTGATGTCCTCTGGGCCATGGATGGTGGGAATGAATGGAGGCCTGACCTTCCTCGCCTTCATCTTCTTCCAGTTTGTTTCCTGTTTAAATGAAATAAATAAGATCAATTAATAGAGCAGTAAATGTGGAAAAATAAAACCAGGGATCAAATCCTGAAAAAATATATGTGGGACCTCACCAAAATCCCCCCATTAGAACTTGTTATCCCCCACTTAATCCAGCAA
The DNA here is from genome assembly GCA_009667805.1 of Leptobrachium leishanense. Classification (NCBI taxonomy): domain Eukaryota; kingdom Metazoa; phylum Chordata; class Amphibia; order Anura; family Megophryidae; genus Leptobrachium; species Leptobrachium leishanense. The sequence continues at coordinate 49,375,022 of CM019063.1, read as the reverse complement.
CCCACACACAATCTAGATATTAATGTATTAATGTATAAATAGATTAGTCTGAGTTTTATTGAATGTGTAAAATAAAAAAATGTATTTATTTTGACTTAACGCGACAAAGCATAAAAATGAACCCACTAGTTCCTCCACAACTTGACCCTTGACCCGCGTTTAAACCTATTCTTTATCTTCTGTCATGTCCCGTGTGATGTCAGAGCGGTTGGGGGGGGCAGGTGATGTGTTATATGGAGTAAAACCATTTATTGATGTTAAAGCAGAGCTGAAAGAATGATTCAAAATGCTGATCTAATGATTAACACAGCCTGAACAGACAGCTCTGCTTTAACATCAATAAATAAGAACACATCAGTAATACACAAGAACACAGACGTACTCTGAAGATGAGTTGCCTTTTCACATCCGATGCCCCGTTCCTACCGGCACCGAGACGCTCGGCGGGATTCCTGTTCAGTAACTGAAACGGAAGAAAAAGCAATTAGAGGCAGTGATTTGAATTGGTAAATATTAGCAGAATAATCCTTTATTGCAGCTTCTGATACATTTTATTTCCTAATCTCTTGTCATACATCTTAACACTCAATAAAAGCACAATGTTCCCGAGTAACCAATGGTCCTACACATTGTGTGATATAATAATGTGTTAACGTTATAATCGAGTCTCAGAGCCGCCGAGGAGCAGAAACACTGGTTTGTTTCCTCCCCATGAAACTAATCCCCATTTCCCCAAACACAGGTAAGCGTGAGGTCTGAGTGTCCATTCAGTGAGGTAGTGGCGTGTGAGGTCTGAGTGTCCACTCAGTGAGGTAGTGGCGTGTGAGGTCTGAGTGTCCACTCAGTGAGGTAGTGGCATGTGAGGTCTGAGTGTCCACTCAGTGAGGTAGTGGCGTGTGAGGTCTGAGTGTCCACTCAGTGAGGTAGTGGCGTGTGAGGTCTGAGTGTCCACTCAGTGAGGTAGTTATGTATGAGGTCTGAGTGTCCACTCAGTGAGGTAGCGAGTCCCTCTCACAGAATAACATAGAATTGGGAAATCCTAAACACCTGTCGGAAACTTACGTTTTTCAAGATTAAGAGTGCGAGCACTGATATGGATAGAGGGAATCGGATGACTGAGGTCAGGATGTTATGCTGAATCTGGTGCTCGTCGTCACCTGCGAAAGGAGTCTGAAAGAAAAAATATATATATATTTATATCTCTGAAATCATTTTCGTCCATATTGTAAAAAGCTGAAGAATTGCATTAACCCCTTCAATACCAAGCACACTTTGTTGAAAATAAATGTGTCGTAATGTTTATCTGAAACATGGGATGCAAAGTTATCAATTAGAGAAAAATACGAAGTTTGAAAATAAATTGTTTTGAATTCGCTCATTTTTAACTTGTCGTGTATTGGTTTATCCTTTACAGAAATATCACTGGGATGAAAGCTATCAAACTCTAGATGGCGTCCCTTATCTGGCACAATGTCACATGGGCTCTGCATTATCAGCAAACAGGCAGAAATGGCCTTTGTGTCAGTAAATGTGATGCAGACAGATAATAAAATGGTGAGATCTCCTGCTTATGGGGATTTGTAGTGATCAGAATGAGATTATTAGCAATGCAATATCTGTATGTGCTGCATAATGCCTGTGTATGGGAATTACAGCAACACCTTGAATCTGTATGTGCTGCATAATGCCTGTGTATGGGAATTACAGCAACACCTTGTATCTGTATATGCCGCATAATGCCTGCGTATGGCAATTACAGCAACACCTTGTATCTGTATGTGCCGCATAATGCCTGTGTATGGCAATTACAGCAACACCTTGTATCTGTATGTGCTGCATAATGCCTGTGTATGGCAATTACAGCAACACCTTGTATCTGTATGTGCTGCATAATGCCTGTGTATGGCAATTACAGCAACACCTTGTATCTGTATGTGCTGCATAATGCCTGTGTATGGCAATTACAGCAACACCTTGTATCTGTATGTGCTGCATAATGCCTGTGTATGGCAATTACAGCAACACCTTGTATCTGTACTGTACAGGGATTTGCATTCATTATAAACATTGAATCATACCCCTGTACAGCTGTACGTGAACTCACAGCTCTTCCTGTATCCTGCCCTATACCTGCCTGTTGTAATGAAACCGTAAAGTTGGTTAAATTTTCAGTAGGGTGAGGTCTGGGACTGATATTTGCAGCTTGTTTACAGTAATACAGGGTGGCAGGAGAGACATAAAACAAAGAATTTAATTTCCACGCACAGGGCTTAATATTCCTGCTTTAGAAAGATATGCACATGAGGTTTTAATATGCAAATTATTTCAAGGTATTACGATGCAAAATCGAGTTAACTCAACTTTAGTAGTGAAAGGGTTAATCAATAAATAAAAAATTCTATGTCAGTTCCTATCTTCACACTATATTTATGTCTGTATCCGGTAATTAAAGTTCATTCTTCTTCTGCCATAAGGATTTTCCTTTTATGTAGCAGGTATAAATAATAGCAGCTGCGTCAGTTTTATCGCATAATAAATATTCTTCTATATAATCTACATGGGAGCCGCTGGGCCGCTCTATATTATTCCTTCATTTACAGGTTTTCAAAAAGCTCCATTATAAACGAGTCTTACTTTTCCGACCAGCATGGTGTAGAACAGCACCCCGAAGCTCCACCAGTCCACAGATCTGGTGTATGATCTTCCTCGCAGGATTTCTGGAGCCACATACTCCAAGGTGCCACAGACGGTCCTGGTGCGCGCTCCATATCCGATTCCTGACACATAAAAGATAAGAGCAGGTGAATTTAGGCTAGGGTCAGACGAACGCATTTTTCGCGTCGACCGTGGAAAAGTGCGGTCGAACGAACGGACATATTTTTTCACGGAATACGCGGTAGCGGTCATACGATGCGCCTTTTCGTCCGTGATTTTGTACGGATCATCAATAAAACACTTTTTGTGTCTGGACGTTATGTTGGCCGGACATTAGCAGCGTCTGATGTCTCCCAATCACACACACACGCCGCTATGCGGCCGCAGCGCACTCTGTACGTCAGTAGTAGCGGTTTGACGTTCTCGAAAAAATGCGTTCGTTTGCCACTTGCGTTGCGCGGACGAACTTTCGTGCGGCCGTACTTCGTGTGTTCCCCGGCATTGGACGTCATTTGCTGCTAGCACGGCCGTGATTTTGTGCGGCTAAACGCACGTTAAAGCTGCGTTCGTCTGACCCTAGCCTAAAGTTTGTCTTCCTGTTCTGTTAAAATAAATACTATCTTATTGATTCTGCACATTATACACTTTACTTATTTTATGTTTAGCTTTTTTCCGCTGATTTCCGTTTCTATAAGTGAGGTCTTCAGGCGGCAATATGACTTTACTGGGTGTAAAACTATACTTACCCTCTTTACAGATACCAAAATCCGTAATTCTGGCGTAGCCGTCCTGGTCCAACACGATGTTCGCTAATTTGATATCCCGGTAGATTATCTCGTGTTTGTGTAGAAATTTGAGACCGAGGACGACACAAGCCGCGTAAAAGCTGTAAAAAAAGCAATGATTCCGTTTCTTATAGAGAACGAAATGGATTTTATACGACTGAATTCCTCTTACTATGCTATTTCTATTACTATTGCTATACTATACCTATTACTATGCTATACCAATTACTATTACTATACTATTCCTATTACTATACTATACTATTACTATTACTATACAATTCCTATTACTATTAATATACCTATTACTCTTACTTTACTTTTCCTATTACAATACTATACTATTCCTATGATATTACTATTTCTATACTATTCCTATTACTATACTATACTCATCCTATTACTATTACTATATTATTCCTATTAATATACTATACTATTCCTATTACTATACTATACTATTACTATTACTATACTATACTCACCCTATTACTATACTATACTATTCCTATACTCATCCTATTACTATACTATATTACAAATACTATTTGCACTTACGTAGCGAGTTCTGCTGGAAAGACACATTTGGCCCTCATGAGGAGGGACTTTAGGTCCCCACCAGCTGAGTACTCCATTACAAGGAAGACATGATGGTCATTTTGGAAGGAGGCGACCAAGTTCACCAGGAACGGATGGTGCGTCTGGCTCGCGAGCTGTAAAGCGTTCCTTTCACTCATGAGGCTGAAAAAAAAGAGGAAAAAGAAGTTAAAACCTTCTCATCTCTTTGATACAGACAAATCCACTGAAAAATCCATTTCTATCGGCTTTATGTCTGTTTCAGGACAGACGGTCATGCTCTATAAGTGTTTTCACCTACATGTTCCGTTTTATTTCCGAGTAATGGTCAAACACTGATCATTATGTGAAACAAATCGATAAAGATACCCATTGGTTTTCACACAAGTAGCAAAGTTTAATGTCACTTAGGGGGTTAATCATAGAGCGCCAGTATTTGCCAAAGTTACAAACACAGCAAAAATCATCATTGTTGCAACGGAGACAAACACCAGTATTTCCCAAAATAGAAATCCGAACAGCAGCAGGAGAAACTTCACAGCTTCTTCTGTCACTGTTTGGACTTCCTGTCCGTGAAATGCCAGCGTTTGTTGCTGTTGCAACTACGGCAATCACCGGCACTCGTTGAATAACCCCTTTAGACGACAATCATATCTACAATCTGTCCCGTAACTTAATTTAGTTTCCTTCTGCTGACCTCCTAACTTCCAGGGGTGTATCCAGGTATGCCTTTTTAATGGCCTTCAAGGCAAACATCCTCTTCGTTTTAAGATGTTCCGTCAGCAGCACCTGAAACCAGAAAAAGAATAGTTTGTATTTTTTGGAAGAAATTATTTTACCAGTAAGAATATAATGAGATTTCTTTCATTTTCAAGTATGTCCTGGGTGGCGAATATGTACCGTTAGGTGCCTTGCCCAAAGACACTTACCGGAGAGGTGCTCTCTCCAGATTCAAGCCTGTGTCTCCACGGTCATAGAGCAGTGATGTTACCTCTACTCCACCCAGACAGTACTTACACCACCTCCATTATATGTACCTGGATTTGGAATTATCCATTAAACTCACCTTGCCAAATCTTCCTTTCCCCAAGACCGCGCAGCAGCGGAAATCCTGCAGGCTCATTGGAGCATCCACAGAAATGGAAGCGGCCATATTCCCCTCTGTGGATACTTCTGGCTCAATTGATATTTCCTCTGCAGGAACGACAACATTCTCCAAGTTGGACGGATTTGTTGTCTCCATCGCTGGTTCAGAATCCTAAAATCAAAACCCAAGTATTATTAATATAAGAATTTTCTGAAGAAAGTGATTAATACAGGTCCAGGTGAGGTGGGTGTAATAAACACGCATAATAACATAAAGGTGAAATGATAATATTCTGTGCTTATGGCAAATTATGGAATTTATCCTATGGGTTTTTCTAATTTAATTTATTTATTCATTGTGTGCTTTTAATTGTTCATGATTGTCTTTTGGTGGGAACGAAATAGCAAGGAAGATAAAATAAATCAATGGTCTAGTAACTTTTCCTTATCACATAGTGGTATATGAAATTTTTGCTGTGTAAATGAAGGTCTGTGACATATGGAATCGGGTTGGAATCAGCGATTAATCGTACAGATATTTTTGGTAAAATTCACAAATCTTTACCTTGGTATCCGCTGCAGACTCAGGTAGGATAGAATGGGAAGAGGTATCAAAAGAAGCTGGATAATCCTCCAATCCAAGAATCATATGCGTCAGAGAGATGGGACAGACGCTTTAAGAAGGAAAAAGATACTTTAGTCAGTGCTATAATTGTGTTACTTTGTAATTTCTAAATGAATTGTCTGTAGAGGCGAAGAGAGCCTTTAGGAAGCTATAACTAATGTCAGATAGCCATGTCTGTGACAGCGAAAACATAGGGGAATTATTTTACTTTGCTATTTCATTTCTGTCTGGAAGAATAAGAAATTTTGAAGAATTTATTTGTCTGCACAAGACAATTCCACAGAAATATGGGCAACACTACCTGTCATAACCATGCAAACCATAGAGTATTTAATATTATTTACCTGATACTGATAATATGTACCCAATACTGATCTTTGTATCAGTATCAGGTGCATATTCCTAGAATAGAGGCAACCCTAAGGACATTATGCTATATATATGTAAAGTTATTATAACTCTGAGAAGTCTTTTTTTCATTAAAGTCAGTGTTTAACGGAATTACTGTAAGTCTGAAAAAGATTAGCAAAAGGGGACTTTGTGCAGATGACGGTGAGTGATAGGAGACAAATAACATTTCTCAGAAAGATGCAGGATTTTTACCAATCTGATGGAGAGATTCCGATATTCAGGTCCAGCTCAGGATCCTCTTCATCCAATTCATCAGCATACACTCTGAATGGCAGTTCACTTTAAGAAATAAAGGAAAAACATAATTTAAGTGCTATATTTTCATATATTCTTAGAAAATGCAAATACATTCACAGCTATAGGGAGCAAAGGAACCTCTAGAAATACTAGTAGTAACAATAAAAGGTAGAAATTGGCTTAACCCCGCCCCATAAAAGATTGTGAGGGGTTTTGTCGAGTCTTATATTAAATACTGTTTGTCTCTAAGGGAGAAAATAACTTTTAAATTTAAAAATAATTGGCATCCAACATGCATTGCAATATAGCTCCTTTAAATGGCGAATGAAACCAAAGTGGATCTGCAATACTGTGCTGAACATATGGAAGGGTCTCATAATTAAAATCTCAAGAGAAAGCAAAAAGTAATAATGTGGCACGCTTTAAGGAAACTCTTGGTTTGGGTTGTATCTCCTTATAAGCAATTTGTTTTGCCGTGTGGTTTTTACAAATTCATTGTTTTGTTCCTAAGGTCAGGACTCCCCCAAGAGATTTGTTTTGAGGTGGTGATGGGTTTAATACGTCAATGACCATTTAAGCAGAGAAAAAAATAAACCTCTATTTTATGTATGTAGGTTTATAGGATTCTGAGTGCAGGTGACACTATGGATGAAAACCATAACCTTGTATTTTTCTGTAGGTGCAATATTGCCATTTGATCAGGATTTTTATTTCCTTATAATACATCTTATTAAATACCTTAGCTGATTGACATTCCGCATGGGATACAGCTTACATTTATGTTCCCCAACAGGTTATATATAGCAGAATGAGAAGCAAAGTCAAATAAATTTTATGTCAAAACAATACTATGAAAGATGGAAAAGTAATGACCTAGCCATGAGCGCTATGTCTGGGATCTGTACTTCCACGTCAGACAAGGAGACAACATCCATATGGACCTGGCGATCTTCTGGCCCGGTTTCTCCTGTGTAGTTACAACAAAATATATTAGTTTCATACTATAAATCTGTATTCAATTTCTAAAATATAAACTGCAAAGGAATAAATAAAATAAATCTGGGCGCAGAGAAGGAGCATTTAATGGTTGAAATAGAGAAAGAATGACAAAAGTCCCGTCATATTGTGTTTAGACAAATGTAGGTTAAAATGACTTTGCTGAAGGAAATAGGACAGACATATTGATATAAGACTTGGTAAAGGGACGACATGGGATTTTATATGAAGTTTAAATGTACCTGGATGTTCCTCTACTTGAAGCTTATCTCTACACGCATGTAGATCTTGCAGACCTTGGCTGAGAGCCTCCAGCTTCTTGTTTGAGGCCGCCAAAAATTTCTCAACAGATGCCCTGTGCTTTCTACGTTTTACAGCCTTGAGAATTTTTTCGGCTCCTTCCTTCATTTTCTGCTCCTTGATGATTTCAAGCTCGATCTTCTGAATTTCCTCAAACAAGGTCAGCTCGGTCTGTGGCTCTGAGATGTTTTCTGGAAAATGTAAATAATATTTACTGAAACATATAAAGGTTATCCTGCAATACCACGTAACTAAATGCGGAATATCTTTATAGGGTAATTAAATGGAAAGGTAAAAGCTCTTGTGTCTCAATCATAGTAAAACCGTATAGTGACGTGCTGGAACATTATTAGAATATCTCTAGTAGCAAAATCTAGAGTCATGTGCAGGTAAACATTATCCCTGTGACAATAAGACACATAGTAATATTAATAATCATGGCAGGTGTGTCGGCCATTAATGGAAATAGCTGTGAGAGTAGCACTAGCCAGCACTGGAGCACAATGTGTTCGCTCGTACCAGGCTGCGGGAGTGTAAAAGAGTAAGTGCTACAAAGTATTACGGGAACGTGATAACATGAGAAATAGACACGTGCATTTCGTATCATCAACCTTCCATCTGAGATTTGTATTTTCGTTATTTTTATCATTTCTGAAACACATGATATCGGCCGTCCAGTATTACGAATCAGCCAAAATTACGATTTGAAGTCAATACGAAAATGAGCCAAAATAATATCCAACGATTCGAAAATGATCCGAAACGATATCAAACGATTCAGAAATTATCCGAAACGATTTCAAACAGAACAAGAATGATCCGAAACGAGAAAAATGTAATGAAAATTACCCAAAACTGAACAAATTGTTCCAAAACGAAAAAGCGGTATGAAACAAACACAAAGCGAAAAAAAAAATGGAATAAAAATATATCAAAGTAATAAAAACGGGGATTTTTTTTAACATTACAACTTATAGAATTCGTCTATAGGTGGTTTTTTTAAATAAAGTTTTATTGGAGGCAACAGGGTTGGCACAGATCAGAGGTAAAATAAACTGCGTCGCAGCCACGTATAAACATCAAGCTTATTCGCTAAACGGTGCATATACTACCCAAAGTGGCAACCGTCTTATAATAAACCAAGGACAGAAGAGGAGAGATAGTATGGGGGGGAGAAAAGGGGATAGAAGGAGAAAGAGACAGAGGTGGGCCCGTCCCAGGCCAAAAGGGTACAGCAAGTAGAAGACCGCCGTAAGCATAGCGAGGTAAGATGGGCACAGAAAGAAGACACCGAGGACGGGATCAATACAGACCCCTCCGCAGCCCCAGGTCAGAGATCAGTCAATGACTACAGTTTTGGATACAGCCACGGTCCCGAAGTCTTATCATTTGATGGTATGGTGCGGCGAACCAGGGTCGCCTATAGGTTTTAATGATAAAAAAAATCTCTGTTCTTGTTAAATATTTCTTAAACCGTATATTTTTTTCACTTCCAGCAAAAGCTATTTTGTTTATTTGTTTTTCAGGATTTTTTGGCATTTTTTAGGATTTATTGGGTGAAATTTTAGGCTTCTTAACTATTTTTTTTAAAGAAACAAGGCTTTTAACCCCATAGGTTTCATTTAAAAAAAATAATTGTGTCTTTATTAAATATTTCTGAAACTGTTTATTTTTTTCACTTGCAGCAAAAAGCCATTTTGTTTATTTTTTAGGATTTTTTGGGGCATTTTTCGGGATTTTTGGGTGAAAGTTTAGCTAATGAATCAGATCGGAACCGATTTGAAATTATCGGATCCAAAAAATGATATCGGCCAATCCGATATTTCAGAATGGTCTGAAATTATGAATCAGGTTGAAATAACGAACGACCCGAACCGAAAAAAAACTTGTTTATAATGGCCCGAAATCACCCGAAACAAAGTAAAAAAGGTACAAAAAATTCCCAAACAAAAAAAACCCGCTGTGACGAGTCTAATGAGAAAATCAATGTTATGATCAATAGAAATAAATTAAACCAAATGAGTATATTGTGTTTAAACATACCAGAACACGTATCTACTCGTTGCTCAACATGACCAGATGATGGACTTCTGGTTTTCTAAAGAGACAAAGAAAAGTAGAGAAAATGTCAGTCACTTTGAATAAAACCTTTTAACAGCCAGAAATAATCTACAATCCAGTCGCCTTCATGACACGAGGGCAAGAAGGGCTTTTTAATCTATTATAGAGCATCTAAAGAGAAATAAAAGCTTTCACTTAATAAACTGAGGGAAGAAAAAGAAGAATTACAGCTTGTATGGAAAATGCGGCAATATTACATGCGAGTGGAGCACAGGATGGTGGAGGAGGATATTGTGCTGGTGATCTTATAGTATATAGAAATGGCTTAGAAAGAGTATATTAGTTGTCAGACGGCTGGTCAGGCTCTAAATGCTGCGTATTCACATGTCGGCTCAGTGTCAGCCTTATTGCATGTCAGCACAGGAGTCAGTATGTTAATGGGTTAAGTTCCGTTGTTTGTTATTGACGTTTACGTAAATAATGTATATTTGAAAATAAAATTAATCTGGAAAGAAATCGCAGAGGCTTTGAAAATATCCAGGAAATGTTACATTGAAGCCGGGGGAGTTTTGTTTGGGGGGTTTCATATAGATTTCAATAATGATTACATTTATCACGACTCTTAAATTACGAGGATTTCTCATAGTAATAATGGGCGATAATAATAATGGTATATTAACTAAACAGTGAGTAGTAATGAATGTGTAACAAACTGGCCACATTAGCTGCGGCTGAGACAATCTTCTGTTCAGCCGAGCTGGGGATTTATCTTTTCTCATTTTGGATACTGTAACCTAAATTCTGCAAGTCTTTTGGATCTGTACAGACAATGTGTGATACAGCGCGGCCCTTCATAAAACACATTGTAGCTTTGTACACGGGTGTTTCTGCATGTGGAGGTGTATAGGGGGTGTGCATCAATCGGTACAGCAGAGCCATATACTGTATACTACAGGTTGTTATTGCGCAACACTGTTTGGATATTTGGTTGAATCTCTGCCTGGTAGAGAGATAGTTTCATGATTTAAACAATCAGGCGACTCCGTCCTAATGGAATGTATCATGAAGCAATTAATAATGTATCTGGGTGAGGACATAGGGGTCTTAGAGCTAATAAGAGATTGAAGTGATAGAGGAATGAGGAGCTCCTGACTTTAAAACCTGTGCAGGGAATTCAATAAATCAGGACTTTAAATTATAATCATTTAATGCTATTGTATCACTGACGTTCAATAAATAATAATTAAATCCTGAAATATCTGCCTCCCTCCTCTCATATTAACATCATATAAAGGGCTCATTGGACCCTTACTTTTATCCCATCCTGGATTCCATTGCAGTTTGGTTGAGGTGACAGAGCTCAGTGAATGAGATGTAGAATGAGAGATAAGAATTCATTTACTTACTCCTCTCCAAGAACGACGACTCCGGAAACAACAACACAAGCGACTTGTGCTATTACCCATATTTGCAAAAGCTCACAATCTGTGCTTCAAACTCCAAACTGCACAACAACAACAACAACAGAGCAGCCAAACACAGCCTTTTATAGCGTGCCTGTAAGGTGTGATGTCACAGTGTGCATTGTGACATCACAGTGCCAGGATTCCATGGCTTGATGGTTTGCAGTGAGGACTGAACTATTTATAGTAAAAGCAAAAAGCTTCAGGCTTAGGAAAGTTATGAAAACACAAAGTATATGCATTTAACCCCTTCACTGCTGACTGAGCCATTTCACCCCTGTGTGCTGAGCTCATGTGAAAGGCTGCCCCTTTCTCCGCTTCACTGAATATAAGTTTGCAACGTGCAATGTATGAAAAGTGCTGCCCTATTGTGTAAGTGTGAATGTTTCTGAAACGTTTAAGAGTTATAATTCTCCTAACAGGCCTTATAAAAGCAGCCTGACACAAGAATTACAGTTTTTTCATCTTCTGAGAAAATTAAAGCAAAAAGAGTTAAATAAATGCGGAGTAAATAAAGCTAATAATATATTTTAATTGTTCAATCGTTTCATTATCTTTTTTTTAAGGAGGGTTTTACCCCTCAGGGATTCTTTACTGTAATTCTCTTGGTTTTGTATCTCTTTTCCTTTTCTAATAGGGAGGGTTTCACTGCTCGTTTTATGGTAATTTTCTTGTTCTTTTCTTTCCTTTTTGTTATTAGGGAGGATTTTAACCCTCAGGGATTTTTTTTTGTAAATCTATATTTTATTATTTTTCAGGTTTCAAATAAACACACAGAGAAGCATTAAACAAAGTCATCAGCTCGCAGGCTGGGCGAGAAATAAGACTATGCCATCAGGATCAGATAAAATGACAAGGTTCAACAAGCGTCGCAGCATAAGAGAAAACTTGGGGAACGGGAGGGGGGGGCAGCAGCCTCTGAACTCACAGGGTGCGATCAGAAGGGATGGGTAAGGCTGGGGTCAGACGATCGCATGGACTGTGCACAGTAACAGACATACTTTTTAACTGATGAGATTGTGGTTACATTGTATCAGTTAATTTTGACGGATGTTGAGAAAAAAGAAAAAAACCTGTATGCAGTTATTTCTCTACGTCCGTTGTAGCTTTTTCACGTTGATGCCATTTTGGTGACCGTTGCACGCGTGAGAAAAAGTGCGCACGTGCCTCGTGTGTTGTTCTCTATTGACTCCTTTCAAATGCTACAACGGACAGCAAACAGTGCGGCCAGACGGACGCAAAAAGTGCCCGAAAGGCTGATCTTCCCGACTATAGGATCCAAATACTCCACGTCAAAGTGTAATAAAGTAGTAGAGTTGTTCTACATTGTGCAGGTCTTCCATTATGGAAAGCCAAAGCCGCATAGGAGGACATGACCTTTGCTTCCAGAACACGGGTATCAAGCTTTTGGCTACATTAAGGATACGGAGGCGGATGGATTTAGCAGCAGGGTTGAGGAGTAGGTAAAATGTTGCAATTAGTGCACCTCAAAAAACCTGATCTATTAGTTGCAAAAAGTGCTGGAGATCTCTCGCGCTCCCCATGTTAAGTAAAGGACGCGGAAAGTTCAGTAAGCTCGAGGTGCAAACTGCTAATAGCGACGCGCTAAGTGATATTTCCCATTTGTAGCGAGAGGCAAACGATCTGTTGGTCAGGCGCTAACGCGAATTAACCGGGCGCTAACGCAAAACCATGCCGACGCTAGAGTTAGCTCACACCAGCTGATAGTGCCCTAAATATATATAAATAAGATTCCAAAACCCCAGAGTAACGTGATGCAATGAGTAATGCGATGCAATGAGTAATGTGATGCAATGAGTATTGTGACGCAATGAGTAATGTGATGCAATGAGTAATGTGACGCAATGAGTAATGCGATGCAATGAGTAATGCGATGCAATGAGTAATGCGATACAATGAGTAATGAAATGCAATGAGTAATGCGATGCAATGAGTAATGCGATGCAATGAGTAATGAGATGCAATGAGTAGTGTGATGCAATGAGTAATGTGATGCAATGAGTAATGTGACGCAATGAGTATTGTGATGCAATGAGTAATGTGACGCAATGAGTAATGTGATGCAATGAGTAATGCGATGCAATGAGTAATGCGATGCAATGAGTATTGTGATGCAATGAGTAATGTGACGCAATGAGTAATGTGACGCAATGAGTAATGTGATGCAATGAGTAGTGTGATGCAATGAGTAATGTGATGCAATGAGTAATGTGACGCAATGACTATTGTGATGCAATGAGTAATGTGACGCAATGAGTAATGTGATGCAATGAGTAACGTGATGCAATGAGTAATGTGATGCAATGAGTAATGCGATGCAATGAGTAATGTGACGCAATGAGTATTGTGATGCAATGAGTAATGTGACGCAATGAGTAATGTGATGCAATGATACCTTTTTGTTGCACAAACCTGATACTTAATTTCAATATTATATTTGACACAATTGGGCGATTTTCGCCGACGCCGATAACTCTTTCAGCGACTCCAATTTTAGCAAATTCCAGTGACCATTCGCTAAATAGAGAATTCACCTTATTTTCGGTGAAGTGAATTTCTCGAAATGTGACGAAAAGCAGAGGATCTAAGGCTAGGGTCAGACAACGCATTTTCCGTGTCGTCCGTGAAAAAGTGCGTTCGAACGAATGGACGTATTTTTTCACGGAATACGCGATAGCGGTCATACGATGTGCATTTTCGTCCGTGATTTTGTACGGATCATCAATAAAACACTTTTTGCGTCTGGACGTGATGTTGGCCGGACATTAGCAGCGTCTGACGTCTCCCAATCACGCACACACGCCACTAGTGGACGCAGCGCACTCTGTACGTCAGTACTAGTGGTTTGACGTTCTCGAAAAAATGCGTTCGTTTGCCACTTGCGTTGCGCGTATGCTGCCGTTCTTTGTATGCTGCCCAGCATTGGATGTAATTTTCTGCTAGCACGGGCCTTGATTAAGTGTGGCTAAACACACGTTAATACTGCGCTCGTCTGACCCTAGCCTTAAAACACATTTCGGGATTTCTGTGATCGGCTTAGTTTCCGTTAAGCGTAAGACCATGAAGGCCGTTGAAGCGAAAGCAAGATCCAGATGGTCCTACATGTTCAGAAAATACATTGCGTAGAAAAATCTCTTAAACGTTTAGCTTTGTCTTTAATACGTTGATTGTAGGTTTTTTTTGTAGGCCAACCTATATATCCTGTTGAAACATGTAATGCATAACATACGGTAAAGCAGAAAAGAAAGTGAAGGAAAGCTTTGTCACGTCTTATTCCAGCTGCTTTATTCGCTCAGGCCGGCCCTTGACTTTTTTGTCACGGAGATGACCGATTTACCGTATCCAGTTGATAGACAGTCTGCAGCATTTATTTATTTTTTATTTATAAAGGATTTTACCAGGAAGGATACATTGAGATTTCTCTCGTTTTCAAGTATGTCCTGGGTTCGAGAACATTGAGTGGTTACAGAAATACAAAATAGTAAAATGCAAGATAGTAACACAAGACCAAATATACAGATTAACAGAAAAATAAATATGGAGGAAATAAAGTCATTATGTTACATGTTTACAGGTGCATTTTGTATTGAGGTATGTTAATAGGGAGCTCTTAAGGGACTTTAGACTGGGGGAAGATTTGATGGCGTCTGGAAGGTTATTCCATATTTGCGGTGCTCTGTAGGAAAATGCGGATCGAGCCATTTTCTTTTTGTATTGCGGTATTGCAAGTAAGGTGCTGGTCCTGGATCTGAGGTTATAGGATGAGGGAACTGCTGGGGGAAGCAGCATATTCAGGTAGGGTGGCAGCTTCCCAGAAAAGCTCTTAAACACCAGGTTGGAAAGGTGAAGGGTGCGTCTAGAGTCCAGCGATGGCCAGTTTAGTTCTTTTAACATGTCACAATGGTGGGTCATGTAGTTACATTGTAGCACAAAGCGACAGAATGAGTTATACAATGTAGTAAGTTTCTGGAGGTGTGTTTGCGGGGCGGCTGCATACACTACATCTCCGTATTCAATGGCTGGCATAAGCATTTGTTGTACAATCTGCTTTCTTACCGCGGGGCTCAGGCAGGATTTGTTTCTGTACAGGGCACCTAGTTTGGGGTAAAGTTTAGATGAGAGTTTTTCGATGTGGGGGCCAAAAGATAGATTAGGGTCTAACCACATACCTAGGTATTTGAGAGAGGTGACTGTGGTCAGTGTGCCGTTTGATTTTGTCCCAACACATAGCAGAGAATCCGGCTCGTTTGGGTTTTTTCCCTGCTAACTGTCACGTTTCTAGCTCGGATCTCTTTGTGATCCGATCCAGGCTGGATCTTACCCCTGTCTGGACCATTCCTTCCCCTCACACTCTCCTCCAGGAATTCTGTGTCGGCAGCCTCTCCCATTGCTAAGGTCTCTTGCATAAGGGTCACTCTGCTTCCTGTGGTTCTATCTGGGCATTTGTTCCTGATCTAGTACCTCGGCTTCCTTTGTGTATTCATTGGGTCCTGAGGAAACGGGCCCACCTTGGCTCAAGCTGATGCTGCCAGGACACATCGTTTGATACTTATTAGCCCTTACAGGAATATAGTATAAGCATAAAATACCAGGTAAAAGGCGCCGCTTGTCACTTACCGGCGGGAGACGCTCCGGGGAAATAAGATCCCCATTCAGCGCCCTTTAACAAACTGCAGGGAGACGCACGTTACTGCAGATTGCACCAGATTTGGGAACTGTCCAACAGAATATCACTGGGGATTTATGGTTTTGATGCAATCTTTGTCATAGTGCCATGTGCTGATACTTGATGTCACCTGGACAGATTAAGAGACAAACGGCATCTTCTAATTTCCTGAGGGAAAAGTCAAACCTGAAACAGGTTTACTTTCAGGTGATCTCAACCTCAGCACCACATGTAAGGGAGATGTCATCCTGTTCCAGAAGACATGGTGTCCATCTGGTAGTGGCTCCAGCACCCACATCCTGGAGCTGATCAGCTAAAATTCCCTGTTTGGCACGTGTAAGACCTTCTGATAGATGCTCTTCTGTCCATGGCAGGTTGATATAATGTAAGATCTCCAACACGCTTCACCGCTGAGGGATTGGTGCTAATATCTGGAAAAATATCTTGGATGTCGGCCAAGCCCCCGGGAACTCCCCCTGAGGACCGGCATCATCGTGCATAGCACGATGACGCCAGTCCTGGAGTTAACCCCTAGCTGCCACCAATGGTGGAGATAGGGGGTTCCAATGAACCCCCTATCTCCCGATCCGTGGCAGCTAGGGGTTAATGTTTATCGTTGGATTGGCCAGAGCATGGCTTTTCCAAGGATACCAAACATGAGCATGAAAAATGTTTTTGTTTTTTTTAAAAAAAAAATATATATATATATTTAAAATAAAAATTTTTGTTAATGCACCAATATTGTTCCCATGTCAATTATAATGTGAACAATAATGCTGCACTAACGATTTTTGTATGCAGTGCGTTTGTTAAAAACAATTTTCCCCCAAAAAAATGTAACGAGACCCCATTTCTAATTTTTTTTAACAAGCGCACCCCATACAAAATATAACCGCAAACGATCGCATGTTAAAATGTGAAAAAAAACACTTTACACATATTAAATTCTAATTTTATTGCATTTTGTTGTTATAATATAGACATGACATAACGTATACATATAATATTGACATATTATGAATCTGCCAAGTCTGCCGGAAAGAACGATATATTATATGTCTGGGTCATATATCAAAATATGGCTACAAAACGCGGTTAAACATGATGAGTGAAAGCGGTAAAAATGGCCTCAGCACAGAGGTGTGAAAAGCCTCAGCAGCGAAAGGGTTAAATGCAGCATATTAGGATGTTTTAGGAGGGAAATTAATTCTCAAATCTCAATCAGAAGCAGACACCACCCCACCCCCTCAGTATAGTGTACAATGTATCAAATTGATTACCAGACTAAAAACACCTGGTGTTATGCCCTTTGTGAACAGAGGTCATTTAGAGTTGATAATCTTTCCACGTACACATTAGTTTTTAATTCAATATCTAATAAACTGTTGCTTATAATATTCTGCAGTAAAGAGTCTCTTTATTTCTAGATTTTTTGTATTTTTTTAAGCATTTTCTATACTTTTTTTCAAAATTTCTTTTTTTCGAACTCGAGCCGAACACACCCAAAAAGTTCGAAGTTCATGAACTTTCGAACTGCCAAAGTTCGGGTCGAAGTCCGAACCCGAACAGCTCATCCCTAGTGGTAATGATGTGCAGATGGGAGGTCAGGAGGAGACCAATGCTGTGCTCCACCACAAAATGCTCTCAGGGTGACCATCTGACCCGTGAGAAACACCTTTAATGTCCTGTAACTGTGATTCCTTATGTATATATATTTGGCTATGTATCCAGGTCCTTCCTGTTGTATATACATAGCGCAGTGAATTTACCTGAATCCCTGTGCTTTGCCAGGAGCACCTTCCCATAGGTCCCTTTGCCGAGCTCCTGGATGACCCGAAAGTGATCGGCCATTTGCCTCGTGGTTGAAATTTCTCCAGCAGGAACTTTTATTGTCTCCTTGGCTTCTGAGATGTGACAGCCAAAGATGGACACTGTCATTACCTGCCAACACTTACAGAGCTCAGGTCTTTGGGAAATGGACGCGTCTTTAGTTTTAGGGAAACGTGTTTCTGGGGTTCAGGAATTACTGTGAAATAATGCCTGGATCACCATATTAAATCTTAAAACTGGAAACGTCTGCTGGTTTCCTGCAGGATCCCGTTCTCTAAAGCTCTGAACCAGGGCAGGGGCTGATTTATAACATGGGGCAGTAACTGGCTGATACAGGGTTAATCAGAGGTGAAAATTCTAGGTCAAAATGGTCGATGTGGAAAGTGAGATAAATGGGAGAATTTCTGTTTTGGATATTTTGACATGGGAGAATAACAAGGGAAAATTCTGGTTTTCACCTCAATAACCCAGTTAGTTTAAAATCTGCTAATCGCGTGTGTTGCTCTGGATAATTGTATGAATGGGGGGGGGGAGGTAACCCACCCCACAGAAGAGGGTTAGAGATTATCCTGGATTATGGGATGTTTAGCTATCGACCCTTTATCTTCTGCTTCACCCGACTGATTTAACTCAAGCCTAGATTTTGGCTGAAATAAATGCAGATATGAAAAAGGTTCTGTATGGAGAAAGACAACATGCAGTGTATACTATACATACCTTTTTGTGTAGAGACCCTCAAACCCCATCCATTCCACCCCATGAATACCTGTAGCGCTGGCACAGGGGGTAATACAGGAGGAGGTTTAGTGCAGTGTGATCTCCTGGAATATGAGGATTATTCAATACGTCAGCAGAGCGACATGTCGGCCTTAACCCAGGGGGAGGTCATGACCTTGTGTCACACATTCACACCAGAGCGTGTCCGTAACGCAGAGCTGGGAGGCTTTTTGGATTTGTTCTGTACTTTGTATCCACAGGGAAGGATTTCCTCCATTTATACGATGGTTTCCTCCGCTCGGTGCTGCCTGAGGGTTACAGAGCGGCTTTTATGTTGAATTTCCCCTTTTTCCTGTTAAAGTAGCAGATTTAATTTGGTTACATAAAGTCACTGATTTGCTGATACATTCGCCATCCAGAATGCAACTCTAAACCAGGTGAGTGTGACCCTCAAAGCTCCAGAGATTATTATGAGCACCATTCCCATCACTCCCAGGCAGCACAGTAATATAGAGGGAATCTATAGGTTAATGTCTACAAATCTGTTCTAGTATTTGTGCTTATATACCTTTTTTTTTCAGTGTTTGTCATAGGAGCCACCACGTCGTGAAAGAAAGGTTTTTATACAGTTTAAGCCCAACGCATGTGGGATGCAACGATATAATGATTCTACATCAAGACTACATAGTAGTGCATTAGCTGGTACAGAAGACATTTCTAATTTGCGTAGAGTTTGTTTGGAATCACGAATGTATGACGGTAATTTGGATACTAAAGGATCCGGTCAATATACGTCCTCACACTGTGTTAGGGAGTTCGTCCCGGACACAATAGGTCTTCCAGGTTGTATTTCTTTATTATACTTTTGGCAAGCCATAGAATGTGCCGATCATCGGCTAAAAAGGTCTCATAAATTCATACTCCTGATTTGTGATGTTACAATCCAGAAGACCTTCATTAAGAATTATCATTAAGGTGGAAATAAATTCCATAGTAGGATCTGCAGACAGACATTTGTATGTAATACCATCATGCAATATGGTAGAAACCATTTTATGATATTGATCTCTATGCATTAACACAACATTCCCTCCTTTATCTGACTTTTTAATAATGATATGGTCCATTTGTTGTAATTCGGACCAAGCTTTTCTCTCTTTAAAAGTGAGGTTATCAATTTGTGCAGACCTCAGATCGTTCATTCAAAGCTTCAATTTCTTTACACACCACTTTGCAAAAATTGTCGGAGAATATTCCGAAAAATGTGGAGTAAATTTACTTTTGGCTCTTAGATTGGTATGGGCGACATTATCCGTAGGTTTATTTTCATCCAACAAGGATATAAGGGTGGCTAAACAATCCAAATCATTGATGGTTAGGCCGTAATTACTGGCAGTTTTCTCCAATCGTATCCGATGG
The DNA here is from genome assembly GCA_009667805.1 of Leptobrachium leishanense. Classification (NCBI taxonomy): domain Eukaryota; kingdom Metazoa; phylum Chordata; class Amphibia; order Anura; family Megophryidae; genus Leptobrachium; species Leptobrachium leishanense. The sequence continues at coordinate 49,355,174 of CM019063.1, read as the reverse complement.
TATTTATGTAAGGCAAGTTTTCTAACAAACGTACATCTTTTACCCAAATGAATGAATTAAATCCTGGTGTAGGCACAAAGGACAAACCTTTTGTGGTAAAGCTTTCTGATCAACTGACAAATTCACATCCGTTAGATTAATTATAAGAAGGGAATCATTTCTAGGCGGTTCCTCCCTCTTCTGGTATATCTGCTTCGTTTTTGGAAAACTTTTTCTTGTGTCCCTTAGTTCCATGGGGTTGGGTACCTGGTCTAAAAAAAGACTTTCCCTGGTTTCTAATGCATTAAAAGTATTAGGTTCATCGCTACTAAAAGTAGTTTCAACATCAGATGAATCATATTCTGAAGTAGATGCACCGGCCGGATCATCAGAATTAAGCCGATTACGTTTCTTCAGAAATCTATACACGTTACCGGATTTATAGTCCTTCTGATCACGTGAAAATTTGTTTACTTTACGTTCTCTAATACCATCATATTGGTCTAACAGTTTTTAATTTCACTTCCAAACTCTCTAAGGAGGGATGTGGTTTAAACGCAAGAACATTGATACGCTCGCGTTCCAATGCTTCATTAATTTTTTCCAAATTTTCAGTTTCAAATTCCACCAAGATGTTCATATACCTTTTTAAAGCAATCGTTACTAGTCTGTAACCACTGGTCCATATACACAGTATCTCGTAAATGCGTTGCTGGTATTGTATGAACCCTTAAACCCCGTGGAATCATATCCTTAGAAAGATAGAATTTCCCACTTTGCTCTTATTTGCTTTTTCAACATTTTTGTACATTAAAAAACATCTGCTGTATGTTGAACATTTTTATCGGCAGTTTCAGTGGTATTAGTCATATCACTGAACATGGTATCATTGCCCTGTCCCCAATGGTCTAAGTTATCAAAGGATGATAGTAGACCTGACATGATGATCCACACAAACAAGCCCAACGGTATTAAAACCGAATATGAATCAAAAAATAAACGAAATATAGTAGACATGTGCATTCGTTTTAGTACTAAAACGATTTAGTCCGAATTTTGGGATAATTTAGTTTTCGTTTGACTCAAGAGAAACGAAACTGCTCAGTACAAAAAACGAAAGAAACTAAAATAAAATGCACTACATTTTAGTTTCAGTCCTGTTTGTGATATTACATTGATGAGTGAAGGAGACCAGCATTGAAGAGCGCAACATCCAAAGTTCTGCACCCTCCACATGCCAATGCAGTAGGATGTTCTATACAGAGAGGGGCATTAATTAATGCAGGAGGATGTTCTATACATTATACAGAGATTAGCCCTTTAAATCCAGTGGCTGTGAGCGCTGAGATCAGCTGCTTGTTACATTATCTCTCAGTACAATGTATCAGACTCAGCTGTTACAGTAACGGACTGTAACAGCGCTCAGAGTTTCAGTAAAACAAGGAAATAATATTGTTCTAACCTCATATATATAAATATTATTTACTAGTTTTACTGAAACTCTGAGCGCTGTGATGAGAAGCAGTCAGTTACTGTAACAGCTTTGCCTGACACGGAGCAGTATTACAATGTTGGTGCTAACTTAACCAGAGCTGTTGTAAACTGAAAACCTCGATAGGCTATAATGGCTCTGGTAAGTTTACAACAGCTCTGGTTAAGTTAGCACCAAGTATGTAATATGGGCCACATTGTGCTGAGAGTGAGAGATACTGTAACAAGCAGCGATCACAGCCCTCTGAGGAGCCACTACAATAGTAATTGTATCCATTGGTTTTCGGATGAATGAAATTAGTTTTCATACTAAAGAACTGAAAACGAATTTCTTTAGTAACTAAATAAATTGCATTTTAGGACTAATCCATTAGTTCAAAACGAAATTTTGTGCTGTGCACATGTCTACAATATAGCACTCAGGGGGCATAACCCAAAAACCAATAACAAACCAATTTGCACAAAGTGCAACAAGAGTGCCTAAAATACAGTATTTTTAATACAAAAGGCACACAAACGAAAATGAGAAATGAACCAAAAATGAGTCCCCCACTTATATATATTCTCAGTAGAATACTGACTCAAGATCCCCATTTTAAGGAAGCCCTTCCTGCAAGACCGTGTATCACGGCTAGAAGATGTACGAATTTAAATGACAGATTGGTACAGTCTCTTCCATTCCCCAATGTCATCTTCACAAATGTGGCTGACAAATCAGTTGAAGGGAATGTATAAGTGCGGTAGATGTAAGGCCTGTCCTTTTGTTCCTCGACATTCCAAAACTTTTTCCAACCATGATGACTCTAAATCTTTCGACATCCGCTAATTCTTGAACTGCAATTCTGCGGGTGTAGTATACCAACTGCTATGCCATTGTGGTATGATATATATTGGGAAAATCATTCGCCCACTAAAGGTTCGGATCTTTAGAACATATTAGATCCATTAAACTTTGCAAGGATACACCAGTGGCTAGACATGTTCAGCCATGTCAAGTCTGTACTATTGGCAATTTCAAATTTTTGGGACTTGAACAAGTCAAATTAGGCCTTAGGAAGGGAAATCTGGATGTCAAACTATTACAACGTGAGGCATTCTGGATATACAAACTTAATTCTCGGTCTCTAACAGGCCTGAATGAAGGCTTTACCTTTTTCTCCGTTTATTTGATATTTGAGGGGGTGTTGTTGGGCTTTTTCCCTCTTCTGGCTTTGCTCAATTCATTTCGTTTATTTGTGTCTCGCTTTTGAATACTTCATTTGAATTATTGTCTGCTGTATTTACATAATAATCTTTGTCCACTAAAATTTTTTAAGTCAAATAAATTGTTTATGTATATTGTTGGCTGGGTATTGTGCTTAGCGCTGCTGACATTTTTGTTGCTGTACTTATTTTGATTTTATTTATTTTTTTTGTAGTGAGTGCTTTTTCTAGGGTGGGGTCGTCCTTTCTATTACTTTGATTAGGAATGATGCCCCTATTTTTAGGCTTTTTCACTAATTACGGTTCATTTAGTGTTTTTTTTTCCCCGCCCCCCTTCCTTCACCCCCCCCCCTATCAGCTATGTATGGTGCTCAATCTATGTGGTAGATCGTTTTTGAATTGGGGCTGGTTGGGTGGCCTTCTGCCAATTTTATATTGCTGTGCAGACTGTATACGGCATTAACGTTATCTGGGCTGTTATGTTTACGGTTCGAAGCATGTGCGCATAGCCTTATGGTTGGACGTTACTATTACTCTATGGGCAGTGATCCTGATTTATAACATTTATAATGCATCTTTATTTATTTTGTATGGACAGACACTTCGCAGGTACTTATCTGTGTGAGATCTTTATGCAATATAAGCCGGTTGCGTATATTACCAGCCGGCGTGTCCACATTAGCAGGGGTATCCCAGCGGGGATTGGGAGTCCGTGGTCACGTGGTTGTGATGATGGAACCTAGGTTTTTCATTGGCCATACTTTCGATCACGTGATCAGGGTGGTAACAACCAGGACTTGACGAGCGGTGTCCCTAGAAGCGTGTCGGTATGTTTGATGGTTAATGATTGTTTAATCGCCAGCGCATGTATTAAAAAATACAGAGAAATACAAGGTGAAATAATGTAAATATTCACAACCAGAGGAGCACATGGACTTTCTAATCTATGATGGTTTCTGGCCAACAATCTGCATAGGAATAAGACCATTTAAGATGGAGAAATAAACAAAATTGGCCGTAGAATCAAGACCTCAGACTCCCAGAAGGCACTCAGTCTAAAACAAGGAAAACAAAAATAATAATTTCTTATCCAACTGCGGCACATGGCTTTTCTAAATCAACATCTCACACAAGTTTCAGGTCTTCAAATACTCCTACACACCTATTGGAATGCAAATACCATTAGCCTGAGATTGCTGAATCGCTAAAGCCCTTAGAACTTCCAAAACAGAAAAAACTAATTAGACCACAGAGCAAAACCCAATAAAATCTCAAATCAGCCAACTACTATCTTTCCCTGTAAGCACCATTTAAAACCAACGAAAACACGCAGTGCTTGTACAAAGGAAAATTAGAAAAATGAATAGATGTGAATTTGTTTCGGAAGAATTCAGCACAAAATTCAATTTGTATTGCGGAAGTACTTCTGAATAACGACTCTCAAATCTGGATTCGAAACGGTATAGAATGTATTTCAGTCTACACGGCGTCAACGTATACACTGTCAACGCTTAATTTACCTCCTAGCTTGTCTTAACAGCAAAATTTAATTGGTTTTATTTAGTGATCCAAAACTCCCAATTGATCAACTATCAAATTGATATACGAAATTCCAAAAATGAAATTATTTAAACTAAAAATTATCAGCCGTGCACATCATTAACTTCTATCAGCCCAGGGATTATTTCAACCTTACATCTAGTGGACTGGGTTTAACAAGTTTAACAATTACAGTCCAGAATACTTAAATTTTAGTTACTAACAGCACATGTTCTCAACTGTGTTTCAACCGCTGCAGTAAATCGCACAAAATAAAGGGTAACCAATACAATGTCCCACAAGTGATTAATCATCATTTGAGTTGGTCAGTATTGAATTGGTTATCTATGGAAAAGCCACCATTACAGGCCATGTGGCAATATGCTACCACTGGACCTCACAAATACACTCTGTAGATATCTCAAATTTCTCGTCAAACCTGAAACGGGATTACTTCGAGGTGATTTCAACCTCAGCACCACATGTAAGGGAGATGTCGTCCGTTTCAGAAGACCTGATGACCAGCTGGTAGTGGCTCCAGCACCGACATCCTAGAGCTGATGAGCTAAAATTCCCTGGGTGACACGTGTAAGACCTTCTGATTTGATGCTCTTCTGTCCATGGCAGGTTGATATATTGTAAGATGTCCAACACGCTGCACCTCTATCGGATTTGGGGCCAATATCTGGAAGGATAAAATACTTCCTTCAACAGAACCTTTTCCACTGACTTGGTGCACGAGAAAATACCTGCTCTTGTTGCCAGCAGATAAAATCCTGATACTGCTGATCACTGCCTGGACAGGGCCTTGTTCCATGGGTATTGACCTGTGAGCATCACATACACCAGAATCCCAAGTGCCCAGAAGTCCAGACTGGGGTTGAGCAGCAGGTGCTCATTGTGCCGGAGAGCACAAAGTTCTGGAGCCATATAGGGAATAATCCAGGACATTTGTGGGACGTATATTCCCTGGATTCGGGTCAGCCCAAAGTCTGCCAGTTTAATGCACTTACACTTTGGGTCCATCAGCATGATGTTGTCCGCTTTGTCACAATGGACCAGGCTCTTCCTGTGCATAAACTCCAGCGCGCTCAGCATCTGACAGACACAGCTCTTCATCTCCTCCTGTAACCCCACCTGAACATAAGAGAAGATCGAAAGCTGTTATAGAATTAAATTGTAGAACATTCATATGATATGGATAAAATGGAGTAACTGCAAATTGTACAATTTAATTCTATCAAAGACAGACATCAGTAAGATAGTGATCGTGTATTATATGCGTTTGTTTGAAACCCATCCAAACTGTATAAAATGAATACATCTCTGATCACTCACCTTTCGTTTAATGATGGACAGTAATGTGCCAGCTCCTGCACAGACATGTAGCTGGTGAGCGTTTCAAACGCCATCCCATAGGTGGTAATAATGTGCAGATGGGAGGCCAGGAGGAGACCGATGCTGTGCTCCACCACAAAATGCGCTCTATTGGTCTTCTCCTTACTTTACATCTTCAGGGCGACCATCTGTCCTGTGAGAAAGAAACCCCAACACCTTTAATGTCCTGTAACTGTGATTCCTTATGGATATATTTGGCTTTGTATCCAGGTCCGTCCTGTTGTATATACATAACGCAGTGAATTTACCTGAATCCCTGTGCTTTGCCAGGAGCACCTCACCATAGGACCCTTTGCTGAGCTCCTGGATGGCCTGAAAGTGATCGGTCACGGCCATCCGCCTCATGGTTGAAGTTTCTCCAGCAGGAGCTTTATTGTCTCGTTGGCTTCTGAGATGATGAGTCATTCTGTAAATGAAAGACACACCCGGTCATTACCTGCCGACACTTCGAGCTCAGGTCTTTAGGAAATGGACGTGTCTTTAACTTTGAATGTTTAGGGAAATGCGTTTCTACTCGCCATGTTTCTGGGGTTCAGTACTTATAGCGTGTAATACCTGGATCACAGGATTAAATCTTCAATAAATCTGGAAACGTGTGCTGGTTTCCTGCAGGATCCCGTCCTCTCTCACTCTGAACCAACACGGGGGCAAAAAGTGACTGGAGAGAAGAGGCAGGGACTGATTTTATATCGTGGGGCACTGGGTGGGCAGTAACTGGCTGATACTCACAGGGTTATTCAGAGAGCAGTGAAAACCAGGAGAATGACTGGAGGTGAAAATTCTAGATCAAAATAGTCAATATGGAAAGTGAGATAAATGGGAGAAATTTTCTGGTTTGGCTATTTTGACAGTTTTCACTTCTCCAGTCTTTTTCCTAGTTTTCAACGCTCTCTGCATAACCCTGTTTAAAATCTGCTAATCTCATGCATTGCTCTGGGTAATTAGTGTGTGAATTGGGGTGGGGGTAACCCATCCCACAGAGGGTTAATGTCTCCTGGATTATGGGATGTTTATCTTTTTATACCTTTTTAGGCAGGTTTTCTATAGACCCTTTATCTTCTGCATCTTCACTTGAATGATTTATATTAACCCTATATTTTGGCAGATAAATGCAGATATGAAAAAAGAGGGGGGGGAGTATTGAAGCTTGCAGAGCTGGGGAGTTTGAGCCGTCTGTGCTAAAGGCAGAGAAAGGTGTTATATACGTTTAAAGTTAAAAGGATGTATTGAGACAAAGATAAGCAGGGGAAGAAAAATCTACAAATACAGGCATAAGGCTAATAAAAGCTAATAACGGCTAGTAAATTATGCTCGAGACACAATCACAGAATGCAGTAATAAGGTCATGACTAGCAATGAGCAGAGATACAAAGATAAATAAAACCAAAGATGTTGGAGAAAAACAGTTGATTGAAGAGATGATCCAAAGGATGGGTTGATGCCACTGTATGTGGAACCTCCAAGTCCAAAGCCCGAGGTAACACTGGTAAATCAGCTTACTGACAGCAGGCATAGCAATGAATGGTTACTGCCTGTGACACCTTCATCTAACGTATCATTTATACACAGAAATGACTATACTGAGCACATATAGTAAAGTGCCATTCTGCTAATTACATCTCACTGGGAAAACCTCATCCCAGTGTATAAAGAACAAAGTATACACTATACCTGTTAATACAGAAGCTGCAGTGATCCCATGTATAAATTATAACTGCATTTCATTACAATCATAATCAGCTGGATGCTTGAAGCTGCTGTAACGAATGAACATCTTGCAGGCCAAACACGCAATCGCTTATACACAGAAATCAGGATTATATTGAATAGGTATGATGTGTCATTATGCTGGGGAAACGACCTACAATGTAAAACTACAAGAATAAATAACAGCAGCCGAATTTACAGATCATTACTTGCTGACCTTGAATGTATGGAGTAACAGACACAATTGCCCGTGTATAAATTACAACAAACTGCCTTTCTTTACAGATGTATGCAGTGAATGCATAAGGAAAGTTACTGCAATGAATGAATATTATTCTCCAGTCGTAACAGACACTTGGTGAACAGTTTTTTTCAATTTATAACAAATCCTATTTTGAGATTTTTGACAAATATTGAGATGGCATCTCCTGGGATTTAATTTAGATATATACTAACTTCGCTAATCCGCCATTTTGGTGTTCGCTCAAGGTATGCTATTAACTCCATTTTGTGTCTTAAAACTCGCTGTCCCTTTGTGCTCACAAGAGTCAACTAAGTTTGCCTGCTCTAACTATTAAGGAATGTGGTTTGTATAAACAAAACCTAGGAGTAAGAGAAGATAGCCAAAAAACCTGATTTCTGCTGACTGAAGAATTACCTCTTCTCCCTCCGCAGGTTTCTAAATATTTCGTAGCTTGCCATATTTGTTTTGGAAGAATGATTCCCTTTTACAACCTTATTGACTAGACAGAGAATTCAGATTGTCTCGGGTGGGCTCAAGGGTCGTGTCTTTGAGGTGAACCTTGCTGACTTGCAAAATGATGAATAAAGTCCAATATGTATAATGAAGGTTGATATGGGAAGTGGGAGGATAACCTGGGGAGGGGAATTAGGTGTGCTTTTTTTACTCGCAATGTATAAATTCTTTGTTTCTCTGTTGGCTCGTGACTTGAGCTTTGTTGGCGGGCTTGACTCGCAGCTCAGGTCCGGTACTGAATAAAGCCATTTTTCCTTTACAAACCAAGGCCTCCGTCTGGCATTTCTTGTCGCATCATCACCCAAGAATACCCGGTCAGCTGGCTGTAACAATATAAAATGTGATTTTTACCCTTGACCTTTTCATAACATCAAACGCTATATCTGGGTAACGGCTTTAAACTACTCGTGACAATCCCTGGTTATTATGTGATAATCTTATCACCACAATATGGCCCACTAGGCTTAAATATAGTATCATGGCAAAACGTCCTGAGTAATATTCAGACATTTACATTGGTTACCCCATTTATTGCAGGACGAATATATTCTGTTCTTTTTCACCAAACCTAGTGTTGCATCATCTCATTCTTTTTCGTTTTAACTGACTAGTGCGCTGGTCTTTGTTTTTTTCTTTCTCTACTCTTGATACTAAGTTTTAAATTGTTGGGTTACTGTCACACTCTGTACACTTTCACGTAGATAGTGTTTGCATCGTTTCAATAACGGTTTAACCCCGTAATAGTGTCAATCATTTATCTATTTTCCCTCTAAACATCTCATGTAGATTTTTTTTTGTAGATGTTGCCAAATCGTGCCGATTTTTAGCTGTGGAATTGGCATCGAATTCCACGGACTGGAAAAAAGTCACATTCGCATAATGGGTTAAATCATTAAATGTGTAATTATAATCCAAAAATTTAAAGGTCTGTCACAAAGTCTTAAATACAAAAGCCATTTTTATGTTTTGTAAATGACCTAATAGTGTTACTATTTCTGCAATTTTTGGATTGATTGGATAATATTTTAGAGTTGGATATATACTGAGTGGGGTCACATGGACTTGATCTTTCCATAACCTCTGGTACACGCAATGCTTTTGCTTTGACTACATCAAGTGAATCGGCCACATGGACTCCATGCAGGGGATGCTTGCAGCAGCACTTAGCGTTGCGTACCCTTAGCATTGCGTTACGGGCAGGATGTTGAATCACCACCTGCCCTGTAATATGGAGCTTAAACAGGGACGCTAGAGTCCTGCAGGTGCAGGTTTGCCTCCATAGTGCCCCCGTTTAGGGGCAGTATTCAATCCTGCCTGCTAGTGTCCAGACATTGGGCAAAATGTCTTTTCATCCATTGTTTCATATCAACCCATGCATCACATAAACATTATGCTGTTATTGAGGGAACCCTAGTGTCTTCTTGGTGTCTATACCTTCATCTTAGACCAAGACTCCTAGGTTTATTCACCAAAAGGTGAAACCCAGAACTGGCAGAACAAATAGCCGGTTTGGAAAGTGAGATAAATGGGAGAATTTTTCTGGTTTGGCTATTTTGACCTAGTATTTTCACTTCTCCTGCCAGTTCCCCTGTTTCTCTAATCACACTGTTACATATATCGGGCTACCCGGAGGACTCGTACATCGAACTGGAGGATTGTGAACAGGCCGGCCCAACAGAGCTGGTAGCACAAAGTGATTAGTCACTAATTTTTCTTTAAATTTCAGCCAGTTCGACAGAATTGCACTATTGGATATATCTGTGAGGATGTGTTGGACGACCTAAAACTGGAAATACAATCTACTTTGAGTGCCCCTAGACCCGACTAATTTGGAACTGCCCTATAAAGCTTTAAAACACAAACCTTTTTTCATGTTGATTTATAGGTTCCCAGCAGCCTCTAGGAAGCGCTGATCCTGATTTTTCTTTAGCTCTATTGTATGGTGAAGGGAAATGTCACCTTTTTTTTGGGACATGTAGCAAATCTGCCATATTAGCGCCATGAAATTCCACACGTCTTTTGGAGAGCTAGTCTTAGTTGATGGTTCCTGCAGTAGGACATCTGATGGCTTGTTTTTGCTGTAGTGCAGCTACCAGACAAGGTACTTATGGCACATTGCTTTTTGTTTAAGCAGTTTTCAAGATGGTTGAAGAGCAGATAAGTAGATGTCAAAGTTGCATTCGGTACAATCCGGCTGGAAAAACCTTTTGGCAAACATGGTTCTTTACCAGCCCAAGAAGGTGAGATGCAACAGTTGCAGCTAGACTTTGCGCATGTGCCTAAAGCAAAAGGTGGTCAAATATCTGCTCCTCATAGTGGATCAGTTCTCTAACTTCGTCAAAGGTTTCAGAACCACCAACGAGCATGTGGGCAGAATACTGACGAAATATTATTCCTAGATTTTGATGCCCATTCCAAAACAGTGACGAGTGTGCACCTTTCACCAGCCAAGTGACCCCAAAGATCTAGGAGTTTCTGTGCATTGACTGGAAGTTCCAACTTCAATATCATCTGCAATTGTCCCCTAAAGTAGAACAAATGACTAGGACCATTAAAGAAACTCAGAAAAGGAACCAATGGTATGTCTAAAAATTGGCCAGACTAATTTACCAGCTGTGTTAGCAGAGATTATGACCCCTAATAAAACGACAGGGATTTCCCCATTTTTAAATTGCTAATAGGTGGACCTTTTCTCACTCTCTGGGCAAAGATGGGGCATCATGTTATCGCAGATGATATTTGAGTAGCCCAGGCAGAGTATGTGGTGCACTGGATTAAGAAAATGAATGGTATCTATGGTGTATCTTTTGGCTCTTCTGTTACCTGCAGGAGATCCAACCCATCCAGGTGTCAAGTCCTAAAAAGTGGGGGAACGAACCAAGATTTCCATCCTCCAATTATCCTCTTGCACAAACACTCGAATCATATAGATTTGAATTTTAGCAAAAATAGATTGTTCAGAATAAAAATGAACACCTGCATGCAAGCTTTATGGGACCAAAACTCCGTTCCATCTGCAAAAAATAGTGCATGCGTTCCCCTGGACTTGACCCCCTAAACAAATCCCTTCAAACCAGGAGATCAAGCAAATAATGGAGAGGAACCAGGAGGATTTCCCATACAGAGCCAACTAGAGTAATCACCGTAACCAGAACAGCAATACTGACAGAAAATTCCCCAGCATTGTCACATGCCAGCAGGATAAAGATGGCTTATAAGAGCTGGACGGATCACAGCAAGGGGACAGCCAGGACCAGTGATGGGGAGATCAGGGCTCCCCCCTCACAAGGGACTCCGTAGAATCAGAAGAATCTCAAGATGAAGAAGACCATTGAAACTTGGAACAGGAGGGGAAGAACATTCCCCTGATCCCAGTGAACTACATCCCCATTTTTTGTGCTGTAATTTGGGGTGGTATCTCACTGTACTTGAAAATAAGATTCACATTTATGGTTTGACTAAAGGATGAAACCTGCAGCAGGAATATAAGGTCAAACTTGGGACTGGTTTGGGATACGAGAACTTGGTGAGTCCTCATGGGGAAAAGATAATATGTATATTAATGTTAAGCTGGTCCAAGCTTCGCACAGCTCACAATATGGGTTTCCTTTCATATGTGTTGCTATTAATGACACGGCTTACAAGAATTGATTATGGTAATATAACTCGCTATAGTGCGATAAATAAGGAACCTCCCTGCATCCGTTTGCAGAAAAAAATGGTAAGTAATTCAGGAATTTATCATGACTGACAAATGGTCAGGTTCGCAGGTGACACTTTAAACCTGACCATTTTTAGATGTGAGCACAGGAGCATCCTCATGCATCTACAACTTCTAATTTTACATCGACACCAACTAGTACCCTGAGACTTCTAGATTGTAAGCTCTTGAGCAGGGTCCTCTCACCTACTGTACTGTGTTTAACCTGTGTGTTTATTCTGCCTCCCACTGTACAGCACTACGGAACTTGTTGGCGCTTTAATAAAAACATGTAACTTTGTTACTATTAGGTTGGCCTATATTACCCAGAAGTCATATGATGGGGTTACCTTTCAGCTATTAGTGACTTTGTGGTAGTGTAACCGGAATCACTAGGTTCACTTCGGACGGCGCCGGACCGGACACAAGCAAGGAAAGGCGAACTTTATTGTGTCGTCACACAAATGCTCACACAGGATTGAATCGCAAAGAGTGAGCCCCGTCTCCCCCCGACGAGGGTTTTATACCCCCGAATACATAATTAGGTACATCCCAATTAGCCCACCTCCCAGTGACACTTTATTCCACCCCACGTGGGTTAATACCTCCCATTGTTAGTACAAAGGAATTCCATACATTGACCGTAAATTGGCAAACTTCATGTCAGTCTGACAGTTTGTGATTTGCTGCCGCACTCAATCCGGGCCGTGCCCACCTCCCTAAAGGCTATGTTTATTGTTACAGATAAAGCATGGTCTGGTTTCTACGCTCTTTGTCTTTCTGCAGGCCTCTGTGACCTTGCAGTATCCATTTGTCATCCTGTCTTTTCCCTTCGTTTAATTGCTTCTCTGTTAATCTACCACATTCCTAAAATTCTATGTAAGCTTCATTCTAGTGTCTATAAAAATCTACCTAGTTATTTGCAAGTGAACCAATATTCTGAACAAGATGGCCTCTTGGCTCATAATAGCGACCATCTTCCAGCCTGATTCCACTTCAGTAGATGGGCAACAAAGGTATCTAGCAGGTTTTGGACCACCTGATGTGTCTGCTCTGGCCTGCTCCCCAACCTTGGCTCAAGCCGGATAGCGCCATAACACGCAGATTTATGCTTATTGGCCATTCCTCATAACTTGTATCGATGTGCTGCTCACACACACTGATCTACAGGAATATAGTCTAATCATAAAATATGCTATTAAATATTGTGCTGCAGTAATCAGACAGCAAGGATACAACCATTTTATTGAATCAACTGACAAATAGCTGCCGCTTAAGCAGGGCTTAACACAACTTTATATATACACAATACATAAAATAAACACCAGATAAAAGGCGCCGCTTATCCCTTACCGGCAGGAGACGCTCCGGGGAGAATCGGGAGGAAATAACTAGATCCCCATCCAGTAACTGCAGGGAGACACGTGTTACTGCACATTGCACCACATAGGGGTTCTTTCCATCCGTTGGATCTGTCCATCCATTAGATGGATATTCATTCTACAACAGAATATCATTTACTGTGACAGATAAAAGATTGCATCAAAACCATAAATTCCCATGGTGCCATGAGCTGATACTTGATGTCACCTCAACCGATTTAGAGACCATCGGTATCTTCTAGTTTCATGAGGGAAATGTCAAACCTGAAACAGGATTACTTTTTGGTGATCTCAACGTCAGCACCACATGTACGAGAGGTCATGTTCCAGAAGACATGGTGTCCAGCTGGTAGTGGCTCCAGCACCCACATCCTGGACCTGATCAGTTAAAATTCCCTGGGTGACACGTGTAAGACCTTCTGATAGATGCTCTTCTGTCCATGGCAGGTTAATATAATGTAAGATGTCCAACACGCTGCACCTCTCTGTGGGATTTGGGGCCAATATCTGGAAGAATAAAATACTTCCTTCAACAGTAAACCGTTTCCACTGACTTGGTGCACGAGTCAAAACCTGCCCTTGGTGCCAGCAGATAAAATCCTGATACTGCCAGTCACTGGACAGGGCCTTGTTCCATGGGTATTGACCTGTGAGCATCACATACACCAGAATCCCAAGTGCCCAGACGTCCAGACTGGGGTTGAGCAGCAGGTGCTCGTTGTGCCGGAGAGCACAAAGTTCTGGAGCCATATAGGGAATAATCCAGGACATTTGTGGGACGTATATTCCCTGGATTCGGGTCAGCCCAAAGTCCGCCAGTTTAATGCACTTACACTCTGGGTCCATCAAGATGTTGTCCGCTTTGATGTCGCGATGGACCAGGCTCTTCCTGTGCATAAACTCCAGCGCGCTCACCATCTGAAGGACCTATCTTCACCATCTCCTCCCGTAACCCCACCTGAACATAAGAGAAGATAGAGAAGATAGAAAGCTGTTATAGAATTAAATTGTAGACCACATGGTATGGATAAAATGGAGTAACTGCAAATTGTACAATTTAATTCTATCAAAGACATCAGTAAGATAGTGATCGTGTATTATATGCGTTTTGTTTGAAACCCATCCAAACCGTATAAAGTGAATACATCTCTGATCACTCGCCTTTCGTTTAATGATGGACCGTAATGTACCAGCCGGTGCCAGCTCCTGTACGGACACGTAGCTGGTGAGAGTTTCAAATGCCATCCTGTAGGTGGTAATGATGTGCAGATGGGAGGTCAGGAGGAGACTGATGCTGTGCTCCACCACGAAATGCTCTCTATCGGTCTTTTCCTTACTCTGCATCTTCAGAGCAACCATCTGGCCTATGAGGAAACATCAACATATTTAATGTCCTGTAACTGTGATTACTTATTATTGAGATATTTGGCTTTGTATCCAGGTCCGTACTGTTGTATTTACATAATGCAGTGAATTTACCTGAATCCCTGTGCTTTGCCAGGAGCACCTCCCCATAGGACCCTTTGCCGAGCTCCTGGATGGCCTGAAAGTGATCGGTCACGGCCATCCACCTCATGGTTGAGGAGGAAGTTTCTTCAGCTATCTCCAGCAGGAGCTTTATGGTCTCAATGGCTTCAGAGATGGTGACAGCCATTCTGTAAAACAAGGAGACGGACACGGTCATTACCTGCCGACACTTACAGAGGTCTTTGGGAAATGGACGTGTCTTTAGTTTTGGTGAAGGTTTTAGGGAAACAAGTTTCTCCACTCACATTACCAGGTTTCTGGCATTCAGTAGTTCTCGTGTAATAATGTCTGGATCACAGGATTAACCCTTCAATAACCATGGAAACATGTGCCGATTTCCTGCAGGATCCCGTCCTCTCACGCTCTGAACCAGCACGGGCAGAAAGTGACTGGAGAGAAGAGGCAGGGGCTGATTTATATGGTGGGGCACTGGGTGGGCAGTAACTGGCTGGATTTAGTATAAAATATGTTAATCCCATGCATTGCTCTGGGTAATTAGTGTATGGGGGGGGGGGTAACCTGCCCCACAGAGAAGAAAAGAGGGTTATAGGTTCTCCTGGATTATGGGATGTTTAGTTTTCATACCTTTTAGGCAGATCTTCTATAGATCCTTTATCTTCATCTTAACTCGAATGATTTATATTAACCCTATATTATGTCTGAAATAAATGCAGATATGAAAAAAGAGGGGAAAGAAGCCACAAAGGGGAAATGAAAAACATTCTGTATGGAGAAAGACAACATGCAGTGTATACTTATACCTTTCTGTATAGAGACCCTCAAAAATCCCATCCGTTCTACCCCATGAAGACCTGTAGCGCTGGCACAGGGGGTAATACAGGAGGAGGTATAATGCAGTGTGATCTCCAGGAATATGAGGATTATTCAATACGTCAGCAGAGCGAGTGCCGCCTGAGGGTTATAGCGCGGCTTTCACTGTTTTGTGGAATTTCCCCTTTTTTCTATTAAAGTAGATTTAGTTTGGTTACATAAAGTCACTGTGATTTGCTGATACATTCGCCATACAGAATGTAACTCTAAACCAGGGGAGTGTGACCCTCAAAGCTCCAGAGATTGTTACAAGCACCATTCCCATCACTCCCAGGCAGCACAAGAATGGGGAGGGCATCTGTGTATTATCTCTACAAATCTGTTGGGATAGTTGGTGGGGTTTTTTTTGTGCTTATCCTTGTTAAGAGAAATCCTACATTGTATTAATAAAAGAGCTTCGAGTTTTAACCTGATTCAGAATGTAATCTGCTCGGTCAATGCTAGGGCCACTTAGTGTTCAGCTGTGAGCGTTAACGTTACCATTAATGTATCTGGAAAAATAATTCCATCTCAGTCATTTTTGATACTAATTTTCTATGTTATACTTTATAAAGAAGGAGGAACGAGTAATGATGTCATAATTCAAACTTACAGTAACATGGATCCAGCCGCCACTGGGACAGAGCAGTATGGGGGTAACTGATGGGAAAGTTGTTGGAGGAGGGGGTTCTGGGAATGTCTGCAGCTGTTTATTGAAAGACTATTGTTCATGACTGTCGTGTGAGCGAGGCTACAGAGGCCATTGTGTGGGGTGTTATGTTTCATGTATTTACTGTTATGTATTCTTGGTTTATATTGCTGTTCACTTTCATCATAAAATTCCTCAGTCTCCAATCAGGTCCGCCCAGACATAGCTGCAGTAAGGTGGCACGCCTGCTATTGTTACCTAATCCCTCCCTGTGGAGAAAAAGTAAACACTGGAAGTTACATAGGCTGAAAAAAGACATGCTATGGAAGAAGAAAGAGAAGCACCTATACAAATCCCCACAACCGTAAAGGCAAATAGCACAGCAAGCACACCTTGTGGGCTATTGCCGTGAATATATTTACCCTGTATGTATCCGTATGGATGTTGACTCATAAACCGTAATTATAAGTTTTGAGGTACATATGAAAAAAGAAACACAAATATATGGTGTAGTATGTCTATACAATTGGAAGGAATTTGTGGGATGAATGCACTCACATATGGTAGAGCCTACAGACTCAAGGCTCAATACAGACGCAGTGGGTCCCTTCAAGGATGACCCCGTCCCGTCTTCGTGTGATATCAGAGATCACTCACGTCAACCATATAGAGAAGAACACAGACCATGGTATAATATTGTTAAGCCACAGGTTTGAGAAAAGTTTGCAATATGGAGAACTCACGTGATGATGAGCCTGTGCAGAACCACTGGCTCCGTATAAGCACTTTGGTAAATATTGGGATACACCAACCCCCTTTAACAGCAAAGGAGTCATTCACTCTCCATAGGTCAAGTAAAAAAGTATTTAATAAAACCATAAAAACATAACCAAAACGCATTTCGCTGCTACAGCAGCTTCATTAGTTGGTATAAAGAAAACAAATGGGCAGATAAACATGATTCATGCATATATAGTGCACATAATTAAGCATACAGGTGTTGCACATAACGGCGCACTGCCTTCTCCTCCTCGTGCATTCCATCCTGGTTCCTGGTACTTCCGCCTGTCGCCTCCCTTCCGACGCCATAGGATCCTTCTCACTTGCGGGCGCATGCGCACCAAGTTCCGCTCGTATTGTCTCCTTCCCTCATGCATCCGCACTGGGTTTTTGTCCCTTATCCCAAGTCCGCCATTTTTAAAAATCTCTTTGCCCATACGCTCCTTCAAACAAACAAACTCCGTGGGCAATAACGATCGTGCCTGGTTCTCAGGGCAGTGGCTATAGCTGGCAACTACCTGTGTAGTAACAGTATGAGCCAATACAAATGACCATAAATTTTAATATAAAGAATGATAATGTATATAAATAAGGTTATATAGAATTATAAAAAATTATTATGATGAAAAAATAATAGGGGGGGGGCACGCAGATCACTGGTGCTCCCCATAATCAGAGACATATGCAGTTGTACATACACCGAACTTCACATGTTCCCATCTAACTCCTAAGGGCATATTATATAGAATATTTATAATCCAATTGTGTGTTATAATGAAACACAATACTCATGTTAAGGATACATATATAAAAATGGGGAACCAGAGACGTTCCTAAATTTAATGTGTGAATATACATACAAAACATATCCCGAAAAGTGAGCAGAATGGAGCTTAAGAGGATAAAGCCAAGACAAGCTACAAGAAATGACGCACCTCAAAATCACTATTCAGGCCAGCAGGAATCAGAGTGCCATATTCAAATATTAATCTCATCTCCTTAGCCAAAATTAAATCCAAATCTCCCCCCCCCTCCAATCTTTCTTGACTTTTTTAAGAATACAGAACTCCAGGCCTGTCAGGTCCTGTGCATGTTGTTCCTTAAAATGCAGAGACAAGCTATGTAATTCATAACCCTTACTTATGTTACGAAGGTGTTCCCCCAATCTTATTGCCAAGGGTCTAGATGTCCTTCCAATGTAATGCAGTCCACACGGGCATGTGAGGCAATACACCACATATTTGGTTGCACAATTGTACACACCCCCAATGTGCACAACCCTCCCGCCTATATTCAGGTCGTGAACTTTTCTTACTCCATAATTATTCTTGCATCCTTGGCATTTGCCACATTTGTAGAAACCCTTCCGGACTCCCAGCATGTTTGATCTTTTCTTCCCCTTATCTGTAAAGGCACTATTAACTATAGTATCCTTGATGTTTCTGGCCCCCCTACAGATAAAGAGTGGCTTAGCTGGGATAATCTCCTGCAGAACCGGATCCTGTCTTAAGATCTCCCAGTACTGACAGACTATACCCCTAATGCCTCTATTGCCCACGTTATAGTCAAAAATGAATGGTACTCCATATTTATTATAATCATTATCCCTTCTGCGAGGTTTATATTGGATCAAGGTCTGTCTATCCACCTTTTGTACCTCTTCCACAATATTTCTAATAGTGTCCCCATCATAGCCTTTATCAACAAAGTCACTAGACAACCTATTGGCTTGTTGTAGATAATCATTAGGCTCCGTGCAGTTGCGTTTGATCCTCAACATTTGCCCCTGTGGGACCCCCTCAAGCCAACATGACAGGTGTCCACTTTTAATATCGATAAAGCTATTAACATCGGTAGCCTTAAAATGGATACGAGTTTGCAACATCCCCTCTTTAACATATATTTCTAAGTCCAAAAAATTTCCAGTAACTGTACTCCAAGTGAATGACAGTTTAATACCCCAATCATTGGTATTTAAATGATCCATATATATGCTTTTAAACTGTCCTCCGTTCCTCTCCATATGATGAGTACATCATCAATATATCTCTTATAAAGGGCAAGGTTCTGCGCCCAGCCATGCGAACCGTAGACCCACTGGGATTCCCAGTAAGCCATAAATAGGTTTGCATAGTTGGGCGCAAACCTAGCTCCCATGGCCATACCCCTTTTTTGTAAAAAAAAAAACCTCTCATTAAAGGAAAAATAATTGTTTTCTAGAACTGTCATAATGCCCTCCACTGTGTACTCTATTTGCTTTGGGGAAAACTTTCCAGACTCTTCAAGAAAATGGGTCTCACATCCTCTATGATGGGGTATTATAGTGTAGAGGGATTCAACATCACCCGTAACCAGCCAATATTCAGGCTGCCATTTTATTTGTTCCAATTCTTGAACATTAATGCTGTCCTTAAGATGGGAAGGACCGGTGGACACTATAGGCTGTAACAGTTGATCCAGATAGTCTGATATCCTACTTGATAGGCCGTCAATACCAGCTATAATAGGTCTCCCGGGGGGACAAATAGCATTTTTATGAAGCTTAGGGAGCCAATAAAACACTGGGATACGTGGATGGGGGACTTTTAGATAGTCATACTCCCACTCACTCAGAATACCCCCAGTTCTACACTTTTTTAGAAAAGTATCAAAAACATTAATTCTTTCTGTGGGGTCACCCTTCAACGTCTCATATGTGACCTTGTCACTCAATATTCTATCGGCCTCTCCTATATACTGCTGTTTGGATAAGATAACAATCCCCCCCTTATCCGCTGGTTTCACAACTATTTGGTGCAGAGGTGTATATAAAGGCCGGGAGCGGCCGTGATGCAGCGTTCAGTGGAGTTGCCTCGGCAGTGACAAGGTGCGTTCCCCCGCGTTCCTGCAGGACTCGAGCTCTGCATAGGAGGTCATCCATGAAGATACTTATGTAAAGAAAAGCATCTGACATAAGGGAGAAGTTTGCAGGGTAGGGGGAGAAGAGAAAGAAAAAAAGGAATTAAAGTATCCTTTCACCCTGTATCCAAGAACGGCGGCTTTAAGGGTACGGGCAAAGTGCCACAGGGCAGGCCAGGACATGCACTCCCCCCAATCCCCTGCCAAGGAGCAAGGCACATAGGGCAGGGAGTTCCTGGACCTAGTTGCAGCCGTCACCTCCGGGGGCTCGTACTAAAACTGCAGGCAGAAACAGCATGATGAGTCCAGGCTGCGTCGTCTTCACTTCATTCCCAGAAGGGGACCCAGCTGCCACCGGACTCTGGCCCACATTGGCAAGGGCCACCACCCCATCAGTAGTCACCGCTCGGCCAGACAACTGTCAACCAGAAGGGCGGCTCGAGTCACACAGCATGGAAGTCTCTATCGGCGGGAACGTGACCGGCAGCACCTCGAGGCAGTGACACCTCACTTAACCTTGTGCGGTGTAACAATTCAGAGATGCAGGTTCAAAAGTCCCCCTCGTGTCTCCTCACTGCAGCGCCACGGTCTGTTTCGTTGATGAAACAATGCATTGCATCATCAGCTCCACACTTGCTGGCAGTGTGGGAAATGAGAAGGTGAGTTAGCGCAGCATCACTGCACTTCATAATTGTAAACTGAATAACAGCGCTGCGTCAGAATTTTTTATTATTATTTTAGTTTTTCATAAATCAAACCTGGTTATATTTGGTATCACTGGAAAAGCCATAATATGACCAAACCAATGATACCTCATGTGTCCCTCTAGCTCTTAGAGATACAGTGGTCTAAATGATTGTAAAATACCAGAGCACGGCGCCCCCTTGTGGCAGGCACCTGCAGATTCTTGAGGAAGTGGTTAGAGACCACGAAACGCGTTGAATCTTTGGTGCTTTAACCCAATTTTATTGTTTTAATAAAGTTCCAATATCATTACTATGGATGAGTCAGTGTATATGTCCTTCTGCTGACTTCTGGGACTTCATTTGGTGATTACACCAGCGCCTTAAATTGGTAGCGGCTGTCTTCTTCTTTTCCACCAAGGGAGCAACACGTAGGTTATGTCCCAAGCCCGGCAACTCCAAAAAAGTGACCAGAGTGGGGTAACAGAGAGCAGCCATTATTGATGTGCCTGACTATTTCCACAATCTTGTGAGTGCAACCCTTAGGGGGCCGGTGTTAAATGTCATTTTGTGACGTTATTACGCCATGTCATTTATGTCGTTTATCTAGATTTGCTCTTACTATATATTTACCTGTCCTTTCCTGAACGTTTAGAGGAGGAGACGTTCCCAGAGCAAATAAGATTTGTATTATTCCTTGTTTTGTTCTATTTAAGGGTTTTGTCACATTTTTTCTGCTTTCTTACCTGCCTCCTCTGCCTAGTTATAAATCCAGCCCTGACGGCAGCAGTGAAAATGTCCCATAGTCAACTGATAATCTGTTCAGATAGCGCCGAACTGCACCAAAGTGTCAGTAAAATGCCCGGATTTTAGGTATTTCAGTTCGACAGATTTAATCAGGCGAATCCCATAGGATTCAATGTAAAAAAAATATTATTATTAAATAGTTACATTTTTTGAATTTTAGCAAAAAGACTTTTTATTTATTGTTTTTTCTTAAAATCTTTTTGTGTTTTTGATATTTATACAAAAATATTTATTCAATTTTTTTCAAAATGGTGTTTTTTTTTATTCTGTAACAAACCTTTTTATTCTTTTTTAAAAGACCTTTTTTATTATTTACACACAATTTAAATGCATTTTCTTATTGGTTTAAACATCGAACTGGCAGGATGGAGTAGAGGTAACATCACTGCTCTATAACTGTGGAGACCCAGGTTGGAATCCCAGCCAGAGCACCTCTCCAGCAAGTGTCCTTGGGCGAGACACCTAATGGTATGTACTCACCACCACGCAATGGGCCATATTACATACTTGGTGCTAACTTAACCAGAGCTGTTGTAAACTTAAAAACTCCATAGGCTATAATGGCTCTGGGAAGTTACAACAGCTCTGGTTAAGTTAGCACCAAGTATGTAATATGGCCCAATATCGGCTGTGGAGTCCAGTGGTGACGTCTCTACCCTTCGACCATGGAGAAGCAAGTCAAATCCCGTTCAGCACATCCCTCCAATACAACTGTGGGGAAGCAGCCTCGATTTTACGGGAAGCGGGTTCAACCTAACCACCAGGTCACTGATCTACAATCATGGAAAGACGACTGGATCCCACTCAGAAGACGCCACCAGCGAGTGTCCTTTGGCAAAACACCTAATGATATGGATGTGTCTACCTCACAAAATACTTGTATATCTCATAGATTGTGAGTTCCCTTGGAAGAGGGTCCCCCTGAATCAGGTCACCATCCATGTGTGGTATTCCAATGTATTAACCCCTTGTACACTGATCAGTAAAGCGCTGCGGAATATGTGGCGCTATATAAATAAAGGATAATAATAATAATAGCAGAGTTTGTTGAGGTTTACTGAGCTTTATTGTAAATTATCTCTGTATTTTATGAGCAGCATGTTCTTTGCTCATTCCGCCCAGTCCGCGATCCAGTCGAGAAGACTTCCTGGTATTTCTCTTTCAGACCTGGGAGCGGCATAAGGGGTTAATACAGGATCGACGCATTTACAGCTCTCTTGAAAATTACTGGTGTCCTCTGGGCCATGGATGGTCGGGACATATGGAGGCGTCGCATTCTGCACCAGCAGCAAACTCCATTCTATAGGCTGAAAAAAGCCGTGTGTCCATCAGGTTCAGCCTTTCCCACATCATCTACCGTTGATCCAAAAGAAGGCAAAAACCCCAGTGTGAAGCGCTCGCCAATATGCAACACACTGGGGAAAAATTCCTTCTTGACCCCAGAACGGCGGTCGGATTTCTCCTTGGATCCAAGACGTGATTACAAGACGATTACATGAAGATGTGCCTTTCGTCTCAGCCAGACTATCACGTCTCATTCTGCCCCTTCAGCGGTCCAGTCGAAGTCATCAAAATGGTCTGTTCTTATATGTGATCTTCGTGGTGGTGTCAATACTGGATCTCCGCATGGACGGCTTTGTGTAAAGTTCCTGATGTCCTCTGGGCCATGGATGGTGGGAATGAATGGAGGCCTGACCTTCCTCGCCTTCATCTTCTTCCAGTTTGTTTCCTGTTTAAATGAAATAAATAAGATCAATTAATAGAGCAGTAAATGTGGAAAAATAAAACCAGGGATCAAGTCCTGAAAAAATATATGTGGGACCTCACCAAAATCCCCCCATTAGAACTTGTTATCCCCCACTTAATCCAGCAACCCACACACAATCTAGATATTAATGTATTAATGTATAAATAGATTAGTCTGAGTTTTATTGAATGTGTAAAATAAAAAAATGTATTTATTGTGACTTAACGCGACAAACGCATAAAAATGAACAACTAAACAAAAGCTTTAAAGTGTGTGGGACCAAAGGGAACTCCGTCCCTCCTGCAATAATAGTGGAGGAACTGCATACCCACAAGTTCCTCCACAACTTGACCCTTGACCCGCGTTTAAACCTATTCTTTATATTCTGTCATGTCCCGTGTGATGTCAGAGCGGTTGGGGGGGGCAGGTGATGTGTTATATGGAGTAAAACCATTTATTGATGTTAAAGCAGAGCTGAAAGAATGATTCAAAATGCTGATCTAATGATTAACACAGCCTGAACAGACAGCTCTGCTTTAACATCAATAAATAAGAACACATCAGTAATACACAAGAACACAGACGTACTCTGAAGATGAGTTGCCTTTTCACATCCGATGCCCCGTTCCTACCGGCACCGAGACGCTCGGCGGGATTCCTGTTCAGTAACTGAAACGGAAGAAAAAGCAATTAGAGGCAGTGATTTGAATTGGTAAATATTAGCAGAATAATCCTTTATTGCAGCTTCTGATACATTTTATTTCCTAATCTCTTGTCATACATCTTAACACTCAATAAAAGCACAATGTTCCCGAGTAACCAATGGTCCTACACATTGTGTGATATAATAATGTGTTAACGTTATAATCGAGTCTCAGAGCTGCCGAGGAGCAGAAACACTGGTTTGTTTCCTCCCCATGAAACTAATCCCCATTTCCCCAAACACAGGTAAGCATGAGGTCTGAGTGTCCCCTCAGTGAGGTAGTGGCATGTGAGGTCTGAGTGTCCACTCAGTGAGGTAGTGGAGTGTGAGGTCTGAGTGTCCACCCAGTGAGGTAGTGGCGTGTGAGGTCTGAGTGTCCACTCAGTGAGGTAGTGGCGTGTGAGGTCTGAGTGTCCACTCAGTGAGGTAGTGGCGTGTGAGGTCTGAGTGTCCACTCAGTGAGGTAGTGGAGTGTGAGGTCTGAGTGTCCACCCAGTGAGGTAGTGGCGTGTGAGGTCTGAGTGTCCACTCAGTGAGGTAGTGGCGTGTGAGGTCTGAGTGTCCACTCAGTGAGGTAGTGGCGTGTGAGGTCTGAGTGTTCACTCAGTGAGGTAGTGGCGTGTGAGGTCTGAGTGTTCACTCAGTGAGGTAGTGGCGTGTGAGGTCTGAGTGTCCACTCAGTGAGGTAGTGGCATGTGAGGTCTGAGTGTCCACTCAGTGTGGTAGTGTCATGTGAGGTCTGAGTGTCCACTCAGTGAGGTAGTGGCGTGTGAGGTCTGAGTGTCCACTCAGTGAGGTAGTGGCTTGTGAGGTCTGAGTGTCCACTCAGTGAGGTAGTTATGTATGAGGTCTGAGTGTCCACTCAGTGAGGTAGCGAGTCTCTCACAGAATAACATAGAATTGGGAAATCCTAAACACCTGTCGGAAACTTACGTTTTTCAAGATTAAGAGTGCGAGCACTGATATGGATAGAGGGAATCGGATGACTGAGGTCAGGATGTTATGCTGAATCTGGTGCTCGTCGTCACCTGCGAAAGGAGTCTGAAAGAAAAATATATATATATTTATATCTTTGAAATCATTTTCGTCCATATTGGCAGAAGAATTGCATTAACCCCTTCAATACCAAGCACACTTTGTTGAAAATAAATGTGTCGTAATGTTTATCTGAAACATGGGATGCAAAGTTATCAATTAGAGAAAATACAAAGTTTGAAAATAAATTGTTTTGAATTCATTCATTTTTAACTTGTCGTGTATTGGTTTATCCTTTACAGAAATATCACTGGGATGAAAGCTATCAAACTCTAGATGGCGTCCCTTATCTGGCACAATGTCACATGGGCTCTGCATTATCAGCAAACAGGCAGAAATGGCCTTTGTGTCAGT
This sequence comes from Leptobrachium leishanense, assembly GCA_009667805.1. Taxonomy (NCBI): domain Eukaryota; kingdom Metazoa; phylum Chordata; class Amphibia; order Anura; family Megophryidae; genus Leptobrachium; species Leptobrachium leishanense. The sequence goes on along the minus strand of CM019063.1, from coordinate 49,330,025 downwards.
AAATGTGATGCAGACAGATATTAAAATGGTGAGATCTCCTGCTTACACAGGGTCTGCATTATCAGCATACAGGCAGATGCAGTAAATGTGCTGCAGACTGATAATAAAATGGTGAGATCTCCTGCTTATGGGGATTTGTAGTGATCAGAATGAGATTATTAGCAATGCAATATCTGTATGTGCCGCATAATGCCTGTGTATGACATACTTGAAAACGAGAGAAATCTCAATGTATCCTTCCTGGTAAAATCCTTTTATAAATAAATAAATAAATAAAATAATTACAGCAACACCTTGTATCTGTGCTGCATAATGCCTGTGTATGGCAATTACAGCAACACCGTGTATCTGTACTGTACAGGGATTTGCCTTCATTATAAACATTGAATCATACCCCTGTACAGCTGTGCATGAACTCACAGCTCTCCCTGTATCCTGCCCTATACCTGCCTGTTGGAATGAAACCGTAAAGTTGGTTAAATTTTCAGTAGGGTGAGGTCTGGGACTGATATTTGCAGCTTGTTTACAGTAATACAGGGTGGCAGGAGAGACATAAAACAAAGAATTTCATTTCTCCGCACAGGGCTTAATATTCCTGTTTTAGAAAGATATGCACATGAGGTTTTGATATGCAAATTATTTCAAGGTATTACAATGCAAAATCGAGTTAACTCAACTTTAGTAGTGAAAGGGTTAATCAATAAATAAAAAATTATATCTTCACACTATATTTATGTCTGTATCTGGTAATTAAAGTTCATTCTTCTTCTGCCATAAGGATTTTCCTTTTATTTAGTAGGTATAAATAATAGCCGCTGCGTCAGTTTTATCGCATAATAAATATTCTTCTATATAATCTACATGGGAGCAGCTGGGCCGCTCTATATTATTCCTTCATTTGCAGGTTTTCAAAAAGCTTCTTTATAAACGAGTCTTACTTTTCCGACCAGCATGGTGTAGAACAGCACCCCGAAGCTCCACCAGTCCACAGATCTGGTGTATGATCTTCCTCGCAGGATTTCTGGAGCCACATACTCCAAGGTGCCACAGACGGTCCTGGTGCGCGCTCCATATCCGATTCCTGACACATAAAAGATAAGAGCAGGTGAATTAAAGTTTGTCTTCCTGTTCTGTTAAAATAAATACTATCTTATTGATTCTGCACATTATACACTTTACTTATTTTATGTTTCGCTTTTTTGCGCTGATTTGCGTTTCTATAAGTGAGGTCTTCAGGCGGCAATATGACTTTACTGGGTGTAAAACTATACTTACCCTCTTTACAGATACCAAAATCCGTAATTCTGGCGTAGCCGTCCTGGTCCAACACGATGTTCGCTAATTTGATATCCCGGTAGATTATCTCGTGTTTGTGTAGAAATTTGAGACCGAGGACGACACAAGCCGCGTAAAAGCTGTAAAAAAAGCAATGATTCAGTTTCTTATAGAGAACGAAATGGATTTTATACAACTGAATTCCTCTTACTATGCTATTTCTATTACTATTGCTATACTATACCTATTACTATGCTATACCAATTACTATTACTATACTCATCCTATTACTATTACTATACTATTACTATTACTATACAATTCCTATTACTATTAATATACTTATTACTATTACTTTACTATTCCTATTACTATTTATATACTATTCCTATGCTATTACTATGTCTATACTATTACTATTACTATACCATTCCTATTACTATTACTATACTATATTACAAATACTATTTGCACTTACGTAGCGAGTTCTGCTGGAAAGACACATTTGGCCCTCATGAGGAGGGACTTTAGGTCCCCACCAGCTGAGTACTCCATTACAAAGAAGACATGATGGTCATTTTGGAACGATGCGACCAAGTTCACCAGGAACGGATGGTGCGTCTGGCTCGCGAGCTGTAAAGCGTTCCTTTCACTCATGAGGCTGAAAAAAAAGCGGAAAAACAAGTTAAAACGCTCTCATCTCTTTGATACAGACAAATCCACTGAAAAATCCATTTCTATCGGCTTTATGTCTGTTTCAGGACAGACGGTCATGCTCTATAAGTGTTTTCACCTACATGTTCCGTTTTATTTCCGAGTAATGGTCAAACACTGATCATTATGTGAAACAAATCTATAAAGATACCCATTGGTTTTCACACAAGTAGCAAAGTTTAATGTCACTTAGGGGGTTAATCATAGAGCGCCAGTATTTGCCAAAGTTACAAACACAGCAAAAATCATCATTGTTGCAACGGAGACAAACACCAGTATTTCCCAAAATAGAAATCCAAACAGCAGCAGGAGAAACTTCACAGCTTCTTCTGTCACTGTTTGGACTTCCTGTCCGTGAAATGCCAGCGTTTGTTGCTGTTGCAACTACGGCAATCACCGGCACTCGTTGAATAACCCATTTAGACGACAATCATATCTACAATCTGTCCCGTAACTTAATTTAGTTTCCTTCTGCTGACCTCCTAACTTCCAGGGGTGTATCCAGGTATGCCTTTTTAATGGCCTTCAAGGCAAACATCCTCTTCGTTTTAAGATGTTCCGTCAGCAGCACCTGAAACCAGAAAAAGAATAGTTTGTATTTTTTGGAAGAAATTATTTTACCAGTAAGGATATATTGAGAATTCTTTCATTTTCAAGTATGTCCTGGGTGGCGAATATGTACCGTTAGGTGCCTTGCCCAAAGACACTTACCGGAGAGGTGCTCTCGACAGAATCAAACCTGTGTCTCCACGGTCATAGAGCAGTGATGTTACCTCTACTCCACCCAGACAGTACTTACACCACCTCCATTATATGTACCTGGATTTGGAATTCTCCATTAAACTCACCTTGCCAAATCTTCCTTTCCCCAAGACCGCGCAGCAGCGGAAATCCTGCAGGCTCATTGGAGCATCCACAGAAATGGAAGCGGCCATATTCCCCTCTGTGGATACTTCTGGCTCAATTGATATTTCCTCTGCAGGAACGACAACATTCTCCAAGTTGGACGGATTTGTTGTCTCCATCGCTGGTTCAGAATCCTAAAATCAAAACCCAAGTATTATTAATATAAGAATTTTCTGAAGAAAGTGATTAATACAGGTCCAGGTGAGGTGGGTGTAATAAACACGCATAATAACATAAAGGTGAAATGATAATATTCTGCGCTTATGGCAAATTATGGAATTTATCCTATAGGTTTTCTAATTTAATTGAATTATTCATTGTGTGTTTTTAATTGTTCATGATTGTCTTTTGGAGTGCACGTAATAGCAAGGAAGATAAAATAAATCAATGGTCTAGTAACTTTTCCTTATCACATAGTGGTATATGAAATTATTGCTGTGTAAATGAAGGTCTGTGACATATGGAATCGGGTTGGAATCAGCGATTAATCGTACAGATATTTTTGTTAAAATTCACACATCTTTACCTTGGTATCCGCTGCAGACTCAGGTAGGATAGAATGGGAAGAGGTATCAGAAGAAGCTGGATAATCCTCCAATCCAAGAATCATATGCGTCATAGAGATGGGACAGACGCTTTAAGAAGGAAAAAGATACTTTAGTCAGTGCTATAATTGTGTTACTTTGTAAATTCTTACTGAATTGTCTGTAGAGGCGAAGAGAGACTTTAGGAAGCTATAACTCATGTCAGATAGCCATGTCTGTGACAGCGAAAACATAGGGGAATTATTTTACTTTGCTAATTCATTTCCGTCTGGAAGAATAACAAATTTTGAAGAATTTATTTGTCTGCACAAGACAATTCCACAGAAATATGGGCAACACTACCTGTCATAACCATGCAAACCATAGAGTATTTAATATTATGTACCTGATACTGATAATATGTACCCAATACTAATCTTTGTATCAGTATCAGGTACATATTCCTAGAATAGAGGCAACCCTAAGGACATTATGCTATATATGTAAAGTTATTATAACTCTGGGATAAGCCTTTTTTTCATTGAAGTCAGTGTTTAACGGAATTACTGTAGGTCTGAAAAAGGTTAGCAAAAGGGGACTTAGTGCAGATGACGGTGAGTGATAGGAGACAAATAACATTTCTGAGACAGATGCAGGATTTTTACCAAACCGATGGAGAGATTCCGATATTCAGGTCCAGCTCAGGATCCTCTTCATCCAATTCATCAGCATACACTCTGAATGGCAGTTCACTTTAAGAAATAAAGGAAAAACATAATTTAAGTGCTATATTTTCATATATTCTTAGAAAATGCAAATACATTCACATCTATAGGGAGCAAAGGAACCTCTAGAAATCCTAGTAGTAACAATAAAAGGTAGAAATTGGCTTAACCCCGCCCCATAAAAGATTGTGAGGGGTTTTGTCGAGTCTTATATTAAATACTGTTCCTCTCGAAGGGAGAAAATAACTTTTAAATTTAAAAATAATTGGCATCCAACATGCATTGCAATACAGCTCCTTTAAGTGGCAAATGAAACCAAAGTGGATCTGCAATACTGTGCTGAACATATGGAAGGGTCTCATAATTATAATCCCAAGAGAAAGCAAAAAGTAATAATGTGGCACGCTTTAAGGAAACTCTTGGTTTGGGTTGTATCTCTTTATAAGCAATTTGTTTTGCCGTGTGGTTTTTACAAATTCATTATTTTGTTGCTAAGGTCAGGACTCCCCCAAGAGATTTGTTTTGAGGTGGTGGTGGTGGGTTTAATACGTCAATGACCATTTAAGCAGAGAAAAAAATAAATCTCTATTTTATGTATGTAGGTTTATAGGATTCTGAGTGCAGGTGACACTATGGATGAAAACCATTACCTTGTATTTTTCTGTAGGTGCAATATTGCCATTTGATCAGGATTTTTATTTCCTTATAATACATCTTATTAAATACCTTAGCTGATTGACATTCCGCATGGGATACAGCTTACATTTATGTTCCCCAACAGGTTATATATAGCAGAATGAGAAGCAAAGTCAAATAAATTTTATGTCAAAACAATACTATGAAAGATGGAAAAGTAATGACCTAGCCATGAGCGCTATGTCTGGGATCTGTACTTCCACGTCAGACAAGGAGACAACATCCATATGGACCTGGCGATCTTCTGGCCCGGTTTCTCCTGTGTAGTTACAACAAAATATATTAGTTTCATACTATAAATCTGTATTCAATTTCTAAAATATAAACTGCAAAGGAATAAATAAAATAAATCTGGGCGCAGAGAAGGAGCATTTAATGGTTGATATAGAGAAAGAATGACAAAAGTCCCGTCATATTGTGTTTAGACAAATGTAGGTTAAAATGACTTTGCTGAAGGAAATAGGACAGACATATTGATATAAGACTTGGTAAAGGGACGACATGGGATTTTATATGAAGTTTAAATGTACCTGGATGTTCCTCTACTTGAAGCTTATCTCTACACGCATGTAGATCTTGCAGACCTTGGCTGAGAGCCTCCAGCTTCTTGTTTGAGGCCGCCAAAAATTTCTCAACAGATGCCCTGTGCTTTCTACGTTTTACAGCCTTGAGAATTTTTTCGGCTCCTTCCTTCATTTTCTGCTCCTTGATGATTTCAAGCTCGATCTTCTGAATTTCCTCAAACAAGGTCAGCTCGGTCTGTGGCTCTGAGATGTTTTCTGGAAAATGTAAATATTTACTGAAACATTTATTTATTTATTTTTATTTATAAAAGGATTTTACCAGGAAGGATACATTGAGATTTCTCTCGTTTTCAAGTATGTCCTGGGTTCGAGAACATTGAGTGGTTACAGAAATACAAAATAGTAAAATGCAAGAAATTAACACAAGACCAAATATACAGATTAACAGAAAAATAAATATGGAGGAAATAAAGTCATTATGTTACATGTTTACAGGTGCATTCTGTATTGAGGTATGTTAATAGGGAAGTCTTAAGGGACTTTAGACTGGGGGAAGATTTGACGGTGTCTGGGAGGTTATTCCATATTTGTGGTGCTCTGTAGGAAAATGAGGATCGAGCCATTTTCTTTTTGTATTGCGGTATTGCAAGTAAGGTGCTGGTCCTGGATCTGAGGTTATAGGATGAGGGAACTGCCGGGGTAAGCAGCATATTCAGGTAGGGTGGTAGCTTCCCAGAAAAGCTCTTAAACACCAGGTTGGAAAGGTGAAGGGTGCGTCTAGAGTCCAGTGATGGCCAGTTTAGTTCTTTTAACATGTCACAATGGTGTGTCATGTAGTTACATTGTAGCACAAAGCGACAGGATGAGTTATACAATGTAGTAAGTTTCTGGAGGTGTGTTTGTGGGGCGGCTGCATACACTACATCTCCATATTCAATGGCTGGCATAAGCATTTGTTGTACAATCTGCTTTCTTATAAACATATAAAGGTTATCCTGCAATACCACGTAACTAAATGCGGAATATCTTTATAGGGTAATTAAATGGAAAGGTAAAAGCTCTTGGCCCCTATTACACGCTTCGCGAAAATGCGCTCGCGCAGCGCAATTTTGTTTGTGTTATCACGTGAAAATTAATGCAGCATTCTGTTCCGAGCGTATTTTTTCAGCCTTCATGTTTTTTCGTGCGCAAATCCGACGGGCAAATTCATGCGCAAATGAACGTTGCGTGCAGGAATCGGTGGGCAATCAGAATTAAGAACCACCATTTTCTAAAGTGAGGTTGTTGCGCCTGTCAAAGTCAATCTGCGTATATGTGCTGCAGCAAAAAAAATTGACAAATTATAAATTTTTGATGTCTGGGTATGTGTAGAATGTGTAACTGTACTGTGCTGTATTTTTTTTTTATTGCGGAGTTATTTTGTTTCGGCCACAACGATCATATTTGCAGTTAACATCAAGTTTTCAAAGACGTTACGAAAATTCGCGCAAACGTCGCTCGTACGACTCTGCACGAAGATTGTAATACCATCTGCACTAACGCATTTGCACTCACAATGTTAAGTATAGGATGCGCCCGCGCTGGGTTCGCGCAGCGTCAATCGTGGTAGACAATTACGCGCATCGTTTGCACGAACGTCGTACTATGACGTTCCGCGCAAATGGATTTGTCCTCGCGCAAAACGCATTTGCACGCTGCGCGAATTGTGTAATAGGGGCCCTTGTGTCTCGATCATAGTATGTGTGTCGGACATTAATGGAAATAGCTGTGAGAGTAGCACTAGCCAGCACTGGAGCACAATGTGTTCGCTCGTACCAGGCTGCGGGAGTGTAAAAGAGTAAGTGCTACAAAGTATTACGGGAACGTGATAACATGAGAAATAGACACGTGCATTTCGTATCATCAACCTTTCGTTTTCGTCTGAGATTTGTATTTTCATAATTTTTTTCATTTCTGAAACACATGATATCGGCCGTCCAGTATTACGAATTGGCCAAAATTACGATTTGAAGTCAATACAAAAAAGAGCCAAAACAATATCAAACGATTCGAAAATTATCCGAAACGATATCAAACGATTCAAAAATTATCCGAAACGATATCAAACAGAACAAGAATGATCCGAAACGAGAAGAATGTAATGAAAATTACCCAAAACTGAACAAATTGTTCCAAAACGAAAAACCGGAAGGAAAACAAACAATGCGAAAAAAAATGGAATAAAAATATATCAAAGTAATAAAACAGGGTTTTTTTGTAACATTGCAACTTATAGGATTCGTCTATAGGTTTTTTTTTTTAAATAAAGATTTATTGGAGGCAACAGGGTTGGTACAGATCAGAGGTAAAATAAACTGCGTCGCAGCCACGTATAAACATCAAGCTTATTCGCTAAACGCTGCATATACTACCCAAAGTGGCAACCGTCTTATAATAAACCAAGGACAGAAGAGGAGAGATAGTATGGGGGGGGGGGAGAAAAGGGGGATAGAAGGAGAAAGAGACAGAGGTGGGCCCGTCCCAGGCCAAAAGGGTACAGCAAGTAGAAGACCGCCGTAAGCATAGAGAGGTAAGATGGGCACAGAAAGAAGACACCGAGGAGGGATCAATACAGACCCCACCGCAGCCCCAGGTCAGAGATCAGTCAATGACTACAGTTTTGGATACAGCCACGGTCCCGAAGTCTTATCATTTGATGGTATGGTGCGGCGAACCAGGGTCGCCTATAGGTTTTAATGATAAAAAAATCTCTGTTCTTGTTAAATATTTCTTAAACCGTATATTTTTTTCACTTCCAGCAAAAGCTATTTTGGTTATTTTTTAGGATTTTTTGGGGCATTTTTTGGGATTTTTGGGTGAAAGTTTAGCTAATGAATCAGATCGGAACCGATTTGAAATTATCGGATCCAAAAAAACGATATCGGCCAATCCGATATTTCAGAATGGTCCGAAATTATGAATCATGTTGAAATAACGAACGACCCGAACCGAAAAAAAACCTGTTTTATAATGGCCCGAAATCACCCAAAACAAAGTAAAGAAGGTACAAAAAATTCCCAAACAAAAAACCCGCTGTGACGAGTCTAATGAGAAAATCAATGTTATGATCAATAGAAATAAATGAAACCAAATGAGTATATTGTGTTTAAACATACCAGAACACGTATCTACTCGTTGCTCAACATGACCAGATGATGGACTTCTGGTTTTCTAAAGAGACAAAGAAAAGTAGAGAAAATGTCAGTCACTTTGAATAAAACCTTTTAACAGCCAGAAATAATCTACAATCCAGTCGCCTTCATGACACGAGGGCAAGAAGGGCTTTTTAATCTATTATAGAGCATCTAAAGAGAAATAAAAGCTTTCACTTAATAAACTGAGGGAAGAAAAAGAAGAATTACAGCTTGTATGGAAAATGCGGCAATATTACATGCGAGTGGAGCACAGGATGGTGGGGAGGATATTGTGCTGGTGATCTTATAGTATATAGAAATGGCTTAGAAAGAGTATATTAGTTGTCAGACGGCTGGTCAGGCTCTAAATGCTGCGTATTCACATGTCGGCTCAGTGTCAGCCTTATTGCATGTCAGCACAGGAGTCAGTATGTTAATGGGTTAAGTTCTGTTGTTTGTTATTGACGTTTACGTAAATAAATGTATATTTGAAAATAAAATTTATCTGGAAAGAAATCGCAGAGGCTTTGAAAATATCCAGGAAATGTTACATTGAAGCCGGGGGAGCTTTGTTTGGGGGGTTTCATATAGATTTCAATAATGATTACATTTATCACGACTCTTAAATTACGAGGATTTCTCATAGTAATAATGGGCGATAATAATAATGGTATATTAACTAAACAGTGAGTAGTAATGAATGTGTAACAAACTGGCCACATTAGCTGCGGCTGAGACAATCTTCTGTTCAGCCGAGCTGGGGATTTATCTTTTCTCATTTTGGATACTGTAACCTAAATTCTGCAAGTCTTTTGGATCTGTACAGACAATGTGTGATACAGCGCGGCCCTTCATAAAACACATTGTAGCTTTGTAAACGGGTGTTTCTGCATGTGGAGGTGTATAGGGGGTGTGCATCAATCGGTACAGCAGAGCCATATACTGTATACTACAGGCTGTTATTGCGCTACACTGTTTGGATATTTGGTCTATTGAATATCTGCCTGGTAGAGAGATAGTTTCATGATTTAAACAATCAGGAGACTCCATCCTAATGGAATGTATCATGAAGCAATTAATAATGTATCTGGGTGAGGACATAGGGGGCTTAGAGCTAATAAGAGATTGAAGTGATAGAGGAATGAGGAGCTCCTGACTTTAAAACCTGTGCAGGGAATTCAATAAATCAGGACTTTAATTTATAATCATTTAATGCTATTGTATCACTGACGTTCAATAAATAATAATTAAATCCTGAAATATCTGCCTCCCTCCTCTCATATTAACATCATATAAAGGGCTCATTGGACCCTTACTTTTATCCCATCCTGGATTCCATTGCAGTTTGGGTTGAGGTGACAGAGCTCAGTGAATGAGATGTAGAATGAGAGATAAGAATTCATTTACTTACTCCTCTCCAAGAACGACGACTCCGGAAACAACAACACAAGCGACTTGTGCTATTACCCATATTTGCAAAAGCTCACAATCTGTGCTTCAAACTCCAAACTGCACAACAACAACAACAACAGAGCAGCCAAACACAGCCTTTTATAGCGTGCCTGTAAGGTGTGATGTCACAGTGTGCATTGTGACATCAGAGTGCCAGGATTCCATGGCTTGATGGTTTGCAGTGAGGACTGAACTATTTATAGTAAAAGCAAAAAGCTTCAGGCTTAGGAAAGTTATGAAAACACAAAGTATATGCCTATTTATTTAACCCCTTCACTGCTGAGCCATTTCACTCCTGTGTGCTGAGCTCATGTGAAAGGCTGTTTCTTTCTCCGCTTCACTGAATATAAGTTTGCAACGTGCAATGTATGAAAAGTGCTGCCCTATTGTGAAAGTGTGAATGTTTCTGAAATGTTTAAGAGTTATAATTCTCCTAACAGGCCTCATAAAAGCAGCCTGACACAAGAATTACATTTTCATTTTCATTACATTACATTTTCATTACTTTGTCATTTTCTGAGAAAATTAAAGCAAAAAGAGCTAAATAAATGCTGAGTAAGGCTAGGGTCAGACGAACGCATGTTTCACGTCGTCCGTGAAAAAGTGCGTTCGAACGAATGGACGTATTTTTTCACGGAATATGCGATAGCGGTCATACTGAAGTGGAATCAGGCTGGAAGATGGTTGCCATTATGAGCCAGGCAGCCATCTTGTTCAGAATATTGAATAGAAATGGGGGTAAAAACTACAGATGGTGCTTGTCCCTTTGTGTTCGTGTGGTTTGTGTGCTGCTGCCTTCCTAAGGTATGGAGCTAGTGCCTGATATCTACCTGGATGTAATAGAGAAAGAAATGGGGTCTACCTTGGATGGGCGCTGCACTTGTGGGATTTTTTTTGTGGTCAGAAAAATCCTGTAAGTGTACTTGAGGATATAAATTCATTCATTGGCATATATGGACTAAATTGAGTACAAAAGATATACGCAGAATGTAAGCAATGTTCAGACAATGTGTGATGATTGAATACAGTTTTTTATAGGATTAAAGTCCTATGGAGTTTAAGCGTCGAGATGGTAGTGTATCAACAGTCTTATGACGCCGCCTTGTGGTCAGAGAGAGCTGTCTATAATACAGTCATCTGTGATCTTTTGGAATAAGGAATCAGATCTTTGCTGCCACCTGGTGGTCTGTATGTTGGGCAGGATGTACACAAAAAAAGGGAAGAGTTTTATTTCTTATCCTATGCTGCCGCCTTGTGGTCAAAGTGCGGTATGGAGATGTTCAGGGATGTTTCTGTATTTAGTTGGTTTTCTTCTTACCGATGTCAGGATACAGCCTCAAAAACAAAGGGGTAGAGAAGCAAAAAAACACAGTGTTTTACCGTGATAACCACCTTAAGTTAAAGGGACAAAAAAAAAGTGCCAACTCACGTGCGAGTGATCCCGTCGGTTGGGCGTCCGTTGAAGTTGAGCTGACATCTGCAGGCGCCAAGCAGGATTTCCTGTTCAGTGGACCTCGTCTCGTCCCAAACGGACCCCCGGCCCGGGAAGCTGGGACACCGCCGAGTCCGAGGAAACAGCGAACAGCGCGGCGATAGGTAAAGTGTCTTCTATGTTTGTATGTCTAATGAAGATACCGGTATAAAGGGAAACGTCCGACAGAGGTCGGATAAGGAGACCCGCGGCCACGGTCTCGTTGGCATACCGAGCCCGCCGCCAAAAGCACGGACAAAGCAAAGGAGCCAGAGTGGCTAGCGCGTGTCTGGACTCGGGGTATCGGATGCCAACCAAAGGGGAGCTCTGTAAGAGAGGGAGAGAGTAGCCACGTAGAGTTGCATAGTCATAGTTAGTGTTTGTAAACAGAGCTTCTGCACGTGGACCAGGAAAGGAGGAGGGAATTTCTGTGAGTGGGCTGAGAACCCTGAGTCAGTGGTAGTGTGTACGTCATGTAGTGAAGGGGGCCAATTGAGGTCAGTGGTAGCTGCAGAGATAGAGGTGCCGGGTGGGTAGATTATTATCCATAGGCAAATTGGAATTGCATACGGGAGTATAGTTATAGAACGGGGTGCACATAGTCACAAACAGACAAGAGTAGGATTCAATAGACGGGGCATAAGGAGCCAAAAGGAGGGACGGCGTGCCCTCGGCTAGAAGAGAGAGTAGAATTGTTTATGTTTTGTTTTGTGCTGAAAGTATCTGGTACAGTATGTGCTGTGAGTGATTTGAATGCTGTGAGTGAACGAGCGCCTACTCGCATTGCGAGAAAGCAAACTTGAGAGTGGACTCCCAAGGTACGTTTCCGGCTCAGGCGACTGCAGTCCGGCTACTGACGGAGGAAGCAGGTCAGACACATATGAATTGTTGATTGAAGTACCAGACAGTAAATTCTAAGTGTTCTTGCTAAGGAGTAATATCTGCATTGTGAAAAGGTTACTGTCTCCTTAAGGGTAACAATGGGTAACGGGCCGTCCAAACCCAGTAAGAAAAAGAAGGGTGAGACGCCCTTAGAGTATATGGTGCGGAATTTTGAAGCGCTATATGCAACGCATGATTATGGTGTAGAGTTAACTAAGGAGAAACTAACATTAATGTGTACAATTGTGTGGCCACTGCTAGTTCCAGAATGGCCAGAGCAGGGGTCAATGGACCCGGAGCTCATACAGAGAGTGCATTCCCAAGTCACTGGGAAATGCGGACATCCTGAGCAGTACCCATATATAGATATATGGAGATACTGTGTAAAAGATAAAAGTCATTTTATAATGATGGCGGGACAGAATAAGAAACAGGTACCCCCAAATAATGAAGAAAAAGGGAGGCCGGTGTTAATAGAACAACCGGAAGAGATTGATCCTTTGCCCCCGCCCTACCCATCATGTTATGGGGCGGCTAGAGAAGCTTTGAGTGCCGCAGTTGCGCGGGCGGAGAGGGGGGAGCAGGCAGCTGCTACTTCCCGGCCAGCTCCCTTCGCTCCGCCACGCGGTATTGCGGAAGAAGACCAGGGGGCAGCGGGTGGAGGGGACAGAGAGGCCCCACCAGGAAAAATTGAGATGCCCGATGGGAGCGTATATAAATTAGTATCCCAGGAGGATAGTGATAATGAGAGTGAAGATGTAAAACAAGGGGCCACCACTCGCGCAGCGAATAAAATATATCAACCCCGGGAACTGTATCAACACAATCCCCATAAAACTGGGATGCAGTTGCCCCTACGGGAGGTGCCAGGCCCTTTGCTGGAAAATGGAGCACCTGGCCCAGTACAATACACATATGTCCCATTCACGACAACGGATCTCTTTAATTGAAGAAAAAAAAAACACCACTGTATTCCACTAATCCCGCAGCAGTGGCTAGTATGATAGAGTCAGTCATGCTTACACATAGCCCCACATGGGCAGATTGTCAGCAATTAATGTTGACAATGTTTACCACTGAGGAAAGAGCCCGGATAAATAGCAGCGCTTAAAAGATTTTGCTTGCCCAAGCCATAGCAGATGCTAAGCCCCAGCCGGAGGCATAGGCAGAGGAGCATTACCCCAAAATAGATCCCAAATGGCCATACAATACCGCTGCAGGTATTGCTCACCTACAGACGTACCGGACAGCGGTGATAATAGGTGTTAAAGCGGGAGGGAAAAAGCCTACAAACATGGGGAAGATAGCAGATGTTGTACAGGAGCCTAAAGAATCCCCAAGCGCATTTTTAGAAAGGTTGCTAGATGCGTACAGGATGTATAGTCCTATTGACCCTGAGGCAGCGGAGAACCAGAGGTTAATTAATTCTTCTTTTGTGGGTCAGTCACAGAGAGACATACGGAATAAAATACAGAGATTAGATGGGTTTTTGGGTAAAGGGATTAGCGAGTTAGTTGAAATCGCTAATAAAGTGTTTCATAACCGGGATCTAGAAGAGATAAAGAAACAAAGAGGACACACAGGTGTAGTCGGTTATATGGGAAATGGTGGAGGACGAGGTGGCCCGGACAGAGGGAGAGCAAGGGGTAGGGGGGCTCGAGGAAGAGGTAGGGGAGCCCCTAGGGAACCCCTGGGACCCAATCAGTGCTCCTGGTCCCGGGGTGAAGGTCACTGGAAAAATGAGTGTCCTGCATTTTTGGCTAAATTTGGGGAACAAGGGGGGGCTGGGGAGTCGGGAGGACAAGCCTCCAATGGGCAGGTAACGAACGGCAGATATCAAAGGAATGAGGGTGCCGGAGCAGGGTTTGTGGGTTTGGCGGGAACGTCATTTGAAGGGCAGGGTACATATTGACAAAGACCTGGGCCCATCCCGCTCGGTAATCACGAGCCCACGGTCACTATGAGAGTGGGAAATAAAGATGAGATTTTTATGGTTGACACCGGTGCCGAATTTTCTGTTGTAACACAGCAAATTGCTCCCCCAGTGGGAAATGAGGTTGATATTATGGGAGCAATGGGGGTGTCTGCTAGGTACCCCTTCCTTGCTTCTCGAAAATGTAGTGTGGGTGGGCATAATGTTGAACATGAATTTTTGTATATGCCCGAATGTCCCATCCAGCTCCTGGGGCGGGATATCCTTTGCAAATTGCAAGCCCAAATTATGTTCCTTCCCGGGGGACACGCTCAATTAGACCTGCCTGAGAGTGGCAGCTCTGCTCGGCAGTACAACCCAGCCATCCAGCACCCCCAATCTGTAAAAATTGCAGTGATTATGCCAAGAGAGGAAGAATGGCGTACAGCACCAACCCCGCCAGCAAGTCCGGACCCGCACACACTACTCCTCGAAATTCCTGGGGTGTGGGCGGAGGAAAACCCGCCCGGACTAGCTGTAAATATTCCCCCAGTGTACGTCGATTTAAAACCCGGTGCAACTCCTGTGGCTCTAAGACAATATCATATCCCACAAAAAGCCAAGCAGAATATCCAGACACATTTACAGAGACTTAAAGACCACGGCATATTGAAATTCTGCTTGTAACCGTGGAACACACCCCTGTTGCCTGTACTGAAAGAGGGCACACAAGAGTACCGCCCAGTTCAAGATTTAAGAGCTGTCAACGAAGCCACAGTAACCCTACACCCTGTGGTTCCTAACCCATACAATTTTCTGGCATTAATTCCCGGAGATACAAAATATTACACGGTGCTTGATTTAAAAGACGCTTTCTTTTGCATCCGCCTGGCTCCAGCAAGCCAACCCCTTTTTGCATTTCAGTGGGAGGAATCTACCACGGGAGCGCGCCATCAAATGACCTGGACACGCCTCCCTCAAGATTTCAAAAACTCGCCCACGATCTTCGGATCAGCCAGAGTTGTTTTACTACAGTATGTAGATGATTTATTACTGGCTTCTCCCACAGAAAAAGACTGTTTATCTGCCACAAAAGCCCTGCTACATCTACTATGCCAAGCAGGTTACAGAGTGTCAAGAAAGAAAGCACAAATATTCAAACAAAGTATAAAGTACTTAGGTTTCCAATTAACAGGTACCAAGCGTGCATTGGGGGCAGAAAGAAAAGAAGCAGTATGCCGAATACCCCAACCAAAGACCAGAAGACAAGTCCGTGAGTTTCTGGGAGCTGCAGGCTTCTGCCGTCTGTGGATCCCCAACTTTGCAGATATTGCCAAGCCCCTTCATCAAGCCACTAAGGGGGGAGAACATGACCCCTTCCTCTGGGAAGAAGAGCAAACAGCAGCTTTCCTAAAATTAAAGACTCTGTTAATGGAAGCTCCTGCACTGGGACTGCCAGATCACAGCAAGCCCTTCCAGCTGTACGTGCATGAACACAATCAAACAGCGCAGGAGTGCTGATTCAAAGTTTTGGCTCTTGGCTAAGGCCTGTGGCCTATCTCTCCAAGCAACTTGACCCTGTGGCCTGTGGCCTACCCCCATGCCTGAAAGCCGTGGCAGCCACCGCAATGCTGATAGCAGAAGCTGACAAGCTGACCCTTGGACAAGTTCTTCATGTCAAGGTGCCCCATGCAGTCAAAGCCCTGCTGGATGTGAAAGGAAGCTACTGGTTCAGCAACAGCCGGATGACAAAGTACCAAGCTATGATGTGTGAGAATCCACGGGTTCATTTGGACCTCATCGCTACCTTGAACCCTGCTACTTTACTGCCTGACTGTGAAGAGGATCCAGATCATGAATGCCTCCAAGTCATGGAAGAAGTGTTCAATAGCAGGCCAGATTTGAAAGACGTACCCCTAGACAAATACGATCTACAGTTGTTCACTGATGGTAGCAGCTACATGGATGATGGGAAGAAAGTCTCCGGCTATGCAGTAGTCTCAGCAGAAGGAATTATCAAAGCAAATCCACTACCAGGCCATACAGCTGCACAACTGGCTGAAATAACAGCCCTAACCAGGGCTCTAGAAATCTCCGAAGGCAAAAGAGTGAATATCTACACTGACTCCAAGTACGCCTTCATGACGGTCCATGAACATGGTGCACTCTACAAAGAAAGAGGCCTACTTACTTCCTCAGGACAACAAATCAAGTATGCAGCTGAAATCGCAGCCCTCCTAGAAGCTGTATGGAAACCAAGTGCTGTCAGTATCATGCACTGTCGTGGCCACTAGAAAGGTCATGATAAAATCCCAAAAGGCAACAGGTGCGCTGACCAGGCCACAAAAGCAGCTGCAAAAACATTGCTAACAATTGATCAAGCCAAAGTCCTGCTCTGCAAGCAAGAGCCTCAACCTCCCATGCCAAACTACGAGTTCTACATGAATTGGAGAAAATTTGAACCCAAAGGCGAGTTCATTGAAATTATATTGCACAAATGGCAAGATGATTACGAACTATTAGAACTCAATCATGATTATATCCAATGGCTTTTCCCAACCCAGTCTCAAGGCCGAAATTTCTACTCCACTCTGAATCCGCAAGAGACACGCCTAATGATCAACACCTCAGAAGTTCAGCAAAGACTACGCAGAGCATACAAAATGATGCTGAAATTCTTCGGTGTAAAATTAATGGGGGAGTGTGAAGAAGATACAAAAGTAACCGCAGTTGAACGAGCAGAAAATTTCGCTTCACGTTTCGAAAATCTAACAACCAACCCTCATGATAATCTACGGATTACATGAATACTGCTAAGTTTGGGAGAGTTGGGAGCAGAAGAATACCAAGCCCCGTTGGTGAGGTTCTTCCTCAAGGAGATCCTTATTAAGAACAGACTGCCAAGAATGAAGAAAAGTGCAATGAACTTTTCATACCAGCAGTAAGAGATTCACAGGACAGACAAGATCTGCTGTTCTTTGCATGGCGATACTATTTCCCAAAAGAAGAATTTGTCTGGGGAAACCGTGGAGAATTGGCACAATACAAAGTAAAACCAGTGGTGGCTGCACTCCTACCGGCGCCACTGAGTGAATGGACACCCATATATTCAGAGAAAGAGAAGAAATGGCTATCGGAGGAACAAGGCGGATATGGAGAAGACGGATGGTTCCAGTTGAAGAATGGACAAATAGTCCTCCCAGCGACATTGGCTCCTGAAATTGTAAGAACACTCCACGCGAGTACCCATGGAGGGAGAGAAATGATGGAGCAGCAACTAGAGCCACATTTCTACGTACCAGGACTGTCAGTAGTCTGCAAAGCAATAGCTCAGCAGTGCGTGACATGTGCCAAGAACAACCCGAGAACAGGCCCATCGGGCTATCCCCAATGGCATCGCTACAAATAGACTTTACAGTGCTGCCGCCCTGCAAAGGATACAAATACCTACTGGTAATGGTGTGCACTCTGACAGGATGGGTGGAAGCTTTCCCAACAAGAACAGAAAAGACTGTGGAAGTGGTGAAGAGTCTGATGAAAGAAATAATACCACACTATGGACTTCCTCTCGAGATAGGGTCATGCAATGGCCCTGCATTCATACAGAACTGTTTACAACAGCTTGCCGCCTGTTGGGCATCACCTGGAAGCTACATACTTCCTACAGGCCCCAAATCTCGGGAAAATTCGAGAGAATGAACCGTACCCTAAAGACTTTGATGTCCAAATTGTGCCAAGAGACGTCGCTAGGCTGGTTGGATGTGCTGCCGATAGTCCTTTTGCACATTAGGTGCAGGCCAACCCCCCAATTGAAGCTAAGTCCGTACGAACTCCTGTTCGGACGACCTACCCCTCTGATTAATGGACTAAGGGGGGACCTTCGGGCATTGGGGAAAGCTAAACTAAATGATCAGTTTGTACTGTTAGGTAAATCAATGCAGAAATTGCCGGAAATGTGTTTTTGTTTTTGAAATTCCGGTGGGGAGGGAGTGGGTTTATGTGACTGTGAAAAGAATTGCCCAAGGGATTTTGACATTTGGGGCATTTGTGGAGGGACTGCCATGGGCGTTTCCATGGTACCCAGTTATGCCAACTTAGTATTCTCGCCCACCATATCAAAATTTTCCATTTATGTCCGTAATTGGTTTAGGTACATCGATGACATGTTCTTACTTTGGGACGGCTCCATTCAGCTCTTGGAAAAATGGTTAAATGTTTTAAACAACAACGATCTTGGACTGACTTTAAACACTAGTCTCCAGCAAAGCGAAATTACAATTCCTTGACCTCAAGATCACTAAAAATAGGGAGGTACTTCAAGCTCAACTGCATCGTAAACAGACCTCCACTAATCGTCTGACAGGACAAGTCACCATCCCAGCCCTCTAATACGAGGCATCCCTGTTGGGCAATACCTACGAGCCTGCAGGAATTGTAGTGAAATGAGTGAAATTAAACTAGAGGCTGATAAACTTCGAATCATGTTTAGAGAAAAAGGCTATCCTAAAAGATGCCTCAAAAGAGCCCTCGAAACCGATAGATCTAGTTTACTTAAGCCTAAAGATAAGGTTCTTGCACAGAAACAAATAAGTTTTATCGCCACCTTTGATAGTGGTTGGGATGAAGTTAAGTCCATTTGTACCAAATACTGGTCTCTACTTCACGTTGATAACTCTGGCAACAGTCATCCAGGGGCGGACTGGGCCAGGAGGCAGGGTGGCAAGCGTCCCCCGGGCCGAAACTGAACCCGATAAGGCCGATATTGTGTATGTATGACTAGTTTAATTCGCACTGCAGGCAGGCAGCCACTCGCGTTTCACAGGCCGCGGCCACGCAGAAGCACTAGCGCCGGCCCCGCCCCCCATGTGATGCCTCCGTGCAACCTCATCCACGTGATGGGAGCGTGCCGGCCGACGGGCGCGGTCGACAGCCGTCAGCCAGTGACGTCGTCAGGGGAGCATCAGACCTGCGTGAGTGCGCAGCTACTGTTGTGGTGATTTTCAGGAGGGAGCTCCACTGGGAACCCACGTTGCTGAGCCTTTCTTGACCCCAGGAGCTTAAGCAGCCCTGACCATGCAGCATCCAAGGGGGATATCTACTATATGCTGCCATTCGTGCCCCTACCCCCAGATCTGGGTGCTTTTTGGACTGTGACACCCTAGGGACCCGAGCTATCAACAGTACCCCTGGATTGCTGCTGCTCCCCTGGAATCCCCCCCCCCAACAAGGACCTGTGCTGTGCTCTGACTGCAGTTACAGTATTTATAAGGCAACACCAAATACCGTAGCGCTGTACAATGGAAAAGACAGGATAACCAATATACATGCAAATTAAACACACAGAACAGTGCCAGAGAAGCCCCTGCTCAAGAGCTTGCACTCTGAGAGGACCAGATGGGGAACTGCTGAATTCTGATTCTGAACCTAATAAAAGCAGGCCATGTGAAATGGCCAGTGTGTATCCTGTAATGTAGAAACATATTTACCAGCTCTTGTGTGTGTGATTGAAAAAAAAGGTTTTATTCCATGGTGAGCACAGGAAAAAGACAACGTTTCGACCTTCACAGGTCTTTGTCAAGTCTAAACATACCTATTTATATGTGCAAAATACTTTGCTGCCTTTTCACCTGTAGCTGTTACAATCAGGTTAATGATTCAATTGCAAGGAGGAGACTCTTTAGTTCCTCTCAAATCTTCTCCAATATTCAGCTCCAAATGGTTTAACCCCTTAGGTTAAGCTGGAACCTATTGCATTAACTCAATACAAAACATGTGAGAAATAAAAAAGACATAATAATATTGCAATACTGGTATATTTTTAACTGTAGATATATTCAATATTATTCATATTAAATGTTTATTATCCATTATATTATATTATATATTTTTTAATATTAATTTGAAATATTGTTTTTTAAATGTTCATGTTTGTGAAAAGTTTGCCTATGATGAACAAATAGATCTAAATGCCCCATAACACTATGTGGAGATACGGTCAAGATTTTAGACTAAGAATCAAGGTTCTTTTAAACTATTGCAAAAAAGGGGAGAGGTCAAAATCCCTATTCAAACCATGCGGCTCAATGGTGTTCAGTCGCTATATCCAAGAGAGTTCTTTCTTTTTGAGTGCCAGTTCCCCATCATCACCCCTGATGGATTTATTAACTGTATCGATAACTTGGAACCTCACTTGGGAGATCTCATGACCAAATGAAACAAAATGATGTGGTATGGGTAATTCTATCTTTTTAAGACGGATATCGGACTTGTGTTTAGTAATCCTATTTTTGACTTTTTGTGTAGTTTCCCCTACATATACCCAACCACAGGGGCATTTGATTACATGCAATTCTCAATATGTAATCTATTTAAAGTATTGTCCAATTTTAAATTTTTGACCAGAGTGTGGGTGCACAAATGAGTCACCCTTGATAATAGCATTACAACAATGTATCCTGTAATGAACATACAGCCTGCCTGGTGTCTCTTTCAGCTACGCTACAGCTATAATCACTCTCAGAAGGCACAGAGTGGCATTCTGGAAATGCAAAGAGGCTCTAAGGCAGGGGTTCCGACCAAGTGGGTCTGGAGCTGCAGATCAGGCTGCTCGAGGCACTGAGTTCCCAGCAACTGAAGAGGCCGGGCTGATTCTGGAGAGCCAGGACTGATAGGTGTGACCGGATGCTGTCTCTTCCCAGCTCCGGCTCGACATCCTCGTCTCTCTTTGGGCGTTTGCCTGGGACCATCCCCTCTTGGACTCTAGTATTCCTGGGTTGAGTATGTGACTGAAAAACCTCCTCCTCGGGGGGGGGGGGGGTTTATAAAGCTTTATACCTATTTTGGGTGATAACGTTGTTTCCCCCTACTTCATTATGTGTATTTGTATTGGGGTATTCCCATATTCCCTCTCCATCATAATGGGAATCTTTACGTTCCGCTCTGGGTTTAGCTTTGAACTTTTTATATGGTGCGGGATCCTAGCGGCATGGCCCCTGATTGGAGCCTCTCTCCTGTAATATCCTTCCTTCATTCATCCTGTTCCTCCTTTCCCAGTGCCTCTGGAAATAACTCATCCCAATTTAACCTCATTTTCTGTTTCTTCCTCTCCATATTTGTCATTCTCATTGATTTCTAAAACCACAAGATTTGCACGAATTGAAAAGCGTTTCTCCTTTTTCTTGATTTTTGGTTTGAATATTCGTAAATATAGAGCAGATTCTGTCACAGCAGCAGAAGATGCAGAATCTGAAGGAAGCGAGATGCAGGAGGTGTCAGAGGTCATGTTGTGCAGAGACCTTGTCACCATGTTGCAGGAGGGATATGAGTTGCAGAATCCCAGACTGTACTGGAGAGAACATTAACAGGGATCAAATTGGGACTAGCAGGAAGGATACATTGATTTCTCTCTCGTTTTTCAGTATGTCCTGGGTGGGGAGCATGTACCGTTGGGTGTCTTGCCCAAGGACACTTACTGGTGAGGTGCTCTGGCCGGGATCGAAACTGTGTCTCCAGTCATAGAGCAGTGATGTTACCTCTACTCCACCCAGCCAGTAACCTCTTATCAACTGTATCCCAACAAGCACTGTAGGAGGTACTAGATGGAGCTCCCAATCAAGCTAAACTGAAGCCTTTTCCCTGCAGTGCCCCCTACAGGCTGAAATGCATATTTTTGTCATCTGGGTGTTGCATTGAGAAGTGTTACTTGAATTGTATTCCAGGATTTGCTCGTCTTCAGCCGAGAGAGCTTGTAATGATTTAAGACTTTAATGAAAGACTTCTGAGACTTTAAGGTCTTAATGTTAGATCTATTACCATATCATTGTAAAAGAACATAGTACGTACATTTGTTTTTGTGTTTTTAATTTCTGGAAAACACAAATGGCTTTGGGGGAACTCCCCCCCCCACAATTTTTCCATTTGTTCCCCCCCCCCAGGCCTTCCCATCTCTACCCCCTCCCCCAAGCTGCAATCCCATTGTAAGATAGAGGGGACCTTGAGCAGTTTTGAACCTCTGTATCTCCGTTTCCAAATCCTACATAAACACTGGCGAGTCTGACCTTTACACTGATACCAAACACGACCATGTAAAATGTACAAAAAAACTAAATAAAATTTTTATTCAATGTTGGTTAAAATGTATTTTCTTAAATGAAGAATCTGTTACTGGATTTTTTTTATGACACTTGAAATGTATTCTGCAAGCGCATCAACAGGACTGGCCACGTTCTGATGATGGAGAGGTGTTGCTTTGTCATCTGGCCCAGCAATTATACAGGAAACTTAACTCGAGTGAGAATAAAGACCAGACACAATTTCTGTCTTGGAAAATTCTTATTCTGGCAGTTTTCACACAGGACATTTTTTTGTTACAAGGGGAGGGACACAAATTCATTGATTACAAGCCAATAAACATTTAACACGTCAGACAGTTATGATATGGGCTGCAACGTTTTTTTTTATATCTGTCAAACATTCTGACGTGTCAAAAACATGTTTTTTCGACTTTGGGCAGTTACCTAGACTTGCAGGCATATCCTATTTCTGCCCAGAAAGTTACATAGGAAATGTTAACAATGGACATCTGTATCCCATCCCTTCCCTCTTGGCTAGGTTACAATAGGAAGTGAAATCTGCCCACATCGTGTTAAAAACAGGAAGCCAAGGAAAACCAGATTCAGCATTTATACAATGGACAAAATTTCATGTTTGCAAGACAGTCCTATATATATTTAGCTATCAAAAATACAAAATTATAGCTATATGTGCATACAGAGAATTAAAAAACTACCTATTATATTAAAATACCTTTCAACACTCAAATATAACTACTATGGATGAGAACATGTGGATAATAAATTTACACAGTGAAAATGATTGAAATCTGAACAGAAACTTACTATTTTCTTAAATGTTTTGATAAGACCTAAACACATTGTAGTAATAAATTTTGATATGGCTTTCTGATGTGACCTGTCAATATATCGTTAATATGTGCATATGTCACGTCACATCAGAATGCCGTATCAAAACATGATATATATTGATTTTTACAGTCTGACATGACATTGATTTGACTGTGTATATAATTACTTTCTGATGTGACATACACATACTAATATGTTCTGATATGGCATCCTGATGTGACGTGACATATACACTTACTAATGATATATTTTGCTACGGCTTTCTGATGTGTATATACACATTGTAGTAATTTTGATACGGAATTATGACGTGACATATACACAGTAATGATATATTGATACGGCATGCTGATGTGACGTGACATCAAAATATATCATTATGTGTCACGTCACATCAGAAAGTAATGATATACACATTGTCAAATCAATGTCACGTCAGAATGTCAAATCAATATCCTGCTTTCATACGGCATTCTGATGTGACCTATACACCTAGTAATGATAGATTTTGATAGGGCATTCTGATGTGACATATATACATAGTAATGATATATTTTGATGGGGCATTTTGACGTGACCGTGTACACAGGTGTCAGAATGCAAACGGAGGATCATTGCTGTCTGGTGTGGATCCGTCAGGTGTCAGCTGAGTATCAGGAAGGATCCTGTGCAGTGCAGCCTGTGCTTTGGTGCTGCTTTACCTGTCACTGTGCACTCTAAGCCAAAACTGGTAGAGTGCCCCTCCCCAAACCTGTGTCAGGATCTGCCCCTGACCTCTGTTCAGGCCGAGACACTGTCAGCAAATGATGTACACGGAGCGTCGTGATTCAGAGAATTTTCCCATTTTCTTTGAGATTGAGAGATGGGGAGGTGCAGTGCTAAATCAGAGGTAAAGATACACATGTCCTATATTTTATAGGCTGTGACCCGGTGAATCCTTTAAAGGGAGTAATCCAAGATTTGTTAACGACCTCAATTCAGGGAGCGGCTGTGGTTTAAAAGATAAAAATTAAGTGAATTGCTGGCAGACACCACCACGCCATGAGGAAGAAGACGTTCCTGGAGATGGAGGCGCCTCCTACGAGACCTGTAGGAAAAACAAAACAAACACCATGAATACGTGTGTCAATCGGTCCAATTTCTGGAAGATGCACCATGCTCAGGCGGGTCATTGGTTGACATATCCAAGAATTGATGTTCCATGTCTGACCTGGAGCTGCCACCTGGGTACAAGGCAACGATTCAGGGTCTATTCTGTGCAATTTCAGTGCTTTGCATTTTTCTGATTTTTCGCCAAAAATACGTTGAATTCACTAGTGAATGTCACCATATTTTGCTAAAATTGAAATCCCCAATGCCGACATTGGCAAAAACTGCCAAATTGTACCGATTTAGAGAAAGGGGGGTGTGAGGATCCTGAGGACGAGCAACCGCACTAGTGTCCTGCTCTATGGTGGTTGTCCGCTCAGGTCTCACAAGGTTTTAGCTTGTGCCATTACAGGGATGAATGCTCCATATGCAAATCAGTCTGCTCTCACCCAATGAGGGGGCCAGTACTGACTGCCAAGGACGTCATCCCTGCACGAGAGGTGCAGCAACCCCTGACGATCGTTTCGGCCTTGTTAGGCCTCGTCAGGAGGGAATAGCTGACACCCCTATAGGCACATCAAGCAAAGGGTTGCTGCACCTCTCGTGCAGGGATGATGTCCTTGGCATTCAGTACAGGCCGCCCTCATTGGGTGAGAGCAGACTGATTTGCATACAGAGCATTCATCCCTGTATTGGCACAAGCTAAAACCTTGTGAGACCTGAGCGGCCGCACCGTAGAGCAGGCCACTAGTGCTGTTGCTTGTCCTCAGGAACCTCACCCCCCCTTCTCTCACAAATTGTACCGATAACCGCCGAATTGGCTTCGTCAAATTCCATCGAAGTGTAAAAAAGTCTCCTATTCTCGCTATAAATCAATAAAAACGTGTGCAAGTGACCAACAAAGGTCTTTTATTAAAGCACATTTTTTATTTTTTAAAAAGTACCGTTCTATAAGAAAATATATATGCTATTCATTTTTATTAAAATTTAGATATTCCATTTCATTACAATAAAACCCATGGGATCTGCCTGTTACAACCAATCGAAATAAAACACAGAAAATCAGGGCATTTTGCTGCAATTCGGCTTTCTGTGAATAGAAGACACTAGTCTATGGGATAATTTTGGTCCTGGTGAATTGTGGCAAATTGCACCGTATTTCGCTGTCAATTCACCTGTAATCAGCAAACTGTCAGCTTTGTGCAAAGGGAAATAGGCCTGCAATTCTATTGTGGGGCCAATTCGAAGGTTAGTGAATAATCCCCTGATACAACATCCACCCCCCCCTGGTCTCCACCCACACTAAAACGAGAGGAGACTGCAGTTATATGAATTTTTTTTTTAATTGTCTGGGGGGGGGGGGTTACTAAATTAGGACCTAGGCTGGCATTTAAAAATGATGAGCATAAAATGGTCAAAATGAGCTCAGCGCACAGAGGTGAACTGGCTCAGCAGTGAAGTGGTTAAAAAGCAAAAACATGTAAAAATTGGCTATTTCTAATCTCAGGACACAATTTCGAAACTATTTAGCCGGGGTCTTTTTTTTTGCGGTTGTCGATTTTGGGGATTAAATTTCAATTTTTTTTTTTCTCAATTTCATATTTTTATAATTTATAGGATATGGTGAGAAAACGGTATATAATATGTGTGGGTTGCATAAACGAGTAAGAGGAAAATTTGACCTGAACACAGAACAGCGCAGAAACGTAAAAACAGCATCAGACACTAAAGGACAGACTTTTGTAAAACCACCAGGTCACTAAGGGGTTAACCATTACTTCTCTATGGGATAATTTCACTGTGACTGAAGATCACTGAACTGACACAGACTGCACTGTATTTGATTCGTCTCTATTTGGACAATTGGCAGTTTAGTGAATCGAAGTTGCCCGGATTCCACCATACAGTGAGATTCACCATTTGGTGTGTATTGAATAGACCATAGGAGCCTCCCCCCATTTGGTGGAATCCAGAGACGCCAATTTGGTGGTTTTTGCCAACATCTAATAACTGCTTCGGCGACTACTCAATAAATGGTGAATTCACTGTATTTTCCGTGATTGGAATCGCTGAAATGCACAGCACAGAAATTGCGTCCAATTTCCGTGTTTTGTGAAAAGACCCCGTAAAGTAAACATACAAGAGAAAAACAAAGCACATGTAAAGATATCAGCAACACAAAATAAGGACAGTAGTTTCTGGTGGTAGTGGCCCTTTAATACCCAGGAGTGGGTGATGGATTGCTTTGTGTTCATCCTGCTAGGTTCAATACATGATTTCTAAACACGGAATGAAAGTAACTCACCCAGTCTGTGGACACATTGATCCAGGGTCTGTCTGGAGTCATTACCTGATATTAAAACATACAATAATTAATAAGCATTCAGCTCAGCTGTGAGATCCACCTGCGTTCCCCGGAAGGGATCACAGGGCCTCATGCTGCTTAATATATTATAAAAAGACATGTAATTTATTTAACTTCAAACAAAAAATGTTAATTCATCCTTTTAATCCATAATAAAGGAGGAAATTAAAGTATACGTGAAAATATGTACTGTGCCCAAAGTTTGCCTTAATTTATGGGGTCCAGTTATAATGCCCATTTTAAAGTGATCACTTTCAGGATGTGACCAACGATATCATTGGGTCGATCCACTGTCTAATTGGTTATTCCAAGATGGTGGATCTTCGCAAAATCTCCCAATTGTTGTCACCGCTTTGGATCGTTAACCTGATAAAACAATGGAAATATCAACGGCTGGTGGCAGGTGACCCACTTCTAGAGGGATCATTTCCATCAGATGCCTCCGATCAGACGGATTAGAAACATAGAAAAATGTCGGCAGATAAGAACCTTTCGGCCCATCTAGTCTGCCCAATTACATGGATACTTTACCTGGATTTATCTTTTGTTTAGGATAGCCTTATGCCTATCCCATGCCTGCTTAAATTCAATTACTGTTTTGGCCTCTACCACTTCTACTGGAAGACTGTTCCATGTATCCACCACCCTCTCAGTATTTCTCTTCTGCGTGTGCTTTGGAAGCTCTTATAAATTGCTTTGCCTCTTTCTGCCTAATCCTATAGGTTTGCCTATCTTCTTCACTCTGAGTTGTTTTATAATTATTGAATGCTATCTTCTTGTTCTTCACTATTTTGGCCACTTCTGCAGAGTACCACAGTGGTTTCTTCCCTTTTTTGTTTTTGCTAACAAGCCGAATGCAATTTCCTGTGGCCTTCAATAATACTTCCTTTAAATAATCCCATTTCTCCTGGACTCCCTTTAAACTCCTCCAGTCTGATAATGTCTCCTTCACACAA
The DNA here is from genome assembly GCA_009667805.1 of Leptobrachium leishanense. Lineage (NCBI taxonomy): Eukaryota > Metazoa > Chordata > Amphibia > Anura > Megophryidae > Leptobrachium > Leptobrachium leishanense. Next base: position 49,302,437 of record CM019063.1, on the reverse strand, counting down.
AATCTCATTTTAGAAAAATCTGTTTTTTTAAAGTCTAAAACTTTTGTTTTTGTGAGGTGCGGCTCCATCCCTGTTCTTATATTAAACCACACTGACTGGTGATCACTAGATCCCAAATTTTCACCTACAACAATGTCCGATACCAAACCTCCATTTGTGAGTATTAAATCCAATATGGCCTCTTTACGGGTCGGCTCCTCAACTACTTGTGTTAGAGATAATCCCAGTAGGGAGTTTAGAATATTTTTACTCCTGGTGCACCCAGCTATTTTGGTTTTCCAGTTCACATCAGGAAGATTAAAGTCCCCCATGACAATAACTTCCCCCTTCATAGCCAAAATGGCAATTTCCTCAAACAGCAGATTATCTAGCTCTTCTACTTGTCCAGGGGGTCTATAGATCACACCTACACGAGCTACTGTATGATTGCCAAATGTTAGCGTAACCCAAACTGACTCTATGTTCACTTCGCTCACTTTTATTTGGTTCGTTTTTATGTTGTTTTTCACATACAGGGCCACTCCTCCTCCTTTCCTACCTTCTCTGTCTTTTCTATATAAAGAGTACCCCGGTATTGTTATGTCCCAGTTATTTTTCTCACTGAACCATGTCTCAGTAACCGCCACTAAATCTACTTTTTCAGCTGCCATCATTGCCTCCAGTTCATTGATTTTATTGACTAAACTGCGAGCATTTATAGACACGACTCTGAGCTTGTCATTTTTTACCTCGCATGTTGCTTGCACCCTCCGATTTAGTTTTGGGGGACAATCGGGCAGATTGTTTACCCTTTTGTCCCCCCTCCTAGTTTAAATATTTCTTTGCGAAACCTTTGAACTTCTCATTGAGAACATATGTTCCCCTATGAGTAAGATGCAAACCATCTTTTTATACAGTTCCTTTCTGCTCCAATTAGAGCTATCATGGGACACAAAGCCAAATCCTTGCTCCCGACACCATTCCCGAAGCCACAAATTGAATTCCCTATTGCGCATCTTCCTATCTTGAATGTTATACACAGGCAAAACTTCAGAGAATGACACAGTGGACGCAATCTGCTGTATTTCACCTCTAAGAACACAAAAATCTTCCTTAATCTCAGAAACCTCATTGCTAGCCAAGTCATTTGTCCCTAGATGGACTAGAACATCCACTTCCCCTTGCTGGTTTGCTTCTTTGACAATATTGAGAATACGTCTCCTGTCTCTACGAGCAGTAGCCCCAGGAAGACATCTCACCAAACCACTACTCTCCAGCTCAACACCTCTTATGATAGAATCACCCAGCAACAATTGCCTTCTATCAAGTCCCACCTTTTCATTTTTGTCCTTGGTTGCAGTGCTGCATACCTTAGGCATAGTGGATGGTGGTTCCTCAACTATGGTGTCTGAGCCTGCATCCGTCTTACCACTACACTCTGAAAGTGCCTCAAAAGAATTAAGAAGAGCCACAGATTGTGGGACATGCTTTCTATCCACAACGCTAAGTCTACCAGATCCTACAGTAGTCCATCTGCCGCTCCTAGGAGGCCTCTGTGGCAGTGGCTTTGTAACAGTCATAGCCTGAGTTTGTGTAACAGATAATTTACAAATCTCAGACTTCAAACAGGCAATTTCCTGCTGCAATAAAGAGAACTGCCTACATATCAGGCACACTCCAAACCTCCAAAAATTGGATCTAAAAACAAACGCATGACAGCTCTTACACTGGACCAAGCCTGCCATTATAAAAGAATGGATTTAAAACCAGCAAATCTTACCTTTTTGTAGGTTTTCTACCTCCTGTCAAACCTCAGACTACCTCCAGAGTATCTCCAGAAGATCTCCTCTAAGAGTTCACTTTGAAGGCTTCACTTAGAAGGTTGCTGCCCGGCAGGTGAAGAACGATGGAAGTCATGTAGCAGGAGACACGGTGACTGAGCTACGGTTTGAGTTTTCCACCATCGTTTATGGAAGAGCTCATTTATTATTCCCAGGTATATGTGCACTCCATTAAATGCACAAGGCCTAGAGCTCTTTGACCAAGTAAGATCACATTCATCATGGATTTCACCATGGCCAATGCTGAATTACTACCTAATGTCTTAAGGTTTAATCCTGAGAAATTGGAGAGAAAGAATTCATACCAAGACTTGTAAAGCGATTCCAAGAAGATGATATGCACTCCAGGCGCAGTGTACATGGACCTTTTTAATGGGATGGAGATAAAAATCAAGATGACCTTTTGTGTAAAGCCTTAATCCTACCACGACATGATTAAGGTCTTATTGGCAAAAACAATGGTGGAAAACTCAAACAGTAGCTCACCAGTCATCATATCTCCTGCTACATGTCAACCTATCGTTCATCACCGGCCGGGCAGCCAGCCGTCTGCTGATTGGAGGCATCTGATGGAAATGATCCCTCCTAGAAGTGGTTCGTTAGCCGGCACACATTGATGCTTCCATTGCTTTACCAGTTTAATGATGTGAAGTGGTGACAATCGGAGTGGACATGGATCTTTATTGGGGTTCAGATAAAAATCAAGGTGACGTTTCGGCCTGTAAGGCCTTACTCATACCATGACATGATTAAGGCCTTATTGGCAAAATGTTGCCTTTTGATTTTATCTCCATCCCAATGAATATCCATGTACACGCCACCTGGAGTGCATATCATCACCTTGGAATCTGTTGGGTGCATAGCAGTGCCCTGAGGGAGAGCACCAATGTGTGGTTGGTGTGCAATTTAAGGGGCTCTCGTAGCTTGACCCTAAATCCCTTGTTCTTTAAGTAGGACATGAACATGTGGAGTCCACCAAGGACTACAGCAATCCATGGGTTTAGGGTGTGTATGGTTATAAGAGACTATTGGGTTAGGGGGTGGTTATGACCTGGGGAGTTTAGAAATACCTACACGTGGGATAAAACTCTTCTAGGGACTTTGCTGTAGGTGACGCTATGGAGTTACTTTAAGACTCTAAGCCTGTCCCAATCCCCTTTTTAGCTTAAAGTATCTGTCAAACCTCTCCTGATTTCCAACACCAGAGTCTCCCTTGACCCTCTTATGTTCTGACAGCTCTCTCGCCGTGCGCTCTGGAATTTATTGCTTCTTGATGCAAACGTATTGAGATTGGATGATTTTGCTTTTCACATCCTTGAAGCTCTAGAAGGCTAGTCTGTACAAGCCAAATGACAGCATTTCAGGAGTGAAGACCTCCACTTTGGAAGGCTGTCACAGCCCACAGGAAAAGTGAGGACGACTACCTCTATTTTGGCCATCATAGTGTCTAGTGTGCCCCCTTTAAGCTGCTGTCTCATTCTGCTCTTATTTACCATAATCGCTGCGTCCCCTACCTCTCAGGTAAGCACAGTTGAAGTTGCTGCAGTTCTTCCCAGTGGTGCTCAGACTAAAGTTAGAGTGGTCTTTGCCATACGTGACCTGGAACACCTCGAATCCTGGCACCACCACAATCTTCTCATCAGGAAACTGGGAGAATTCCTGGATGTTGACGGCAAAGCAACTCGTCAGGGAGAATGTCTCGTTGGTCTCATATATTGGTTCGTCTTCAAAAGCCGTCAAGAACTGTCCAACCCTGATGATGCGTGACTCATTCGATGGCCAATAAGTGGCCCCATGGAGGTCTTCGTGGATGAGATGTTGGTTCTTGCGACAGGAATGATAGGACAGCAGCTGAACCGCAGTCGTCAAGTAATAGTGTAAGCTCTTGAAATGAAAATTCTCTATGTAATGATCATACGATCTTCCCGCCGTCCTCAGCTCATCGTTAAAGCTCTTACTAATAAATCCCGAGTAGGCCACTAAGGCGATTCCATGATGATCCTCAAATCCCTCTGGAAGCTCGTACGTGATCTGGTTCTTCTTCTGTTGATGCCAGATGAGTTCAGCCTCATCCCACGCTCGACTGAATACTTTATTTCTGCGCCTTTCATTGGCTAAGACATTATTAGAAGCCAGTGACCGGTCCATCGCTTTCTTGCACCCAACATACTGGTCATTGAACGCCTCGTCTGCTCGGTCCAACGTGTAAAGGACCTGGGGAGACAGGAGAGGTTACTCCATTTCACCAACGTCTGATAAATGACTTTTGTTCAGTAAAAGGCTATGAGCAGGGCTGTCAAATTCTGTCCCCCAGACGGTGCTGAGCTATAACTCCCATGATTCTCTGCATATTTACTGTATTTTAAAAATTCTGGGAATTGTAGACCATAGACATCAGGGGGCGGAGTTTGACATCCCAGGCTTAGAGTTTCCTGGAAATCTTGCTACAATGTTTACATTATTTTCAGATATTTAAAAAAGGGAAACGATACTAATGAACACGTCGTTACAGAAATTGCTACATTTACGGCGTTTCCAGCTCTTGGCAATGCGGGAAATGTCGGTTTCTCAGTATCTGCCAGAAGAACAGCATTCTCCTTCATAAAGGGGGGCAACAGCAGCTACAGTTTCTGCTAATCTTGATTGCACCCAGGATTCCTGTCAGAGATTGTAGAGGGTTCCCACACATCTACACAACACATACTGTATATACACACAACCCCTATACTACACCCTGTCCAAGAAAGGTACCGTTAGAGCGCCGTAAAATTATAGCTTCACGTTATTCCGTCCATTTAAACATATGTATTACACTGTGTGTGTGTGTGTGTATATAACAAAGTAAACAAACTAGTGCTCCAATCTCCACGTGCACAACTTTAAAACCAACATCAAAGCAATTGTATCAGCTAGCTCATAATAAATCATGTATTAAATGCATCTGTTATTCTATTAGTATGTTACATTTGCTCATGTAACCCCATATAAGGTGTGTGTGTGTGTATACACACATGCTTGGAGGGTTGTCGGCCCTCAGCACGCATAATACCAGCAACCAAGAGGGCAGCACTCTTCTTGTACTAAGCCTAACAGGTGGCTGCTTCTCAGACACAAATCACGTATTCTCAAAGCTCATTGTAACGTGGGGGTTTCCGTCCACGTGCAGAATGCTCCCCTTCAAGTCAGTATTCCGCAGTATTACAGCTTCTGGGCCAGACGCAGGCAATAACACACAGGAGATCCTTGAAGTTTCAACCCAAAATGGGGAATGCTTGATTTACAGGTTTTTGGGTACAGACTCCTTCAAATGTAAAAACCACACCCCTATAGCTGATCCTCCCAACCCCCCCCCACACACACACACAGACACACCCTGGTCTAACAAAGCTAAGTGATAATAGCTCTGGTTCAAGCCAGATCTGGGGGAGGGTGATGCAAGCTTGGCCACACAAAGGAATCCATTACTTATGGGGGGGCAGGTTTAGGCTATACAAGACAGGCTAGTAATACAGAGATCACACTACAGAGAGAATGAAATGTAAGGAAAAATAAATGAAAATAAACATAGCAGCAGCTGTTTTGTCACACTCTTATCAAAGGTTCTTAGCAGATTTTTAACCACTGCACTCCGATAATGAATGATGTGAGTTTATTTCCCAAAAGTTGGCCTTATCACAGCATCAATGTATCCCATCGCAACAGGTCCTACGCTAAACACCAAATGACCGCATTCATGGGGTTAACTCACTTTCTGAGCACAGTATCCGTCTTGGGGCTCCCAGCGTTTCAGAGTTAAATAGACCCTGTGAAGGAACACCAGTAAGAGGGGGAGGGTTGTCAGCCCTCGACAAGCATAAACCAGCAACCAAGAGGACGGCACTCTTCCTGTACCACACATAACGGGTGGGTGCTTCTCAGACAGACACAACAATATAACATACATACCTGGGCTGCAACACTGAAGAAGAGGACAAATACGATTGGATAGATCCTTACGAGTATCTCCATCCTGATTGGTCAGTCCTTTAAGTGCCTGTAATAGGAATTATATTGGTTACAAGCTACGCCCTTTAGGAGGGGTGAGTGAGCCCCGGGCCCCTCATGTGGAGCATTAATCTTCATGGTATTGTGCTGTTTACCCGTGGTCCAGTAGTTCAGAGCAAGGAGCGCATTTCATGGCGCACACACCTCTCATAGTTACCAACTTCCTGAACCTCCAGATAAAGGGCCCCATTCCATACGTGATGCTAACCTGGAGACAGTAAGCAGGATAATGTGCGCCTGTAGATTAACCCTTACCGTCTCCACTTTAACTTCGTATTCCGGGGGTAGGTGCCATCTCGGCACCTCGTCCCAGAACGAAGCGGAAAGGCTTGCTGATACTCGCAAGGCAGAATGCTGCTGCGAGTATCAGCTCCTGGGGTCCATTGGCCTCGCTGTAGCCTTGCGTGTCCTGGACCTGAACTCGCAAGATCACGCAGAGCCACGGAATGATTGTGAAGGGAGACTAGGAGCTATTTGTCCTCAGTCTCACTGCTCCCGCTGAGAAGAAGTGTTGGATCAGGCCACCCTTTTCGTCGCGGGATGATAGGCGAGTATGGGATTTAATGGGGGCGGGGCTTCCAGTGTGTTAAATGTTTTGCGTTTGCAGGATCATTTGACTCCAGCTTTTAGGAGGTGTTAGAATTGATCCATTCGTCCCGCCTGTAACTTGCTCCGCACTTTGTAATAGCTCAGTTATTGAGGTACTGATTTATGATTGTGCTCCCCATGTTGTATATGAGACGCAAAGTACAGGAAGCTCGCGCAAAGTGCCAAACCTTCTCAATGCAGTTTAGAGTCAACTTTGGAATATTGATGCCAGACATTTCACTTCTCCTATCGCTTACATTGTGACCGATCAATTGTTGATTAGGGTCTAATATGCCACCCCTAAATGTGACGGGAAAAAAAAGACAAATTTGAATTGCCCAGTAATTTCTTTAAATGCCAAGTATAACCAGTGGAGTCACGCGGTGGGTGCGGACCGCACGGAGTATAACAATAGCTCTTGTATTGATTTCCCCCCCCCTCAATGAAACCTTACAGGGTCGATATAATAAAGAAATGAAACCAGCCTTTGTGGTGATTGGACGGAGAGAAAGAATAACACTCGTCTAATCCTAGGGGTAAAGTCACTGATACTTCATTCACAAAAACTAGAGAACTCACAACTTAACCACCAACTTTGAGCGGTCAAACCACTCCCCTCACCCCCCCCCCCGGTTTCTCACCCTTAACCGAGACGCTACCCATTATACTCAATTTTGAAAATAATGTTACATATAAAACATTGTCTACTCTTTAAGGGGTTATTCAAAGAGAATAAAAATCTCCGTGCCCTTTCATTCGGCGCACTTTGGCGACCTCATTTCGCCGGCCCTGTAGTGAATTCAGCATTCACCGCAGAGTCCCCGAAGTGCGCTGAATGGATCTGCCGAATGCAGCTGCAGATTGGCAAACGCCGACGAGAAAACGCCGAACGCACCCATCGAGCCACCGAACAGTTGGCCGAACAGACCCACAGCTGACAACACGTCAAACTCTGCCAAAATGGGGAGTCCAGCTGCTGAAATGGGTGGAAAAAAACACGCAACTTTTAAAAGATGTTTAAAACAAAACTAGTGCATGAAAATGCCTGGAAATGATATAAGGTCTTACGAATAACAATAAAAAGGTCTGACAAAGAAAAAAAAACAATAAAAAATGTCGCTGGAAAAAATCCAGAAAAATGCCCAAAAATGTCTAATTTAATAGACTTTTTGCTGCAGATTATAATAAACAGTTTATTAGATATTGAATAAAAACAGGAATATATTTTTACATTGAAGCCTATGGGATTCGCCTGATTAAACCTGTCAAATGAAACCACTGAACATCAGGGCATTTCTCTGACATTTCTCTGCTGTTCAATGTGAATAGATTAACCATTGCTTCTCTATGGGGGATTTCACTGCCGCCGAACAGCACCGTATTTCACTGCCCCCGAACAGACACCGTATGTGCAGGCAATTCACCAGTATTTGGCAAACTGCCTGCTCTCTGAATAGCCGAATGGCCCCGAAATGGCACCGTACGGGGAAACTCACTGCTCGGTGGCAAATCCCCCCCCCACTCTCTGAATAAGCCCTTTATTATTATTATTATAATTAAAGCTAAGTTCTATATGATCACACTGTTCACGTCAGATTTTTTTTGAAACATGAAATAATTTATTTGGTAATAAGTGGGAATTTCATGGTGTTCATACAGACAGATCAGGAGCGTTCATACAGACAGATCAGGAGCGTTCATACAGACAGAGCAGGAGCGTTCATACAGACAGATCAGGAGCGTTCATACAGACAGATCAGGAGCGTTCATACAGACAGAGCAGGAGCGTTCATACAGACAGATCAGGAGCGTTCATACAGACAGATCAGGAGCGTTCATACAGACAGATCAGGAGCGTTCATACCGACAGATCAGGAGCGTTCATACAGACAGAGCAGAAGCGTTCATACAGACAGATCAGGAGCGTTCATACAGACAGATCAGGAGCGTTCATACAGACAGAGCAGGAGCGTTCATACAGACAGATCAGGAGCGTTCATACAGACAGATCAGGAGCGTTCATACAGACAGATCAGGAGCGTTCATACAGACAGAGCAGGAGCGTTCATACAGACAGAGCAGGAGCGTTCATACAGACAGATCAGGAGCGTTCATACAGACAGATCAGGAGCGTTCATACAGACAGATCAGAAGCGTTCATACAGACAGATCAGGAGCGTTCATACAGACAGAGCAGGAGCGTTCATACAGACAGAGCAGGAGCGTTCATACAGACAGATCAGGAGCGTTCATACAGACAGAGCAGGAGCGTTCATACAGACAGATCAGGAGCGTTCAGACAGACAGAGCAGGAGCGTTCATACAGACAGATCAGGAGCGTTCATACAGACAGATCAGGAGCGTTCATACAGACAGAGCAGGAGCGTTCATACAGACAGATCAGGAGCGTTCATACAGACAGAGCAGGAGCGTTCATACAGACAGAGCAGGAGCGTTCATGCAGACAGATCAGGAGCGTTCATGCAGACAGATCAGGAGCGTTCATACAGACAGATCAGGAGCGTTCAGACAGACAGAGCAGGAGCGTTCAGACAGACAGAGCAGGAGCGTTCATACAGACAGATCAGGAGCGTTCAGATAGACAGAGCAGGAGCGTTCATACAGACAGAGCAGGAGCGTTCATACAGACAGAGCAGGAGCGTTCATACAGACAGATCAGGAGCGTTCATACAGACAGAGCAGGAGCGTTCATACAGACAGATCAGGAGCGTTCATACAGACAGATCAGGAGCGTTCATGCAGACAGAGCAGGAGCGTTCATACAGACAGAGCAGGAGCGTTCATACAGACAGAGCAGGAGCGTTCATACAGACAGATCAGGAGCGTTCATACAGACAGAGCAGGAGCGTTCATACAGACAGATCAGGAGCGTTCATACAGACAGATCAGGAGCGTTCATACAGACAGAGCAGGAGCGTTCATACAGACAGATCAGGAGCGTTCATACAGACAGAGCAGGAGCGTTCATACAGACAGATCAGAAGCGTTCATACAGACAGATCAGGAGCGTTCATACAGACAGATCAGGAGCGTTCATACAGACAGATCAGGAGCGTTCATACAGACAGATCAGGAGCGTTCATACAGACAGATCAGGAGCGTTCATACAGACAGAGCAGGAGCGTTCATACAGACAGATCAGGAGCGTTCATACAGACAGATCAGGAGCGTTCATACAGACAGAGCAGGAGCGTTCATACAGACAGAGCAGGAGCGTTCATACAGACAGATCAGGAGCGTTCATACAGACAGATCAGGAGCGTTCATACAGACAGAGCAGGAGCGTTCATACAGACAGATCAGGAGCGTTCAGACAGACAGAGCAGGAGCGTTCACGCAGACAGATCAGGAGCGTTCATACAGACAGAGCAGGAGCGTTCATACAGACAGATCAGGAGCGTTCATACAGACAGATCAGGAGCGTTCAGACAGACAGAGCAGGAGCGTTCATACAGACAGATCAGAAGCGTTCAGACAGACAGAGCAGGAGCGTTCATACAGACAGAGCAGGAGCGTTCATACAGACAGATCAGGAGCGTTCATACAGACAGATCAGGAGCGTTCATACAGACAGATCAGGAGCGTTCATACAGACAGATCAGAAGCGTTCATACAGACAGAGCAGGAGCGTACAGACAGAGCAGGAGCGTTCATACAGACAGATCAGGAGCGTTCAGACAGACAGAGCAGGAGCGTTCATACAGACAGATCAGAAGCGTTCAGACAGACAGAGCAGGAGCGTTCATACAGACAGATCAGGAGCGTTCATACAGACAGATCAGGAGCGTTCATACAGACAGATCAGAAGCGTTCATACAGACAGATCAGAAGCGTTCAGACAGACAGAGCAGGAGCGTTCATACAGACAGATCAGGAGCGTTCATACAGACAGATCAGGAGCGTTCATACAGACAGATCAGGAGCGTTCATACAGACAGATCAGGAGCGTTCATACAGACAGAGCAGGAGCGTTCATACAGACAGATCAGGAGCGTTCATACAGACAGATCAGGAGCGTTCATACAGACAGAGCAGGAGCGTTCATACAGACAGATCAGGAGCGTTCATACAGACAGATCAGGAGCGTTCATACAGACAGATCAGGAAGCGTTCATACAGACAGATCAGGAGCGTTCATACAGACAGATCAGGAGCGTTCATACAGACAGATCAGGAGCGTTCATACAGACAGAGCAGGAGCGTTCATACAGACAGAGCAGGAGCGTTCATACAGACAGATCAGGAGCGTTCATGCAGACAGAGCAGGAGCGTTCATACAGACAGATCAGGAGCGTTCATACAGACAGAGCAGGAGCGTTCATACAGACAGAGCAGGAGCGTTCATACAGACAGATCAGGAGCGTTCATACAGACAGAGCAGGAGCGTTCATACAGACAGAGCAGGAGCGTTCATACAGACAGATCAGAAGCGTTCATACAGACAGATCAGAAGCGTTCATACAGACAGATCAGGAGCGTTCATACAGACAGATCAGGAGCGTTCATACAGACAGATCAGAAGCGTTCATACAGACAGATCAGAAGCGTTCATACAGACAGATCAGGAGCGTTCATACAGACAGATCAGAAGCGTTCAGACAGACAGAGCAGGAGCGATCATACAGACAGATCAGGAGCGTTCATACAGACAGATCAGAAGCGTTCATACAGACAGATCAGGAGCGTTCATACAGACAGATCAGAAGCGTTCAGACAGACAGAGCAGGAGCGATCATACAGACAGAGCAGGAGCGTTCATACAGACAGATCAGGAGCGTTCATACAGACAGATCAGGAGCGTTCATACAGACAGATCAGGAGCGTTCATACAGACAGAGCAGGAGCGTTCATACAGACAGAGCAGGAGCGTTCATACAGACAGAGCAGGAGCGTTCATACAGACAGAGCAGGAGCGTTCATACAGACAGATCAGGAGCGTTCATACAGACAGAAGCAGGAGCGTTCATACAGACAGAGCAGGAGCGTTCATTACAGACAGGATCAGAAGCAGCGTTCATACAGACAGATCAGGAGCGTTCATACAGACAGATCAGGAGCGTTCATACAGACAGATCAGGAGCGTTCATACAGACAGATCAGGAGCGTTCATACAGACAGAGAGGAGCGTTCATACAGACAGAGCAGGAGCGTTCATACAGACAGAGCAGGAGCGTTCATACAGACAGATCAGGAGCGTTCATACAGACAGATCAGGAGCGTTCATACAGACAGAGCAGGAGCGTTCATACAGGGAGAGTTTTTTTTTTTACAGTTTCGAGCAGGAGCGTTCATACAGACAGATCAGGAGCGTTCATACAGACAGATCAGGAGCGTTCATTACAGACAGAGCAGGAGCGTTCATACAGACAGATCAGGAGCGTTCATACAGACAGATCAGAAGCGTTCATACAGACAGATCAGGAGCGTTCATACAGACAGAGAGCAGGAGCGTTCATACAGACAGATCAGGAGCGTTCATACAGACAGAGTCAGGAGCGTTCATACAGACAGATCAGGAGCGTTCATACAGACAGAGCAGAGCGGGGTCAGTTCATACAGACAGATCAGGAGCGTTCAGACAGACAGAGCAGGAGCGTTCATACAGACAGATCAGGAGCGTTCATACAGACAGATCAGGAGCGTTCATACAGACAGAGCAGGAGCGTTCATACAGACAGTCAGGAGCGTTCATACAGACAGAGCAGGAGCGTTCATACAGACAGATCAGGAGCGTTCAACAGACAGAGCAGGAGCGTTCATACAGACAGAGCAGGAGCGTTCATACAGACAGAGCAGGAGCGTTCATACAGACAGATCAGGAGCGTTCATACAGACAGATCAGGAGCGTTCATACAGACAGATCAGAAGCGTTCATACAGACAGAGCAGGAGCGTTCATACAGACAGATCAGGAGCGTTCATACAGACAGATCAGGAGCGTTCATACAGACAGAGCAGGAGCGTTCATACAGACAGATCAGGAGCGTTCATACAGACAGAGCAGGAGCGTTCATACAGACAGATCAGGAGCGTTCATGCAGACAGATCAGAAGCGTTCATACAGACAGAGCAGGACGTTCATACAGACAGATCAGGAGCGTTCAGACAGACAGAGCAGGAGCGTTCAGACAGACAGACAGGAGCGTTCATACAGACAGATCAGGAGCGTTCAGAAAGACAGAGCAGGAGCGTTCAGACAGACAGAGCAGGAGCGTTCATACAGACAGATCAAAGCGTTCAGACAGACAGAGCAGGAGCGTTCATACAGACAGATCAGGAGCGTTCATACAGACAGATCAGGAGCGTTCAGACAGACAGAGCAGGAGCGTTCATACAGACAGATCAGGAGCGTTCATACAGACAGATCAGGAGCGTTCATACAGACAGATCAGGAGCGTTCATACAGACAGAGCAGGAGCGTTCATACAGACAGATCAGGAGCGTTCATACAGACAGATCAGGAGCGTTCATACAGACAGAGCAGGAGCGTTCATACAGACAGATCAGGAGCGTTCATACAGACAGAGCAGGAGCGTACATACAGACAGATCAGGAGCGTTCACGCAGACAGATCAGGAGCGTTCATACAGACAGATCAGGAACGTTCATACAGACAGAGCAGGAGCGTTCATACAGACAGAGCAGGAGCGTTCATACAGACAGAGCAGGAGCGTTCATGCAGACAGATCAGGAACGTTCATACAGACAGATCAGGAGCGTTCATACAGACAGAGCAGGAGCGTTCATACAGACAGATCAGGAGCGTTCATACAGACAGAGCAGGAGCGTTCATACAGACAGATCAGGAACGTTCATACAGACAGAGCAGGAGCGTTCATACAGACAGAGCAGGAGCGTTCATACAGACAGAGCAGGAGCGTTCATACAGACAGAGCAGGAGCGTTCATACAGACAGAGCAGGAGCGTTCATACCAGTGGCGACTCTAGGAACAATATTTAGGGGGGCGCAGAAGATACCGCAGTCAAAACTGGGGGGGCACTAATAATTTTCACCACTAAATCCTAACACTGAATAAAACTAAAGGCCCTATCACCTGGTGTGAGCTAAAACGCCATCGCTAAAGGAAAAATTTAGCGCAAGTCGCTAAACATTACAGGGTTATTCAGAGAGCGGTGAAAAGCAGGAGAATGACTGGAGAATGGAAAATTCTTGGTCAAAATAGCCAAACCAGGAAAATTCTCCCTTTCATCTCACTTTCCAAATCGGCTATTTTGACCTAGAATTTTCCATTCTCCAGTCATTCTCCTGCTTTTCACCGCTTTCTGAATAACCCTGTTAGTGCCTGACGACCTACTAACAGATCACCTTGTCCGCGGTAGTCCATGAACAAGGTCGTTTGGCGCACGCTAGGGAAACTCTAAGACCGGGGCTGAGACCCAGCGCTAATGCGGTTGTGTACAGGATAGAACGGTTTTTCTTTTCCATACCTATCCCCCGCCCTCACAAGCTTGAATATGAACACATCCAGTGATTATCCTCACACCCCCGTATCATCCATGTTTTGATGCACACATATATTAAGGCTGATGGGCATTGCATGATAAATGCCACCCGACAGCATGTAGAATCATTACACTGCATTTAATAGATCCAAAAGGAAGGCCAGGTGAGCGACAAAACAATCCCTGCTACAGCATATAAATAATACATGTTTCAGGGCAAAATTTATCCATGTGTCCCTTTAAACATGGTCCACACAGTCACCCTAATAATCAGCTGCTTCTATACTACGAATAACTCCCAGCATAAAATGTTTAAAATTAGGCAATATATTAGAATTAGGCTATATGTGGATAAAGGATACATTTATAATAGAGCCGACTGCAACAGCAGCGACATTGCTGACCAGATCCATTACTATGGTGTATGGGGCCAAGAGAACACCTGTGCTGCATTCCTTTCAATTGCCTATTAATTTTGGACGAGGACCTGGTTTTTTGGAGTTAACACCATGGTTGAGCAGTAGGTAAAATGTTGCTTAGTGCACCTCAAAAAATTTAGCGCTAGCACCAAGTGATCTGTTAGCTGCAAAAGCACTAGAGATCTCAAGCGCTCCCCATGTTAAGTAAAGGACGTGGAAAGTACAGTAAGCTCGCGATACAAATCGCTAATAGCAACGCGCTAAGTGATTTTTTCCCATTTGTAGCGAGAGGCAAACGATTGGTTGGTCAGGCGCTAGACTCAATTAACCTGGCGCTAACACAAAATCACGCCGACGCAAGGGTTAACTCACACTAGGAAATAGTAGTGCCCTAAATAAGTATATATAAATAAGATTCCAAAACCCCAGAGTAATGTGACGCGGTGAGTAATGTGGCGCTATGATGCCTTTTTATTGTACTAACCTGATACTTAAATTCAATATTTTATTTGCCGCAATTCGGCAGTTTTCGCTGAATGTCTGATAGCTGCTTCAGCGACTCCACTTTTAGCAAATTACAGTGACCATTCGCTAAATGGGGAATTCACCTTATTTTCGGCAAAATAAATTCCCCGAAATGTGTCAAAAAGCAGAGGATCTACAGATCATTAGACCCTTTAGATTCTAACTTCCATAATAACCCCGAAAATGCCATAAACCCAGGGAAATACAATAAACATAATAAACAATGTGGCATTTAGCCTACCCATTAATCCGTAAAATGCCATTCATCAAGGAAAAAACAAATGTATACTGTGAGGGATGAAGCCTGCCCATTAACCCTTAATATACAACGAAAACCAAGGCAAAAACTAACGTAATACACAATGTAGTGTATAGTCTGAACATTAACCATTTCACTGCTGAGCCATTTCAACCCTGTGAAAATGTTTACGTTTAAGTGCACGTTTTTATTTAATGTTTTATAACGTTTACTTCACACTGAATATGGTCATTTTGGGTATCATTGGAAAGGCCAGAATCTGCCCTTTCAAATGACACCTAGTTCGTCCATATACGATGCATAGCGACGGAGATACGTTGGTCCGAAACAATGTGGGAAGCTGGATGCTGATTTTTGGTGGGGGGGCACATGGGGGGACAAGGAATAACCTAGGGGGGCAATTGCCCCCCTTGCCCCCCCTGTCCCCCCTGTAGAGTCGCCTATGGTCCATACAGACAGATCAGGAGCGTTCACACAGACAGATCAGGAGCGGACATACAGACAGATCAGGAACACCGGGAAGATCTTGTATCTTGACCATCAAAAGGTGGACAATCGGATCTTTAAAGCCCCGAAACAGATTGGGTTTAATAAACCTCCTGAACCCGCACAAGCCCCGTTAAACGAAGGGTTAATATGACATAATAGGATCTCCTCGTCAGCACAACAAACCGTAAGGGCGTCCGCACATACGTCTAGATGTAGTTGTGTTCGCTGTCTTGTCTTCAGGGAGAGTTTCCTGGCAGTGCCCGCTGCCCGTCCGTGATGGCAGATTGACTGGCTCTTTGTTAGTTGCACAATCACAGTTCTATACAGAAAAGGGAATTAATCACCCGTCACCCCCTCCCCCCCTCACTGTATGTGTCGCAGCCCGTAATGACTATTTACAATCAGACCTAAAAAATAGCAACTGTGCCCCAAAATATAAATATCTGCATCAGCTCCACCTGCTAACCACACGCTCTGCACGCATAAGCGACTTCAGACGAGTCAAAGCTGAACCTTGTGTGCACTGGAGCGCGCAGCCCGTTACAATAAGGTGTGCGGACACTGGAGCGCGCAGCCCGTTACAATAAGGTGTGCGGACACTGGAGCGCGCAGCCCATTACAATAAGGTGTGCGGACACTGGCGCGCGCAGCCCGTTACAATAAGGTGTGCGGACACTGGAGCGCGCAGCCCGTTACAATAAGGTGTGCGGACACTGGCGCGCGCAGCCCGTTACATTGGGGTGTGCAGACACTGGCACGCGCAGCCTGTTACATTAGGATGTGCAGACACTGGCACACGCAGCCCGTTACAATAAGATGTGCAGACACTGGCGCGCGCAGCCTGTTACATTAGGGTGTGCAGACACTGGCGTGTGCAGCCCGTTACATTAGGGTGTGCAGACACTGGCACGCACAGCCCGTTCCATGACTGCTTAGGCCTGTGATCTGCTTATTTTAACCATACCCTTTTCCCCCAATAATTACAGACACCTTATTTATTGGAAAAGGGCGTGGCCACAGCTTTATTGAAAAACCAACATGTAATCACTTGTTTATTCCATACTATATATTTCTGACCTTACCGCACATGTCCTGCGGTAGGCAGTTCCACCAAGTTGTAACCACGAGCTCATTGCCCCACCTGACCTGATTCAAGTGAGGGTCGTCTCCCCAATGCCCACCCGAAGGCGGCGTATTCTTTATCTGTTCCGTTGCTGGCAAGGCATCCCGACAATGCCAAAGGCTGCTGAACACCCCAGCAGCAGTCTCTGCGCTCCCACCGAAGCCAGCACCCTCCCAACACCACTCATAACACCAGCCAAGAGATATCGAGCCCGATATCAGACAATGAACTTCGTCGTGACGCACGAGGTTCCCATTATCCCCCTCCAATTCAGTGTGACGCACCGCAAACCCCCCCAACTGTTCCACGAAGCGTGAAACCTCACGGTAAACCCTCCGCCGGACCCGCTCCAGTGCCCGAAGAGCCGCAATCCTGTCCCAGCAGGGCTGAGAAACGACCTCTGACCAAATCAAGGAAACCCCATCAAACAGGCCAAAGCAACGTGCTAAGTCCTGTTTTATAGCATGAAGTAAATCCACCGACTGAACTACCCCAAAATCGTTGGCCCCCGCATGTACGTTTATCAACAAAATAACCTTACGTGGAGCCCTCAGATAACGACAATTCCCGAAAAAAACCTGCGCCCACCGCAAGCCCCGGATACCTAACCATCGAACTGTGACCAGGTCTGGTGGGAAACCCAGGTTCCTCCTGTGCGGCCTCCGTCCAGCCTGTTGCGCCACCCAATGGACGTATGAGTGCCCGAAGATCCACACGAACCGAGGAACGCCTGAAAATTGCTACAAATTAGGACAGACATAAGACACATAGCGTTTCGACCGCCACCTACCAAGGCGCCGCAGCGTTTCCAGAGACGCACCTGCCCCAGCAGCAACCGTCGCAGCGCCAATGCGGAAAGAGTGTGGCGCATAACATGATGGGTCAAAGCCCAACTCCACCAGGCATCTCCGAAACACAGTGGTAAACGGGTACCGGGTACCCACCTGAATGCACCAAAAATGAACCCTCACCCTGCGGCCGCAGGGCCAAATAACATTCAGTTAACTCCCAAGGGCAGCCTGCTCCAGAAATCCGACTCAGGGTAACCCCGGCCCCCTTACCCCGCTGATCCGTCTTAGAACGTGCAAGAAAATCTGTACTCCTTCGTCAAAAGCCACCACATAGTTCCCCAACAGAGGAGACGCAACACCAGAACTACGCGCCGCGAGCTCCCCAACACGAAAAGTCCCGTAAAAACAAAAAGCAAAAGAAACTCGAAACAACGCCACCTCATAAGATGAAAAACAAAACCTGCAAAAGTCCAAAAAACAAATCCTCCGATACAGGCCTGCGCCATCTAGCCATAGCCTTCCGCAACCAGAAATCACGACTGACATCCTCTCAAACCATCAGTCGGCACAAAAAAGACAGAGCAGACAAAGCCTTCTGAGCAGCGGCTCCAGAACACCCCCGCTCCTGCAAATCAGAAACGAAAACCAGTGTTGCCCACCACCGATCCTCCGACAACCAACCCCTCTCGCCCAAGACTGCCAGATCTGCGTGTAGGACCGGCAGGTCGCCTCCGCCAATGCTCCGTCCACCATCCTCATCAGTCCGGCGAAACGAGGCTCCACAGCCATGATGGAAAAGGTGTCGCTGTCGCAGACGCCTGGGGAGCCACCTGCCAAAAACCTGGGGAGAGTCAGTCAGCGATGACATTGTCTACACCCGGCACATGCGCCTCCCTAAAAAAGATGTTACATTCAAGGCAGCGCAAAACCAAATGGCGCAGCAAAGCCAAAACCGGGGCGGAACCAGAAGATGAGCGGTTCACAACGTGAACAACACTCGTATTATTGGTCCTAAAAAACACCGGCCGATTCGCCAACCTCTCTCCCCACAGTTCCAGTGCCACGACAAAAGAGTTCCAAGAACGTCAAATTCCAAACCAAAAAGGAATCAGATTCTTGCGGCCAGGCCGGGGGGCGCACCAGTACTCCTGGAAATAGGGCCCGAACCCGAAGCGTCTGTGAACAGCTCCAGGGACCCATTACACAGGTCTGCAAAAAAATATTTTCGAGAGCTGTTTTGGTTATTCCACGTAATCTGTTTTTTGGTACGCTGAATCTGAAAATGACCTCCATTTTGTCATAGGACATCACGTTTCCTGACAATTTAGGTAACTATGTTAAATAAGGCAATACCTCAAAATAAATGGAAATAAACTTATAAAATTAAAGTTTTATTACAATATTTTCATGAAAATTCCTTTTTTGAACTGAAATGAGCTCACCTACACACACACACTAAACTCGATTTCTTCTTCCTTGTGAGGCTCCTCTTGGTGCATTTACGCTTGTGAGTAGGGATGAGCCGAACACCCCTGTGTTCGATTTGCATTCGAACTTGAACAATTTCGAAAGTTCGAGTTCAAACGCGAACCGAACTCAATGCAAGTCAATGGGACTCAAAAGTTTGGTTTTTAGAGTGCCCTGCAAGAGGGCATATATGCAAGATATTTGCCATAAAAGGTGTATGGGGGTCCGGGTAGTGCCCTGGGGGACAGGAAACAAGGACAAAAAGTTTAAAAAAATAAGTTTTTAAAAGAACAGTGAGATTTCCATGAAATAAGGGTTAAAAACAAAAAATTCCTTCAAATATCGTGCCTAGGAGGTCCCCATAACCTGCCCGTGAAGTGGCGGATTTCTAGGATGTATAGAAGCATTTAGAAAACAAAAAATGACGTTTCATATGACGGTAAACGGTTTTCCTTTTAATCTATTAATAAACTGCTTGGGGCGGCAGCCTGTATTAAAAGAGGAGGCCTTTTAGGACACGCAGAACAAGTTTAGTGATTTTTTTTGGCTAAATTATGGTGAAACTTATGCAGGCTTTGGATGAAAGTAACAATAGGTGCTTTAAAATTGGGCCTTTAGTGTCGGCAACAATGCCGTCACACCGTAACCCCTCTGTGGTATTGTGGAAGAGTGCAGGGTTCGACCCTGCGGTTCAAAAAATTAAAATGATATATAAATCTGGTAATGGCGTCAGTGCACCCAAATAATGTGCCTTCACACCGTAACCCTTTTGTGGTATTGTGTAGGAGTTCAGTGGTGGAGGTTTTGTGAATGCAGAAGAAATCCCAGATCTATTCCGTTACGTCAGCATCAGGGGATTGATAGCTGCTGATCCAGGACTGATTCATTTTTATAAATATCAGCCGGTCTACTGAGTCGGTGGACAGGCGCACTCTTTTGTTTGTGACAACCTCCAGCGGCACTGAACGTCCTTTCAGAAAGCACGCTGGATGAAGGGCAACTTAGTAGCTGCATAGCATATTGGCTAAGTTCTGGCCAGTGATCCAATCTCAACACCCAGTAAGCCAGTGGATCATCTGCTGGAAAGGTATCCAGGTCTGCCCTTGCCTCTAGATAGTCCTGCACCATACGGTGAAGACACTGGCAATGGGTGCCTACATTTGACGTCCCTGGACGTTGTGGACTAAAAAAAATTAAAAAGGCATCAGTCAAGTGGCCCCAGCCTTCACCTCTATTCCTCTGATCATCCGCAGCCTCAGAAGCACCTGTTTCATCACTTGCTAAACTACCAGTGCTTGGAAAGGTGTTACACAAGTGTCGCTTTAGAGCGTCCTCAAGTTTTTTCTTCCTGTCCTCCCTCTGTGCGGGCAGGATGAGCTCTGCAACTTTACCCTTGTATCATGGACCAAGAAGGCTTGCCAACCAGTAATGATCCCTCTCCTTGATAGCTCGAATCCTGGGGTCCTTTACCAGGCTTTGCAGGATAAGGGAGCCCATGCAGCATAGGTTGGAGGTGGCATTAGCTTCCAAGTCTTCCTGGTCAATGAGGAGGATGACCCATCGTGCACTTCCTCCTCCCAGCCACGTACTAGTCCTTGTGTTATTGGGCACACAAAACCCTCCCTTGAGGAATCCCCCACCTTCAATGCCCCCACTACGTAAATATTCCTCATCCTCCTCCTGTCTGATCTGAGGAGGACCCGCTGGAATGCTGTCTGTGGAAAGACTGGGGCCTTCAGAGCTAGGGAAGGCCGCCTCTTCCTCCCGCTGCTCTGCCTCTAGAGCCACATCTATAATTTCCTGCAGAGTGTGCTCCAGCAGGAACACTAAAGGAATTGTGTCACTGATGCATGCACTGTCCCTGCTCACCATCCTCATTGCCTCCTCAAATGGTTACAGTGCATGCATCCTTGATCATCAGCCACTGCAGGGGGTGAACCAAGTTGACCTGAACCTGTCCTTGTGCCATACACACACAGGTACTCGTTGATGGCCCTCTGCTGCTCGTGCAGACGCTGCAGCATTGCTAATGTCGAGTTCCACCTGGTGGGCATGTCACAGATCAGACTGTTTGTGGGAAGGTGGAATTCTCTTTGAATTTCTGCCAGGCGAACACTTGCTGGGAATGACCGTCTGAAGTGGCTGCAGACTTTTCTGGCCTGGCTGAGAAGCTCTGCCAGCCCTGGGTACCTGGTTAGGAAATGCTGTACCACCAGATTTAGGACGTGTGCTAGGCATGGTACATGCGTCAACTTACCCAGATGTAGGGCAGAGAGAAGGTTGCTGCCATTGTCACAGACGACCATTCCCAGCTGAAGCTGGTGTGGTGTTAACCATCTCTGTACCTGCCCCTGCAGAGCTGACAGAATTTCTGGCCCGGTGTGGCTCCTGTCCCCTAAACAAACCAGCTCAAGCACAGTATGGCATATTTTTGCTTGAGCCATTGCGTAGCCCCTGCCACTTAAACTCGGTTTAACTGCCACTTCGCCAGAGACAGCGAAGGAGGAGGAAGAGGTGGTGGTGGAGCAGACAGACCTCATACAAGCAGCTTTCCGGAGGCGTGGTGGATGAACAAGCTCCAGCACAGAGCCCCGTCTTGGATCCCTCCCAGCTGCAATCAGAGTTACCCAGTGTGCCGTGAAGGAAATGTAACAACCCTGTCCATGCTTGCTGGACCACATGTCTAAAGTAACATGCACCTTGCTGCTGACTGCCTTTCCCAATGACTCCATAACATGGTCTTCCACGTGCTGGTATAGTGCTAGAATGGCCTTCTGTGAAAAGTAATGGCATTTTGGAACATGCCACTGTGGTACAGCACATTCAGCAAATTCACGGAAGGGAGCAGAGTCCACAAGCTGTAAAGGCAGCAGCTGCAATGCGAGTAATTTTGCTGAGCTGGCATTTAGACACTCTGCTTGGGGATGGTTGGGACTATATTTTTTCTTACGCTGCAGCAGCTGGGGCAACGTATTATGACTGCGTAAATCTTCAGCTGATGGGATGCTGTCACATTGTGAGGAAGGACCTGGTTCATCTATTACTGTAGCATCATCCCTGTCAGTGGAGGTTGGAGTCAATGGCATGGCAGGACATCTAGTGGGGGTAGAGACCGGTGAGGAGGACCTACGCAAAGTTTTGCGCCAACGGGATGCGTGGCAGGTGGTCATATGTTGCCTCAAGCATGTGGTACCCAAGCGTCCGGTGTCTTTCCCACACTTAAGCCTCATCTGACATAGATTACAAATAGCAACGGTGCGGTCTGCTGCACATTTCTTAAAGAACTCCCAGACAGCAGAGTTCCTGGATGTGTGCTTTGAGACAACAGCGCTCTGCACATGAGCAGCTCTGACATCTGATGCCTTGGACTGGCTAGTGCTACGGTTGGTCATAGAGGACGTTGTGCCTCATGTTTATTGTGCCTCCTCCTCACTTGACTCCTCTGTTCGATCAGGCACCCAGGTGGTGATGACAATGATGATGAGGTCACTATCTCCTCGTCACTGGAGCCAACTTGGCAGTATGCTGCAGCTGCTGGGGCAACATGAGTGCCAGTTATTTGTGTGTCATCACTGGCACTCCCTTCCTCTAGGTTGATTTATACTCCCTTACTCAACCTCAGAGATTGAATCAGAGCACTGTAGTTGCTGCGCATCCTCAAGCAGCATGTCACTGTCATTGTAGTCAAACAATTCAGCTGACTACTCCGTGTGTGATAGCGAGGCTACGGCAGGAGTAGCTGTGGACATGGAGGCTGCATTAGATGCTTTGACAGCTGAGGTGGACTGTAAAGCACTACAAGCCTGGCTGGCAGAGGACTCGGAGGATAAGGATGGCCTGGTTAGCCAATCCACCAAATCCTCTGTATGTTGCTGCTGCTTAAGACGGCCAGTACCGGTTAGAAAGGACAAGCGTGCCCCTGCAGAGGATGCACCACGTCCACGACGACCAGAGGCACAGCCTCCCGACACAGAGGCTGCTTGCCCCCTTATCTGTGACTGGGAGCGTCTGCCTGTCCTTTTTGGTCTTTCTGACATGGTGAGTCATATATAGATTAAATATATACAGAACTCTGATTCAACTCTGGTATAAAGATTAAAGATTTCCAGAACTCTGGTATAACTCAGTGAGACACCCTGATAGCTGGCAGCCAGTGACAAGACACAGATTACAATTCCCAGAAGCCTCCTATAAATCAGTGAGACCCCCTGATGGGTGGCAGTGACAAGACACAGATTACAATACCCAGGAACCTCCTATAAATCAGTGAGACCCCCTGATGGGTGGCAGTGACAAGACACAGATTACCTCAATTCCCAAATATTTTGTAGAAATTACTGATCCCCCCCCCAAAATACTGGGTGGCAATGAGAACACACAGATTAGAACAATTTCCAAATATTTTGTAGAAATTACTGACCCCCCCCCCAAAATACTGGGTGGCAGTGAGAACACACGGATTAGAACAATTCCCAAATATTTTGTAGAAATTACTGACCCCCAAAATACTGGGTGGCAATGAGAACACCCAGATTAGAACAATTCCCAGAAATATTGTAGAAATGAGACCCCCCCTAGTAGCTGGTGGCAGACTGGCAGTGAGAACACACACTAACAACACACACTAATACAAGAACAATCTCCTCTCAAACACGTGCTGAAGCGCGGTGTGAAGCCTTATATAGTGTGCTGCGGGACTTAGCTCTGTGAGTCCATGAGGTCAGGTGCAAGGCTGTAGCCAATTACAAGCTTCAGGCCAGTGGAAAAGTGCATTGTGGGCGAACATGCGGCGAACACGTGGAAATGTTCGTAGTTCGCTAACAGGCGATGTTCGAATCGAACTCCGAACCGAACAGCTCATCCCTACTTGTGAGTAGCATCTGGAATGTCTCTCTGAAGCATCCAACAGTAGTCTGCGATCATTGTAATGCTCCATTTTCCCTGGTATCTCCTTTCTGTCTCTTTAATGTCTTGGTATAATCATTCACCTTGTTCCTCACTCACAGCTCCCAAATTTTCAGGAAAGTAGTCAAGGTGGGACTGGAGGAAATGCACTTTCAAACTCATCAGGCAACCAAAAGCTTGAAATGCTTTCAGCATTCTTCCAACGATCTTTTTGTAGTGAGGATCTTTGTTATTGCCTAAAAATTTCTGTACGACTGGTATTGACGAACTCTTGATCAACTATAAGCCTTCTAATGTCTGGTCCGACGAACACACCTTCCTTCAATTTTGCCTCCGACAGGCATGGAAACTTGGTGACCAAGTATTTGAAGCATTCTCCATCTCTTGGAAGTGATTTTATCAATTGCTTCATCAATCCCAATTTTATGTGAAGAGGTGGTAGAAGAACTTTATGGGAAGATACCAAAGTTTTTCGGAGGAAATTTTTTTTCACCGACTGTTAGCACCCTCGGCTGCCAACTCTTCTTGGTCCAGTGATTTTGTCGGTCTCGACTGTCCCATAGACACAGAAAACAAGGGTATTTTGTATACCCAGCTTTTTGCCCGAGCAGCATGCACAAGACCTTCAAGTCCCCACACACTTGCCAACCATAGTCTTGATATTTAAGTTTACGAAGAACCAATTCCAAGTTCTCGTAGGTTTCCTTCAAGAATGACCTACAGGTATGGAAGCGTAAAAACCGAGTAAAACTGCTTTGAGACTTCTTTTTGAAGAATCTATAAAAAGACGCCATTGCTCTGAATCATATTGGATTTTAAATTGACCCATCAGACCTTCGACATCGATGCAATAAACCAACTTGTCTTCCTGGGCGAAGTAAGGAACAAACTCCTTTTCACGATGTGTGAACCATGAAGATGACACTCCTGGCAACAATAAATTCCTGCTTTTCAGCCTTGATCCGAGTAACTCAGCGGCATCTTTGGGAAGCTTCAAGTCTCTTACCAAATCCTTCATCTCCTGAGAAAACTATTTTGGTCTTGTATCATCTTCAAAGTCAGAACTTGATTCGTCATCTGGTTCAGGTATGACTTCACCTTCATCAGAGCTAGGTATCTCTTCCAAGGTATTAGGGGGCTTGGGTACTGGTATATCTGTGCCATGGTATATCTGTGTGGGGATGGGACGAATTGCTGAGTGAAGATTGGGGTATGAAATGGAATGCTTCCATTTGGAATTAAACCCTTTCACATCGCATGAACAAAAGTAACAGTCATCACTATGGTTGTTTTGCTCTCGCCATACCATAGGAATCCGATAATGGAAAGATTTTTTTTCTTACCCTTGAACCAGTTTCGGAGATCCTCAACACACCGTTTGCACACTTTGAGGCGCCCAAACTTTATCTTGATCTCAAATTTTTAGTCCAAAGTATGCAAAGTATACATTTTTTCACAAAGTCTGTAATATTCTGCTGTTGCTTCAACACTGTGTATTCACCAGATGAAACAGACACTGTCTGGCGAATTAATACACTTTTACGGAGCCATAACATAACGGTTGAAGAATGACTAGCTAACACGAATTGCGCTGAAAAAATGTGAACAGCCTAGAACCAAGAACCTGATGATGATTCGTGCACAAGTGTGGCATGCAGGAGACGTCTGTACAGGAGACGTCTGTACAGGTGACGTCTGTACAGGAGACGTCACAGTGCTGGCCACGCCCCCTGCACTGACCGGAGCTGCTGCTGTGTCTCCCTCCCACTGGATTCTTCAGGAAAGATTAACCCCTTCTACCATTAGAAGAACAGACTTAAAACTTGGTCAGCAATATATACATAAGCTAAGCATCAGATTTACAGTGCTATTTTTTTTTTTTTTACATAACTCGGACAAACCCTTTAAGGTTTTTTTGGCATTTTAAATCTTAAATGCACTTATGTGAATTAATTAATAGTAATTTGGACTTTAAATTTGGTTAAAAATCCATCATATAAAAAAATACCAAAAATTAAAAAAATTTGATTATATTTGAAGACAATTTTGCATGTTGTGGCAAATCATGACGTCTAGGAGTTTTTTCAATATTTTATTTGTTTTCTGCACACCAGAATACATGGAAATTAGATGAAAATATTCAAACAGCTTTTTAGTCGCAGACCTGTGATCCACTTCGGCCTCGCGCCAGTAGGTACGCCCATTGTAGTCCACCAAAAAGGTGCGGCACACGGCCAGGTCCTCCTTCAACGATCGCATAATGCGCACAAAATGATGCGGCATCCTGATGCCGGCCGTCGCTAATGACAACCGATGACAGAACGCCCTCCCCATCGGCATCACGCGAAGGCCAAGTGACCCAAAAGTTACGCAAAGTCTTTGTAAACGCAGCTTCGATGTGTCTAGGGGCCCGTACTACCAAACTCCGCAACACATCGATCTTATCGGCCGGCAAGCAGAAAACCCTCTCCAACGTGTCGATTTCTATCCTCAGAAAGGACAAACATCTACAGGGACCTTCAGTCTTTTCTTCCACCAGCGGAATACCAAAATCCGCCGCAACCTCCCGAAACGTGGCGAGCAGTTCAGCGCAAACCGTAGAATCATCTGGTTCCACGAACAGGAAGTCGTCCAGGTAACGTACCATGGAGTTCTCACCTGCCCGCTGATGTACCACCCAATCCACGAAAGACGCAAACAGTTCGAAATAACGACAGGAGATGGAGCACCCCATCGACAGGGATCAATCAAATACTCCCCCTGAAAGGAGCAGCCCAGCAAGTGGTAGCAGTCAGGATGGATGGAAAGCAACCGGAACGTCGCTTCCACATCCACCCTGGACCAGCGTCCCTAACCAGCTGAAGCGCTTCATCAAAAGATGCATATCGTATACGACAAGCATCCTTGCCTATACCAGCGTTAACTGAAGCACCCGACGGATATGACAGATGGTGAATCATCCTGAATTTACCTGTCTTCTCCTTAGGGACCAGGCCCAAAGGAGAAATCCTCAAGTTGGGGGAAAGGTTAATCCATGAAAGGGCCTCGCCATCCTCCCCAACTGCTCCACCTTCTCCGCCAACACCCTTTCATGTTCCACGCTGACCCCACATTTCCAGAAATCAATGGGAAGTCTGATGGCTCGTGGGTAATCGGAAAGCCAAAGAAGAACCCGTCCCACAGCGGCTCAGCCGCACAGCGACTTGGATATATACCGAGCCATGGGAGCATCGCGGGAACACGCACCAGTGAAACCCCGACCGGCAGGCTTAGCCGCAGCACCTGATCCTTTTTTAAAATGGCGGAACAAGGGGTGGGGGCCCCCACACCCAGAACATTCATGCCGGAAACACCATGCTGATGCCCAACAGCACCCTTTACGTCTGACCGCCGACCCCCCCCCCCGGTGCCCTGGTGACAGCGGCTCCAACAAACAGATGGTACCCCAGGACGAGCCGGGGTCATCAAAAACAGCCACAAGTTGGTATCCTGTACATCAAATCGCATACCCGGGCGGATCGCCATTTTTTTACGGAACTGGTGATCGTAGCGGAACCAGCCCTGCCCGCCATACACTTTATAGGCACCCCATATGAGGTCCAAGTATGTAAATGAAAAACTACGCTCAGGGTAACGCTTGCATAAGATACCGCAATACGCCAGGAAGCCCTGCATCCAATTTCCAAACGTACGCGGCAACAATTTTTCCTTCTCTTTATCCTTCCCGTCAGACCCAGACTCAGGCTTCCTAGGGCGATCCACTGACTCCCTATCCGGGGAGATCAACGACAGGACGTCCACATACTCCCCTTTCCATATTTTTTCTCGCACCTCTGTCGTCACCTGCAAACCTAGCGGCAACAATTCACAAGTAGCCACACCACATTACATTAGGGCGTGCAGACCCTGGCACGCGCAGCCTGTTACATTAGGGTGTGCAGACACTGGCATGCGCAGCCTGTTACATTAGGGTGTGCAGACACTGGCGTACGCAGCCTTTTACTTTAGGGTGTGCAGACACTGGCGTCCACAGCATGTTACATTACAGTGTGTAAACACGGGTGCGTGTAGCCCATTACATTAGGGTGTGCAGACACTGGAGTGCGCAGCCCGTGACATTAGGATGTGCTGACACTGGAGTGCGCAGCCCGTGACATTAGGATGTGCCGACACTGGAGTACGCAGCCCGTGACATTAGGGTGTACAGACACCGGCGCTCGCGGACAGCCCATTACATTAGGGTGTGCCGTAGTGAGAGGGAAGGAGCAGAAGCACAGTGTAACGAGAGGGATGGGGTGGAGGCAGAGTGTAGTAACGAGAGGGAAGGGGCAGAGGCACAGGGTAACGAGAGGGATAGGGTGGAGGCACAGTGTAGTGGAACCAAGAGGAATGGGGCGGAGGCTCAGTGTAGAGAGAGGGATGGGTCGGAGGCTCAGTGTAGAGAGAGGGATGGGGCAGAGGCACAGTGTAGCGATGAGAGGGATGGGGCGGAGGCTCAGTGTAGAGAGAGGGATGGGGCGGAGGCTCAGTGTAGAGAGAGGGATGGGGCGGAGGCTCAGTGTAGAGAGAGGGATGGGGCGGAGGCACAGTGTAGCGATGAGAGGGATGGGGCGGAGGCACAGTGTAGCGAGAGAGATGTGAGAGATCCAGCAGTCATCGAAATCTTCAGCTCTCTAATCCAGCTCTCTCTCCACCAGGGATCTCAAACTCCGGCCCCCAGTATGTTTCTGATCTCCACCTCCCATGATTCTCTGAGCATTTATTGCATTTACTGAATTCTGGGACCTGTAGGCAATAAACGTGTGGGGGCAGAGATCCTGGTCTACACCAATATACAGCAATATCTGCTGTCACGTTTCCGCATCACAGAGCAGAAACACAGATACTAATCATAACAATGTAAGCAGATAAAGTGCCGTATCACCATCAGGTGCCACAAAGCAATCAGACACATTCTGCATCTTGTGTCCCAGCGGACGCACAGAAAAGGGAAGTGAAAGTCTCGTTATTCCTGCGTCTTCCTGTGTGATATAACGCACTGATAGAAATATACTAACACATGCGTTTTGGGCAAAAGAAAAAAAGGAAATTGTTAGTAGCGTTCACTTCGGGAACCTGCGAGGCGACAACTGTCACTGAACATCTGGCTATCACTGATAGGGGGCGCAAGGGAGACAGCGAGGCCTGTGACTGGAGGGGGCTTTATCCCCAAAAGTGCAGGATCATAGAAAAGCAAATCTTTGGCAGCGGGACAACGTCAACCTGTCCCTCTGGCTCTATGTGTGCAGTGTTACAAAGCTGGTGCTAACTTAACCAGAGCTGTTGTAAACTTACCAGAGCCGTGACTGATTAGGCCTGTGACCTTCCCGACCCATACCCTTAACCGGAATATAAATAAAAAACAAACACTTATATAAGTTGGAAAGGGCCACAGCTTTATTTTAAATTAACATAACATATAACTTGCAGTGCTTTGTGTAACCATTCTGCCCTACCGCACCAATGCAATAGATAGTTCCACCAGTAAAACAGCCATGAGCTCGCCCCAGCGCAAGCGAGGTTAGTCACCCCAGAGCCTCACCCGGAGGCGGCTTATCCGACCTTAAAGCACCGCTGACCAGGAATCCCTCCAATGCCAGGGGCAGCCCTAGTGGCTGCCCCTGCACCCCACCGCAGACAGCGCCTCCTCCACTCATCAAACCAAACCTGCAAAAAATATATCCAAACCAATCTCTGTGAGATGAACTCCATCTCCCCAATGACGTTGCGATTGTCGCCCTCCAGCTCCGTATGGCAAATCGACACCCCCCCAGACTCTGTACAAATCTAGAGACCTCCCGGTTGACCCTTCTACGAGCCCTGTCGAAAGCCCTCGGGGCCGCAAACTCGTCCCAGCGGGGGCAAGATACTGTCTCTGAAAAAAGCTAAAGACAAACCTCAAAAAGTGGCGAAGCAGCAGGCCAGATCAAGCTTTATGGAGCTAATCAAGTCTACTGACCTAAGGGTCCCCAGGTCGCTCCCCCCCCAGCATGCACCACTAAGACCACATCCTTCGAAACCCGGCCTGCCAAATGCTCACATTCCCCAACCACCTGGGCCCAACGCAAACCCTGTATACCCATCCAACTAATCCTTGCCACGTCCGCTAGGAAACCCAGGCTCCTGCCATGCGGCCGTTGCTCAGCCCGCTTGGCCACCCAATGCACGTATGAGTACCCAAGTATCCAAACCGTCCACGGAGAAGAACCTGTAATCACAAAAGGTTAGGGCGCACATTGGAATGAAAATAATCCGAATGACATCTACCCAAACGACGAATCATGTTGTCCGAGCCAGCATCCGCCGCCATCGTTGACGTGCCAATGTGAAAAGAATGCGGAGCGAACAGCTTCGGATCGTAACCCAAAAAACCAATGCAACACTTAAAGATTGACGAAAACTGGTACCTCGTCAGGGGGGCCCCCGAGACATGAACCAAAAATGAACCCCCAACTACCGGGCGAACACCTAAATACTCGCGGGCCAAAACTACAGGACATTCAACCCCCCCGACCACACACAGGGGGATTAGAGAACCTCGGCCCAATTGATCTGTCTTGGACCTAGAAATCAACAACTGCAACCGATCCGACAAAAACGTGACATGCTCCAGGTGCAAAGCAGAAGGCATCCGAGCATTAGGACCACCAACTCCCCTACCCTTAGAGCACCATAGAAACAAAGGGCAAACGCCACCCGGAACAAACAAGCCTCAAACTGGTCCCTACAAATAGATCCCAAAGCCTCCAACAATCCCAAGAACAGCCTCCCGGACGCCTGACCTCCGGAACCATAGTTCTTCGCCAGCACTGAACAATACGACAACAGAAAATCATTCCCCACGTCTTCCCATCCGACCGCCCTGCACAAAAAGGAAAGAGCAGACAAAACTCTGGCTGCTCCGGAACCAGAACCCCCTCGCTCATGAAGAGAGCAAAGATGCACCAGCGTCGCCCACCTGCGATCCTCAGCAGTCTGCCAACCCCTCTCGTCCGCAGCCACGAACCCCCACGCTCACCAGACCTGAGAATAGGAACTCCACGTTGCCGCTGACAGAACCTTCCAATAAGAGCCTCATTCCAGCGAAGCGAGGGTCCAAAGCCAAGAAGGAAACAGAGTTGCAGTTTTCGTCGCTCCCGGAGCCACCTGCCAAAAGCGGTCCCACTGGAACCGGGAGAGAGCGTCAGCAACTACATCCTGCACACCCGGAACATGCCTAGCCTGCAACCACACATTACGCTCAAGGCAGCGCAGTACCAGGTGTCTCAAAAGAGCCAAGACGGGAGGGGTACTGGATGACGAACGATTAACCACCTAAATCACACCCAAATTGTCCGTCCAGAACACCACCTGTCTATTAGCCAACCGCTCCCCCCACAGTTTCAGGGCCACCAACAGTGGGATCAGCTCCAAAAACATTAAATTCCGAATCAAGTCCGAAGAGAACCACTCCACGGGCCAAGTTTGCGTGCACCATTCCCCTTGAAAATAGACCCCCGAAGCCATGAGCACCTGACGCATCACCAGAGCTTGAGGGACCCATTGTCCGCCTCCTGCCAATACGTCAGCCTATTGTAATTCAACAAAAAGGACTGCCAGACAACGAGGTCCGCTCGCAAAGAACCGGTGATACGCACGAAATGTTGCGCTGCCCGAATACCTGCAGTCAGTGACCTAATAACAACTGGAGCTCGGAAAGACGTAACTTTGCGACCCCCCCCCCCTCCCCGAGCCCTAACCACCAACCGCAGCAGATCCTGGATCTTCTGCAATGGTAGCCGAAAAACCCTGAGCACCGTGTCGATCTCCATGCCTAAAAAGGCAATAAACCGACCGACTAGGGCACTCTGTTTTATCTTCAGCCAGTGGCACCCCGAAATCCCTTGCCACATCTCGAAAAACCTGCAGCAGCGCAGTCAACTGAATCTGACGGTCCAACGAAAAGAAAGTTGTTGAGATAATGGACCACCGAATTCCGCTCAGCACGCCAGCATACCACCCAGTGCAAAAAGGAAGAAAACAGCTCAAAATAATAATATGAAATCGAGCAGCCCATGGGAAGACAGCGATCATAGTAATACCGGCCACAAAACGCACAAACGAGTAAATGGTAGCAGTCAGGCCTAATCGGCAACACCCGAAAGGCAGACTCCACATCGGCATTGGCAAGCAAACAACCAGGTCTAGCATCCCTCACGAGCTGCAAAGCCTCGTCAAAAGAGGAATACTGCCCGACAGTCTTCCCTGCCAATGCTGTCATTAACCGAAAACCTGGCCGGATAAGACAGATGGTGGATCAGACGGAACTTGCCCTTCTCCTTCTTGGGCACAACACCCAATGGAGAAACCCAGAGATTGGGGAAGAGAAGCTCCGCAAATGGGCCCACCATTCATCCTAGCCGCACTTCACCCGCCAGCCTGTTTGCCACCACCACCGCGTGCTGCCTGGCGGAAATCTGATTCCGGGAAAACTGGGGAAAGTCTGAATACACATGCGGGATAACGAAACCATCTCAAACGCTCCAGCAATAAAATTACACTCTGCCTATTGGGGTACATGCCGAAGCCAAGGAAGCGGGGCCCACACGGTCACCAGCGTTTTCCCTCTTATTAACCTGTCCCCGACCGGAAGGTCGGAGAGCTGAACCCTGTACTTTCTTAAAACACCTAAACGCCGGGTGGGACCCCCCACAGATCGAACAGTCGTGCCAAAACTTACAATTGGAGGACCAGCGGCAGGTGGACTCATTAAAGAGCCAACACCACCCCTTTCCAATCCCCGCTGGCACTTCTGGGGTCCTAGGTAGGGATGAGCTGTTCGGGTTCGGACGGTTCGGAGTTCGGCCCGAACTTTGGCAGTTCGAAAGTTCGCAAACTTCGAACTTTTTGGGTGTGTTCGGTTCGAGTTCGAAAAAAGACATTTTGAAAAAAGTATAAAAAATGATTGAAAAATACTAAAAAATCTAGAAATAAAGAGACTCTTTACTGCAGAATATTATAAGCAATGGTTTATTAGATATTGAATTAAAAACTAATGTCTAGGTGCAAAGATTCTCACCTCTAAATGACCTTTTTTTTTCAAATGGCATAACAACAACAGATGTTTTAGTCTGGTCTAATCAATTTGATACATTTTATGTAGAATGAAGGTGTGGGGTGTCTGCTTCTGTTCTGAGTGAGTAATTTCCCTCCTAAAACTTCCTAATATGCTGCATTTAACTGCTGTGTGAAAAAAAACAAAATTTCCTCATTGCCCGCTTTTAACATCTAAAGCAATGTTATTTTTCACCTCTGGATTAAACATTCACAGGGTAATTCAGAGAGCGGTGAAAAGCAGGAGAATAACTGGAGAATGGAAAATTCTAGGTCAAGTTCTCCTGGCTTTCACCTCTCTCTCAGGGTTGTTCAGAGAAAGGTGAAAACCAGGAGAATGGCAGGAAAAGAGAACAATCTGGACCAAATAGCCGATTTGGAAAGTGAGATAAGGCTAGGGTCAGACTAACGCATTTTTCACAGCGACCGTAAAAAAATGCATCGGAACGCATTGCCGTATTTTTTCACGGAATGCGCGAAAACAGTCATAAGATGCGCATTTTTGTGCGTGATTTTTTACGGATCCAAACCAGGAAACTTTGGGTGTCTGGACGTTATGTTGGCCGGACATGAGCAGGGTCTGACGTCTCCAAATCACGCACACACGCCGCTAGTGGACGCAGCGCACTCTGTACGTCCGTACTAGCGGTTCTGCGTTCTCGAAAAAATGCGTTCATTTTCCATTTGCGTTGCGCAGCCGGACTTTCGTGCGACCGTACTTCGTATATTGGCCGTCATTGCCCGTCATTTGCTGCTAGTGCGGCCGTGATTAAGTGCGCCTAAACGCACGTTAAAAATTCGCTAGTCTGACCCTAGCCTAAATGGGAGAATTTTTCTGGTTTGGCTATTTTGACCTAGAATTTTCCATTCTCCAGTCATTCTCCTGCTCTTCACCGCTATCTGAATAACCCTGACAGGGTTATTCCGAGAAAGGTGAAACTCAGGAGAATGACTGAAGATAAAATTCTAGGTCAAAATAGCCGAACCAGAAAAATTCTCCCATTTATCTCACTTTGCAAATCGGCTATTTGGTCTAGAATTTTCCATTCTCCAGTCATTCTCCTGCTTTTCACCGCCAAAAAATCAGTAAACTTTTTCTGCGTGTCCGAAAATGTCTCCTCTTTTCATACAGACTGCCGCCCCAAGCAGTTGTTTATGGATAGATTAAAGGAAAACTGTTTACCATCATTTGAAACGTCTTTTTTTTTTTTTTAAGTGTTTCTATACATCCTAGAAATCCGCCACTTCACAGGCAGGTTATGGGGACCTCCTAGGCACGATATTTGAAGGAATTTTTCGGCACTACCTGGACCCCCATACACCTTTTATGGCAAATATCTAGCATATATGCCCTCTTGGAGGGCACTCTAAAAACCGAATTTTCAGCCCCATTGACTTGCATGGAGTTTGAGTTCGGGTTCGGACCCGAACATATGGAAAGTTCAGGTTCGGGCCCGAACCGAACTCGGGCGGTGTTCGGCTCATCCCTAGTCCTAGGTGCAGCAGATCCTGGATAGGGAGCCACCGCCGGCTGACTAGGCGTCATAAGGAGCAGCCACACGTTAGTGTCCTGCACATCAAAGCGGAGCCCAGGACGCGCGACACCATTTTCTAAAGGAACTGCTGGTCATAGCGGAACCAGCACTGGCCCCTGTAAACTTTATACTCTCCTCAAATCAAATCAATATACGCAAAAACCGACATGCTTCGATCCGGGAAACGTTCACACAAAATTGCACAATAAGCCAAAAAGCCCTGAAGCCAATTGCCAAATGTGTGCGGCAGTTTCTTCAACTTATCCTTTTCCTCAGTGAAGGGATCCGGCCGCCTAGGGCGGCCTACAGTCTCCCTATCCAGGGAAATCAGCGTAAGCGCATCCACGTACTCTCCTTTCCAGATCTTGTCCCGAACCTCACTAGTGACCTGCAGACCCATGGGAGACAACTCACATGACCCATAAGACCACACTAGGACCCCACGTCCAACAACCCAGACCCAGCGGACATCTCAGGACCCCCAACGCCGGAAGGTGCGAGGACCACCGACACCATGACCGGAACCCCAACAGGGGCAGGTGCAGGAGGAACAACCGAGGTGGCCGCTGAAGCCCCAAAGGCAGCTGGGGCCATGACGCTAACTGGAGCAGGTGCAGGGACCCCCAAAGCACCCGACGCCGGGACCCCAACCAAAGCAGGCCCAGGAACCCCAACCGAAGCAGGTACCTGCGTATCTCCAGCCCCTGGAATCCCCTGCGAGAAAATGGTCGCCGGCACGGCCCCAGTCAAAGAAGCAGACCCCACCTCAGACCTGGGCACAGGTACCCCAGAACCGGCCACCGACTCATCCTGCCAGTGCCTACGAGCTGCAACCAGGGTTTCCATCAACCCCACAGGTAAAGAGCCAGCAGTGCCAGACGACCTACCACTTGCAGAGCCACTCGAGCCCGTGACAGCCCCCAGGTCAGACTCACGTGCCACCAAGAGAAGGGAGGAACCACCAGCAGCCACCGTGACATCAGGCATCGACCGATCCAGTAATGGGCGAACAGCTTCCCCACATCTAGCATGAACCGGCACCTCAGGTCTCCCACTGGAACCAGGAATCAAGCCAAGACCCCCAAGAACTCCATCAGCTCTGCCCAGAGGAACATCATGCAGCGCTGGTCCCTGCACAGCCACTGCCGTCGGATCCACATTCAAATTCGGGCCAGAACGAGCCCCTTGACGCCTACTCCCGCTGTTCCGATGGGCGCCGGCGCCGCATCCTGTATATAGTCACTATATTCTATGTTTAAAGGTGCATTCTGTATATAGTCACTATATTATATGTTTACAGGTGCATTCTGTATATAGTCACTGTGTTACATGTTTACAGGTGCATTCGGTATATAGTCACTGTGTTACATGTTTACAGGTGCATTCTCTGTAGGAAAATGAGTATCGTGCCAATGAGAATTTTGGGAAACGATCTCAAGAAAGAACTCAAACTAAAGTGGGAAGTTATAGCCCTGGAAAAATACCTAAAAGAAAAAATAGTCCCCAGAGGTCTCAGATACACCAAGGGACCTGCGTTCGGGAAAGAACTAGATTGCTTTATGGAAAAGTGGGGCTTAATGCTGGAGGGATTCTCCATTAGAACAATAGAAGCAATTATAGAAGAGAGAAAGTTGAACTTGAAAGAAACGAACCTATCCATCGAAGACCTAAATGCCAAGCTAACAACCACTTCTACGGAGGCAGAGATAAAAGAATTCTCAGAAAGAATGGAAGCATCTTTAGCCAAATTGATAGAAAGGAAAAAGAAAAAATATCAGAGACGTGCTAGATTATGAAAAAGGTAATGTCCGGAAACTCATACAGACAGAGCAAGATAACCAGACAGAAGACACCGCGGAAGAGAAAGAACTCATTATTGAGAAAAAAATGTGCACCTATTCTGTTAGATCGAATGGAAGGGTCTACACACCGCATCCACCAAGACGGCAGCCTAGGAGAAGACCTTTCGCTAAAACAAAATTCCAAAACATCTGCAGAGAGACACCAGAGAAAATTGGAACGAGGGGAGGACGGAAGAATGGATCTATATACCTAGGAGGCAAGACCATACGCAACATTTTAGAAGATTTAACCATCGAGGTTGGGAGTCAAAAAGGACCATGATGGGACAACAACAGGACACGTAAGACCCCATGGAATTCATACCACCAGGAGACTCACCAAAGAGTTTGGCATCAAGAAAACCAGAACAAACCAATACATCGACGTGGGTTTCCTACTAGAAGACAATATAACGATAATGCACATCAGGATACGCCACAATACGATCCAAGAGAGGTGGATTTTCAGTGGGTCTCACCGAAGGAACAAAGAAAGTGGAAACCGCGGCAGCCTGGAGTCCAAAAAGAACAGAGAGAGCAAGAAGAGTAAGAAAAAGAGAAAGACACCTTCACACCCAAGGGAAAAGACCAAGAGAAAGGTACGAGGCGTAGAGGAGGAAGAAGATCCCGAACCACAAAAACACAGAGCGGCGGAGGTATCTTTAATCAGACTGAAAAGACTCACCAAAGAACAAGAAAACGTCCTGCGAAAAGGTCTAAAGTTTGCACGAACCAAACACATCAGTCATTTCGATATGTATATCGATCTCCAGAGGTTCAAAAGAACTCTATGCCTGAAAATGTATTGCCTGAAAAATCCCATCGAGAGAGAAAATCCAGGGGGAATATACTAAAACACAGATTTTATAGAAAAATCCTAGTTTTTCCCTAGGTTCATGATTTTGCAAGAAATTGGTACCTTCGAAAAGATGGTGATGCAAAATATACAGAAAATTGAAGTCAACACGAAGAAAAATAATCTAACTGTCCAAGAAACCAAAGCACTAAGACAATTAACAGAAGACAAGGAAATCATCATAAAACCGGACAAGGGAGGAGGCACGGTGATATTATCTACAAAATACTACGAAGAAGAGGCCTACAGAATCTTAAATGACAGCACTACATATAAGAAACTGAAAGGGGACCCCACACTCGAGATAAAGAACAAATTCGACAAATTCCTAGACAAGGGTTATGCTCTAGGAATTATCAATAACAACGAATATAAGTACATGAAGATAAACCACCCCCGACGACCAGTATTTTATCATCTACCTAAAATACACAAGGACTCCAAGAAACTTCCAAGAAGACCAATAGTGTCTGGTATAGACTCCGTATCCAGTCGATTGTCAGAATATATCTATCAACTATTACAACTCTATGTGATCAAGACCACCTCACATCTAAAAGACACCCTCCAACTTTTTCAAGATTTGGAGAAAATAGACTGGAAAGAGCACTACATTCTAGTGACTAGTGATGTAAGTGCTCTGTACAGCAATATACCACATAGAGAAGGAATCATGGCCTTCAAAAACATCTTGGAGAAAGACAACAATCTCCCCTCAGAACAAGTAGAGTACATTTCGGAAGGAATTGACCTCATCCTTACGAACAACTACTTTTGGTTTAATGAAGACTTTTTTCTGCAAACAAAAGGAAATGCGATGGGAACAAAATTCGCCCCAAGTTTTGCGAACCTTTTTATGGTGGAGTGGGAGGAGCCTCTAGTACAAAGTGGTGGAAACCACATAGTTCTATATAGAAGGTACATTGACGACATCTTCATGGTATGGGGAGGAGGAGAACAGCTTGGAGAAGTTCCTGGATGAAATGAATAATAGAAACGTCAACATCAAACTAGATACGCAATGGAGTAAAAATTTTTTAGATTTAACAATCTACGCAGCAGGGGACAAAATAGCCACCAAAACTTATTTTAAACCAGTGGATTGCAATAATTTTATAGACAAAACCAGCTGTCATTTGGATAGATGGCTGGAGGGGGTGCCTAAAAGCCAAATCCTTAGAATACGTAGGAACTGCACTAATATGGACACTTTCAATGAACAAGCAGACAGGTTACAGAAGGCCTTTGAAGAAAAGGGGTATGACAAAAGGCCTACTTGAAGCAACTAAGGATGAAATACAAAAAAGAGGAAGGACTTTCTGGAGTATAAGAATAAAAATGGGGATACCAGGAAAAAAACACAACACCCTGTGATATTCACGTACAATCAACAAATAAAGCTATTAGAAAGATCATTAATAAATACTGGCCCATACTCAGGCAGGACCCAACATTAACAGATGGTCTTCCAGTAAGACCACATTTTGTCTGCAGGGGAACAGGGAACCTTAAGAAGACGATTACCAGAAGTGAATATCCAGCAAAGCAGAATAGAAAAAGATTACTTTGGGATCCAGAAAGGGTTCCACGGCTGCGGGAACTGCCTCAGTTGTAGGAGCACTGGTAACAAAAAAAGAATAATCAAAGATATCGATTACAAAGGAGGCAGATGGAAAATCCGCGACGTCCTAACCTGCTTTTCAAATAATGTCCTGTACCTACTGATATGCCCATGTGGCCTCAAATATATTGGGAGGACAACCCGAGCCCTCAATGTCAGAGTGAGGGAGCGTATCAGGAACATATCCAAAGGACTTGAAACCCACAGTTTACACTTTAAAAAAGCACACAATTGTGATCCAAGGAACCTCCAATTTCTGCCATTAAAGAAAATTTACAAGCAAAGAAGAGGAAGAGACATGACCAAGCTTCTAGTCCAGGGCTCAAAATTTCAAGTACCAAGCTACTAGCCAGACCTTAAGAGTTACTCGCCACCAGTTGCCCCACATACCCTGCGCTAAACTTCACCCCTAAACACTCCTTAAATTATCTTATGAAATTTCACCGTTAAAGGTTTTATTCAGAATAAAGTTACAAAAATAAATAACATTAATACCCAGGTATCAGCCCCAGATAAGTAGTATCATCCATGAAGTACAGACTCCTCTCCAACAGTTTTTAGGACCAAATAATTTTGTGGTTTATGCATCCGATATATCAAGTGTAACAATACTCTCATTATTCATAGGCCAGGTTATCACTAGAGGTTAGACCCCAAAGTCAGGTTTCCCCCTTGGATGCTTATACAGTTGGATCCATTAATATTTGTGAGCGATACTTCCATCCCCGTTCTTTTTTTGCTCCTTCTGTATCTCCCATTTTTCTTAATAGATTTATTTTGCATACCCTCAAAAGCCTATGCCTCCACTTCACCAATTATGGCCCCTCACGGGAGTTGTAGTAGCGGCACTGATTTTGGCGTCACTCCCGGTGCA
This sequence comes from Leptobrachium leishanense, assembly GCA_009667805.1. Classification (NCBI taxonomy): domain Eukaryota; kingdom Metazoa; phylum Chordata; class Amphibia; order Anura; family Megophryidae; genus Leptobrachium; species Leptobrachium leishanense. The sequence goes on along the minus strand of CM019063.1, from coordinate 49,262,664 downwards.
CTGGCAGCTCAGCAGCTTTTTACTTTCCCTTAGTTTACACCAGGGGTGGGGAACCTTTTTTTCTGCCAAGGACCCCCCTTTAATTAATTTCTCTCCCCACTTTAATTTCTTCCTCCCTTTAATTCATTTCTTTTGCCCAATTCATCTCTCTCCCCATTTATTTCATTTCTCTCTCCAATTCATCTCTCTCCCCATTTATTTCATTTCTCTCTCCAATTCATCTCTCTCCCCATTTATTTCATTTCTCTCTCCAATTCATCTCTCTCCCCATTTATTTCATTTCTCTCCCCATTTATTTAATTTCTCTCTCCAATTCATCTCTCTCCCCATTTATTTCATCTCTCTCCCCATTTAGTTCATTTCTCTCCCCATTTAGTTCATTTCTCTCCCCATTTAGTTCATTTCTCTCCCCAATTCATTTCTCTCCCCATTTATTTCATTTTTCTCCCCATTTATTTAATCTCTCTCCCCAATTCATCTCTCTCCCCATTTATTTCATTTCTCTCTCCAATTCATCTCTCTCTCCAATTCATCTCTCTCCCCAATTCATCTCTCTCCCCAATTCATCTCTCTCACCAATTCATCTCTCTCCCCAATTCATCTCTCTCCATTTATTTCATTTCTCTCTCCAATTCATCTCGCTTCCCATTTATTTCATTTCTCTCCCCATTTATTTAATTTCTCTCCATTTATTTCATTTCTCTCCCCATTTATTTAATCTCTCTCCAATTCATCTCTCTCCCCATTTATTTCATTTCTCTCTCCAATTCATCTCTCTCCCCATTTATTTCATTTCTCTCTCCAATTCATCTCTCTCCCCATTTATTTCATTTCTCTCTCCAATTCATCTCTCTCCCCAATTCATCCCTCTCCATTTATTTCATTTCTCTCTCCAATTCATCTCTCTCCCCATTTATTTCATTTCTCTCCCCATTTATTTCATTTCTTTCCCCATTTATTTAATCTCTCTCCCCAATTCATCTCTCACCCCATTTATTTTATTTCATTTCTCCCCCCCCAATTAATTTCTCCCCAATTCATCTCTCTCCCCAATTCATCTCTCTCCCCCAATTCATCTCTCTCCCCCAATTCATCTCTCTCCCCCCCAATTCAGCTCTCTCCCCCAATTCATCTCTCTCCCCAATTCAGCTCTCTCTCCCCAATTCAGCTCTCTCTCCTCCAATTCAGCTCTCCCCCCCAATTCAGCTCTCTCTCCCCCAATTCAGCTCTCTCCTCCCCAATTCAGCTCTCTCTCTCTCCCTCCAATTCAGCTCTCTCTCCCCCCCAATTCAGCTCTCTCTCCCTCCAATTCAGCTCTCTCTCCCTCCAATTCAGCTCTCTCTCCCACCAATTCAGCACTCTCCCCCCCCAATTCAGCTCTCCCCCCCAATTCAGCTCTCTCCTCCAATTCAGCTCTCTCCCCCCAATTCAGCTCTCTCTCTCTCCCCCAATTCATCTCTCTCTCCCCCATTCAGCTCTCTCTCTCCCCCAATTCAGCTCTCTCTCCCCCATTCAGCTCTCTCTCTCTCTCCCCCAATTCAGCCTCTCTCTCCCCCCATTCAGCTCTCTCTCTCCCCCAATTCAGCTCTCTCTCCCCCAATTCAGCTCTCTCTCTCCTCTCCCCCCCAATTCAGCTCTCTCTCTCCCCCCCTCAATTCAGCTCTCTCTCTCCCCCCAATTCAGCTCTCTACCCCCAATTCAGCTCTCTCTCTCTACCCCCAATTCAGCTCTCTCTCTCTCCCCAATTCAGCTCTCTCTCCCCCAATTCAGCTCTCTCTCCCCCCCAATTCAGCTCTCTCTCTCCTCCAATTGAGCTCTCTCTCTCCCCCAATTCAGCTCTCTCCCCCAATTCAGCTCTCTCTCTCCCTCCAATTCAGCTCTCTCTCTCCCTCCAATTCAGCTCTCTCGCTCTCTCCCCCCAATTCAGCTCTCTCTCTCTCCCCCCAATTCAGCTCTCTCTCTCTCCTCCCCAATTCAGCTCTCTCTCTCTCTCTCCCCCAATTCAGCTTTCTCTCTCTCCCCAAATCAGCTCTCTCTCTCCCTCCAATTGAGCTCTCTCCTCTCCCAATTCAGCTTCTCTCTCTCCCCCAATTCAGCTCTCTCTCTCCCTCCAATTCAGCTCTCTCTCTCCCCCCAATTCAGCTCTCTCTCCCCAATTCAGCTCTCTCTCTCCCCCAATTCAGCTCTCTCTCCCCCCCATTCAGCTCTCTCTCTCTCCCTCAATTCAGCTCTCTCTCTCCCCCCCAATTCAGCTCTCTCTCCCCCCAATTCAGCTCTCTCTCTCCCTCCAATTGAGCTCTCTCTCTCCCCCAATTCATCTCTCTCTCTCTCTCCCCCAATTCAGCTCTCTCTCCCCCCCAATTCAGCTCTCTCTCTCCCCAATTCAGCTCTCTCTCCCCCAATTCAGCTCTCTCTCTCTCCAATTCAGCTCTCTCTCCCTCCAATTCAGCTCTCTCTCTCTCCCTCCAATTCAGCTCTCTCTCTCTCTCTCCCCCCCAATTCAGCTCTCTCTCTCTCTCCCCCCAATTCAGCTCGCTCTCTCTTCCCAATTCAGCTCTCTCCCCCCAATTCAGCTCTCTCCCAATTCAGCTCTCTCTCCCCCAATTCAGCTCTCTCCCCCCAATTCAGCTCTCTCTCCCCCCCAATTCAGCTCTCTCTCTCCCCCCAATTCAGCTCTCTCGCTCCCCCCAATTCAGCTCTCTCTCCCCCAATTCAGCTCTCTCTCTACCCCCCAATTCAGCTCTCTCTCTCTCCCCCAATTCAGCTCTCTCTCTCCCTCCAATTCAGCTCTCTCCCTCCAATTCAGCTCTCTCTGTCCCCCCCAATTCAGCTCTCTCCCCCCAATTCAGCTCGCTCTCTCCCCCCAATTCAGCTCTCTCTCTCCCCCAATTCAGCTCTCTCTCTCCCTCCAATTCAGCTCTCTCTCTCTCTCCTCCAATTCAGCTCTCTCTCTCTCCTCCAATTCAGCTCTCTCTCTCTCCTCCAATTCAGCTCTCTCTCTCTCCCCCCCAATTCAGCTCTCTCCCCCCCAATTCAGCTCGCTCTCTCCCCCAATTCAGCTCTCTCCCCCCAATTCAGCTCTTTCTCTCCCAATTCAGCTCTCTCTCCCCCAATTCAGCTCTCTCTCCCCCAATTCAGCTCTCTCTCCCCCCAATTCAGCTCTCTCTCCCTCCAATTCAGCTCTCTCTCTCTCTCCCCCCATTCAGCTCTCTCCCCCAATTCAGCTCGCTCTCTCCCCCCAATTCAGCTCTCTCTCTACCCCCAATTCAGCTCTCCCCCCCCAATTCAGCTCTCTCTCTCCCCCCAATTCAGCTCTCTCTCTCCCCCCCAATTCAGCTCTCTCTCTCCCCCCCAATTCAGCTCTCTCCATTTCACCCCCCTGCCATTTATTTCATCCCCCCCTTACCTCGCGAATAGTAGAATGAGGGGGCGGGGATTATCCACACTCTGAGGCGCTGGATCCTCCTTCACCTGGAAGATGAGGTGAAGCAGGAAGCAGCATGAATCACAGAGTGGATAATCCCCGTCCCCTCATCCTGCAGCGTGGAGGAAGAAAATCCAGAGAGACAGTAAAGTCTGGTAAAGGGGCTGCGGGAGAGAGAATTTGCACCCCCCCCCCCAATTTTTTTCCTTACAGGGACATTCTGTAGCTGGCAGAGAAAATAAGAGGCTGCTGAGCGGCCGGTCAGCGTGCCGGAAATGACTCAGGCAAAGTCTGGCTGGCCCTGAGCACGTTGACGGCAGGAAAAAAAAAGCCGCCGCTGGAATACACAGCGCAGGCAGCACGATGTAATTTATCGTGCTGCCTCCGGGGCATCTCCACTCGCCAGCAGTTAATTTCCTCTCGCAAAATGCGAGCAGGCGAGTGGAAATTTTGAGGGCTGTTCTAGGCAAAGAAGAAATTAAATTAATTTATGATTTTGGAACACTACATCCTGCGGGCCTCAATATGGATTTCAAAATTTGCTATTTTTTTATAAGCTATCCATAACATAATAGATATACGAGAAAAAATCTGAACAAAACGAAGTACAGAAAACAAGTACCGTAAAAGATACAAAAAGGACCTAAATGAAAAACCTTTTATTAGGGTTTATGACACAGTTCTGAGGCTTTTTATTTATCTCTGTCCTTTCTTTGACCTCCAAGTGTCATTGTAATTATGTCTCAAACGACCGATAACTTTCTATCTTCGGTTGACAACCTTAAATGTTGGTGTAAAGATAGTGAATTAGCCTTTACAGATACGAACATACAAGGACTTCCCAGCAATAACAATATACATGGGTCATTTAATTCATTGGATAAACTTATTAAACAGATTAGGGCCCAATGGGAAGTTTCATCCCTACAAAATTTATGTCATCGAACAAATGGTTCCGAGGGGACTAAGAGTACAAAATCCACCGGCAATTTATTTTAAGAAAGAAAGTTTCCAGAAAGAGTGTGAGGAAGTGGCTTTAGAATGCTCAAATAAGTTCATGCAAATCCTAATAAAACATGAACAGGAAGTCTTGGTGGAATTAGAGGAACCAATTAAAAAGGGACTCAAATCAGTACAAGAGTTCAAGCAACAACCCCTCTTTTCTAATCTTGAACAACGTCTGAAGTCCAACCTAGATGAATGCGATGGAAAAAAATCAGACAACGTAAACCTTCTTAATTTTATACGTGATACCTTTTGATTTTAAATCAGGGAACATTTTCAGACATCAAATTAAAAAGAATCTCCCTAAACGGACAGAACTCGCTTCTACTTCCGAATATGAAACTACTGACACGGAGGAGGATATATCAACTCCCAGTACCTCTAACAATAGAGGAATTCTTAAAGAGTGTGAATTTTTTAGATCTAAATCCAATAGACCTGCGATCCCCCCCTCAAGAAAAGAGAAAAAGAGAACGGAAAAGAAACAAATGGAGCAGATTCTAACTAATACACCGACTATTGATCAAGCAGATACCAATTCTAACGATATGCAGATTATCAATTTGACCGATAAAACTTTCTCTAAACATCACCAACAAGTTCTGAAAAAAGGTTTAAACTACATAACGAAATTTAATTCCATTTGAAAGGATTAAAGACGTCCAGGCTGTTTACAAGAAAATTAGCCCTTAAAAAATACCATGCAATACAATTGGAAAAAACATCAAAACGTTATACCTTAGATGAAACAGATCAAGAGGTCTTGGCCATATTAACTGATCTATTTAATGCTGACTCTACACATACTAAGTTCCAAACAGACCTAGCTCTAAAAAGCAAGTTCACTCCATTCTTAGCAGAATATAATTACCATGAAACTTTCTGTAAATCAGTTTGTTATGAAATTGACAAAATTAATATCCGAGAACTACAAGAACTGAGGACAATACGACAATAGAAGAACAACGAGCGCTGTCCGAATTAAAAGATATGAAAGACATCATTATTAAAAGGTCTGACAAAGTAGGTATTATTGTCATCATGAATAAAGATCAGTACTGTAAAATGATACTTAAAATCTTGGAAGATAATACTACATATAAGGTTCGATCTACAGACCCTACCAATATATATTCCAAGGAACTTAAGATATTACTAAATGATGCATTAGAGAAAGAACTGATTTCCAAAAAGGAATTCGAATTCATGCTCCCTAATCAACCAACCATCTCGACATTTTATGGGCTTCCAAAAATACATAAGGGAAGAATACCTCCACCTGGTAGGCCTATTGTATTCAGGCCAAAACAATCTTACACCGAATAGCAGTATTTATGTAGATAAGGCACTTAGAAAAATGGTAGATTCTCTTCCATCTTATATTCGTGATACAAAACAATGTTAAAAACTTTCAACGAAACTATTATAGCAGAAGACTGCATTTTATGCAGCATTGATGTAGAAGCCCTTTATAGTAGCATACCACATGCTCTCGGAATTAACTGTGTCAAATATTTCTTGGAACAAGACGAACGCTTTTCCGAAGAACACCGAACATTTGTGGTTGACCTATTAATGTTTATACTGACACATAATTTCTTTCTATTTGACGGCAAGATTTACCATCAAGAGGTTGGCACAAAGATGGGGACATCTTGTGCACCCACTTATGCCAACCTGTACCTGGGTTGGTGGGAGGAAAAAGTAGTCTTTAGCCCTGAAATGTCGAACTTCTCTAACAATATCGCTATGTGGAAATGCTACATAGACGACATACTGGTCCTTTGGAGAGGGGATATTCGATCATTTGAAGATTTCATTACTAAACTGAACAACAAGCAACTAAATCTGAAATTTACGTTTGAAGCAAATATGGAATCCTTTAACTTTCTAGATATCACAATTAAGAAAAATAACAACACAATTCCCCAAACAAGCCTATATCGGAAACCAACTTCCACGAACAACTTTCTGCAATGGAAAAGTTTCCATCCTAGACCACTAAAAAGTGGAATACCGGTAGGTCAATACCTACGGATACGGAGGATCTGCAGCTCGGAAGTGGATTTCAAAGAGAAAGCTCACCTTCTGAGAAAAGCATTTAAAGAAAAAGGCTATCCCAACAAAGTCCTCAAACGAGCATACTAACGAGCACTCCTAAGTACACGTAAAAGCCTGCTGATAGATACAAAGAAGAAAGAGGATTACAATATCAGACTAATAGGCAACTACGATGTAGGCTGAGAAAAAATAAGAGATCTGCAATAGATTCTGGCCCATCCTTACACAGGACAGACATCTTGGAAAGAAACTGCCATCATCAGTGATAATGACTGCGAGGAGAGCAAAAAATCTTAATGATTTCCTCGTTAAGAGCCATTTTCAGAGATCCAAACCACCAAAATCCAAGTGGCTACAGAGTCCATTAAAAGGGACATATAAATGCGGTAGATGTAAGGCCTGTGCTTTTATTTCTAAAGAATCTAAAACCTTTCAAAACCATGATAACTCCAAATCTTTCATGGTCAACAAATTCTTCAATTGTAGAAGCAAGGGAGTTGTCTACCAGATAACATGCAGCTGTGGTGAGAAATACATTGGCAAGACAATAAGAGAATTTAGGATTAGAATTCTGGAACATAGCAGATCAATCTCGAGACACATCAAATTAGCACATGGAGGGAGAGCTTCTAATTTACAATTTAACCCCTTAAGGGCCGCTGACGTACCCTGTACGTCCTGTCCTCGGGTCTCCCTTAGACCCGCGGACGTACAGGGTACGTCAGCGGTGCCTAATCCCCCTCCCGCCCGATACTCACCTCCCTCGCTGGATCCCTCGGTGATCTGGCAGGGAGGAAGCCTGCCCATGTGATTTACATGGGCAGGCGAGGCTGATGACGTCGCCACGCTGCGTGGTGATGTCATCAGCAGGCGTCCCCATGCAAAGCAATGGAGGGGAGGAGGGCTCCTTTGAAGCCCTCTATCTCCCCAACCATTGCAGCTAGGGAGATGCTTTTTACACCGCTGAAAAGGGGAGAGTCTCCCCTTTTCAGCGGTGTATAGCATTAACTGTTTCGCCGCCGGATCACGTTTTGGCGCCAATTGGCGCCAAAACGCGATTCGAACCTGGAGGGGGGCTGACATCTTGGATGTCAGCCAAGCCTCCAGGTCCCCTCCCACCCACTGACAACCTCACCATATGTGTGAGGATGTCAGTGGGCCAGTTAACCATCTAGCTGCCATGTAGAGATAAGGGGATCCATGGCAGCTAGATGGTCATATTTGACATCATTTGAAAGGCCTGAATATGGCCTTTCAAATGATACCAAACATGACCAGGTTTGCTTTAAAAAAAAAAATAAAAAAAAAAAATAAATAATAAAAAAATTAAAAAATTAAATAAAATAAAAAAATGTTTTTTTTAAAAAAGTTTTTTTTTGTCTGGGGGGGTTTAATTAAATAGGAACTAGGCTGTCATCTAAAAATAATTAGCACAAAACGGTCAGAATGAGCGCAGCGCACATAGGTGAACTGTCTCAGCAGTGAAGGGGTTAAAAAGCAAACGCATGTAAAAATTCGGTATTTCTAGTCTCGGGACAAAATTTTGAACCTCTTTAGCCGGGGTCGTTTTGGGTGGTTGTAGATTTTGGGGATTAAATTACGAAAAAGTGTGTTTTTACCATTTTTTCCTCATATTTCATATTTTTTTTATAGTAAATTATTCGATATGATGGAAATAATGGTATTTCTAGAAAGTCCATTTAATGGCGGGAAAAAGGGTGTACAATGTGTGGGTCGAATAAACGAGTAAGAGGAAAAATTGACCTAAACACTAACAGCGCAGAAACGTAAAAACAGCAGCGGTCACTAAAAGACGGATTTGTGTAAAACCGCCCGGTCACTAAGGGGTTAAGATCATAGACCAGGTTTACCCGGGGCCACGTAAGGTAACCTGGACATTAAGCTCCGACAGAGAGAAGCATTTTGGGTTCATCAGTTGGGCACCCTATTTCCTCAGGGGCTCAACGAGGGATTCCCCTTTGCGCCGTTTATAGGTCAATAATTGGGTATTGTTATTATGGACCACTTTAATCGTGATTCGGAATGAAGTACCACTAAACATATCTTCTAAACGTCTTCCTTTTCCTTATCTCTTTTTCTTTTCACTCCCCTCTGGTACAGTTTCTAATTCCTTCTAAATCCATAGATTAATTTCCCAATGTTATGTATATAGCTGTTCTGCTCTAACATAACGATGAGATTACTGCTGATATAGATAGTCCATTATACCACCTTGACCCGATGGTTTGTCTGCAGTATCCTTTTTTCTGGGACAGTGTTCCTTTAATTTAATTCCATCTGGATAGTACCTAGGGCTTTTAGATACCCCCTATGGAGGATCCATTAAAAACTATCCACAGAATTAACAGAACCAGTAATTGTCCCCATTGATTAAGAGTGGTTGATGTTAAGAATCAATCTCTTTAAGAACATTGATTTGGGTCCATGTCAATCTTATTAATTGACCCTTTATACAGGATGGGACTTTTCTACTGCAGGCTGATCGACACCTGAATATGGTGTCCATAGATGAGAGATCTGCTGACAAATGTGGATTATTTACATTGGTGGCAGGCGCCGTAACTCGTTGAGTCTCTGCTGACGCATGCGCAATATGGACATCTGGAAAGTAGACTCTGGCGAATACCGAAAAGTCCCAATAATGGAACGCATAACGGATGTCTATAATGACACGCACACCAGAATAGGTGTAACCAATGGAAATGAGCGCTATGGAAGATCAGCTGAAAATTATAAGGGATACACTGTATATTTGTGCACCAGAGGGGAGAACATAAGGTAATCGCTCCTGATGAAGATAGTACTAAGCTATTGAAACGCGTTGAGCTACTGTCAATGTTCTTTTAACAGTTTATTTTTTGAGGAAGGTCTCCCATGACGGAGTTTGGTGATTTAAATTTTTGACCACCATGGTTCTTTATACCGCGATATGGTTCTAGCATGAAGTGTATGATCTAGGTCATTTTGTTGTGGCAATTCAATAACCATTAGCCTTGGGCTCAGTCTGCACACAAGTGAAAGAAAGGGATTTCCATTTCATATTGATTGATGATGGTATAATCCTGCGTTTGCAATTTATGTCTCTATGTATGATATCACTGTTATATATAACAATAATTATTGAGTTGGCAAGCTTTGTGACCTTAATGAGAATGCAACAATAACTCTTTACAACTTGGATTAATATTGTGCAGAATATGATATAGGCGTGGTAGTCATTTTCTGCTCAGACACTATTGAATGTGAATGTATTTAAAATCTGCGGATATAATATTGGTTGTCTGAAGCTAATTGGCTCTGAGCCATTCGTCTGTAAACCCAATGTTTATTTTTGGGAAATGTTGTTTCCACAACTAATAACTGATTGATCCCATATCAGCAGTGGAAACTAATATTGTAACCTGGCAATCATACCCCGTCTATTATGAACTACAAGACCCTTTAATTCTGAACTTCGAATGACTATGCTGTCAACATATATAGTAACTTGATTAAGCAATGGATACACCGAATAGAACCTTAATGATTATTTGATTTTCTGGTTGGCTCAGACATTATTGAATGTGAATTTATTTAAAATCTGTGAATCTTATACCGGATGTCTGAAGCTACCTAGCTTTGAGCCAATTGTCTATTAACCCATATATTGTGTTTTGGAACACTCGCTACAATAAGTGATCAATTATTTAACAGTGTGAACTAATATTCAAGCTTGGTAATTATACTCTGTTCACCACGAATTATAAGCCATCTTAACCTTGAATGACTATACTGTCAACACCTGTATCACCTTGATTGAGCAATAGTTATTCTGTATAGAGCTTTAGATTACCTGACTGCCTAGTTGGCTACATAATAACTAGTATTTTATATTACACTATATGTCCTTATATCTCTAGTTTGCATCGTGCACCTGCTAAGCACTGACGTGCTAGCGGCAGATCACTATTGTCATTATCTAGGACCGTTCAATTGTACAATACCGATGTAGAAACATCATTAGAGATATATTGCTCTTTGGAAGAATTCTAATGGGACATTTCGTTGGCCAGTATTAAATTGAGATAACCAATGTCTAAACAATGCAATGTGGATTACGGACTCTTGGTCAGGTGACTCCAACAAACTTATCAGCTGAAATTGGTTTAAGAATACTCTAGGGTGCGCATTTCATGTCCATCATTACCTAGTGGTTGCTGCTAGATCTCAATGTTATTGATCAATACCCGATTGGGGATATATGCAAGTTTTGATCATATACACCATATACCTGCCTTTTATTACATGTTTGCGTTTTTTTAAACGATGTCTGATTTTTTGATAAATGTTTTTTCTGTTCTTCTGAAATTACGGTTTCCTAATAAAGGTTTTTCATTTAGCTCCTTTTTGTATCTCATACGGCCGCTCTTACGGTACTTGTTTTCTGGACTTCGTTTTGTTCAGATTTTTTCTCGTATTTCTATTACTAAGGGTTTAATCCCTATTTAAGTATCCATTAGCCTCAAATCCTCCTTTCCTTTTTATAACATAATAGATGCATAGAATCTCCCATTCCAATGACCAGTCCAAAATCAGACTTTCACATCACAATCCCCCCCCCAAAGACCTTACGTGTCCCTTTAAGAATATATATACCTGGATGTCATTGTTATATATTTCAATTAGCCTCGAGACACAAGAATATTCTATTATCTGCAACATAAAGCAGACCTATTCCTCCCAATATGCGTTATCAGGACATTCAGATATCACCCTGTTCCCACACAAACTACATGCCTAACAACTAAAACCTACCCTTGAACGGGTTTTTACTGTTAATAGTGCAATATAATATCATATATATATATATTACAGATCTTGTTTTTGTGTGCGACACAGATATATGTGCAATAACCATAGATTCTCTGGGTCCCAGTGCAATACATATACTAAGGGCAATAATGGGTATGTGCAATATTTAATATATGACTCGATACAATTAATAATCTTTTGAGTTATACATCATCCTATGAACCCGCCCCCCCCCCTAGCACAACACGGGACTGAGATAAATATATGTCAAAATCTATCCGAGATTATGTATAATACATGTGCAATTAACACAGACTCTCTGGGTCTTAGTGTAATATAAACTCCACGTGCAACATTCCATATATGATGCAATAGAATCAAAATTATTTCGTTTTCACACCACTCTATGAACCGGCCTCCCAGTATAATGCGGGACCAAGAATAATCTGTGACTTAATCTACATGAGATCGTGTATAATACTGGTAATTCCAATGAATACAATAAGAGGAAAATAATGGATTTAAACTCCTTTTTAAACAATTCTTTTTAACCATCTTGTTTGAAATGCTATTTTAATTCATATGTCCAATAGATGTGCATTATCTTTATTTTCCTTTGGAGTATTTTAACCTCCATATATACTATTCCGTACAACCAGCGTAGTTTTTGATAGGATTTATGTTATTGCTGTATACAACATGTCCAAAACACCTGTATAAGAAACACTGCCTCCGCAAAACCGGAAAAACCCTCGCTTCTGACGCTGAGGTGTACCGAACGCCTGAGCCGGAGGGGAAGTGAAAGGACGTGCATACAGGAAACGATACCGCGCGCATGCGCAGAAGATCAAGATAGAGAAAACTAAAGCTTTGCCGTTCTTTCCCCTTTAAATATGTGTTTAGTAATAAAGAGTCCATCCAACTGATGAAGCTAGCAACAGGCTAGCGAAACGCGTTTTGGAGGACTACCCTTTTTAAGTGATATCTAACCGTTTTGTAGCTGCATAGCAGAATAAAACCCTTTTTAGCCGTATCCCTGCATCCATTCGACCTCAGACCCCAACCAGTATCCTGGTACCCATAGAAGGGCAACATTGGATCCGTGGAGGACTGAATATAGGAAGGAACATCAAGGGAGCAGAGGAAGGCGAATCCAAAAAGGTGCACATCGGTGAAGCAGCTCGAAAACTTGGGAGACAGAGTCACTTAAGTGTGCCTGATCTACTAATCTGGTCCACCAATTCAATATTCCTCGCCTAATCCCACTCTCTGTCTTGGAGGTACAAGACCAAGAGAGGAAAAACCGGGACACAAGGAGAATAAACGTGAACGTACTGTTTTCTAAGGATTAAGAGACTGTATGGATTCTTTTTAAAGAATTCTGTAATACAGAATAGAGACACTAGGTGGCACCCTTGGATAAGGGATAGCACTACCAGGATTTTTTATTAACATATGTTACAAGTTTCTATTACTGTATCACTTTCTGTGTATCAATAATATACCTGTATTTACGCATTGTATATCGAACAAGTGAATACACATATCACTAGACCTTGTGAGTAGCGCCGCATAGTGGGGAGCCCCCCCTTTTGTTCTGTCTGTACCAGGCAGCATTTGCAAGACTCTGCCGCAGCCCCCTATTGGCAGCACACTCGCTAACATACATTCACACTAGCTATAGAGCGCCGTAAGGGTAGTTACCTGTACCAGCATTCTGTATATAGTCACTATGTTACATGTTTACAGGCGCATTCTGTATATAGTCACTGTGTTACGTTTACAGGTGCATACTGTATATAGTCACTGTGTTACATGTTTACAGGTGCATTCTGTATATAGTCACTGTGTTACGTTTACAGGTGCATACTGTATATAGTCACTGTGTTACATGTTTACAGGTGCATACTGTATATAGTCACTATGTTACAGGTTTACAGGTACATTCTGTATATAGTCACTGTGTTACATGTTTACAGGTGCATTCTGTATATAGTCACTGTGTTACATGTTTACAGGCGCATTCTGTATATAGTCACTATGTTACATGTTTACAGGTGCATTCTGTATATAGTCACTATGTTACATGTTTACAGGTGCATTCTGTATATAGTCACTACAGTTGTGTTCAAAATTATTCAACCCCCACTGAAATTGGGTGTTTTGGCCAGTTTGACATTGATTTTGATCATTCAGTCATCTTGCTTACAATTAAATCAAAGAGGCACGTGTAGGTCAGACAAATATGACATAACATTTATAATGAAATAACCACAAATGTCTTTTCTGTGCTCACATCATTATCAGTTTTATTCAACCCCCAAGTGACATTCAATCTTAGTACTTAGTACAACATCCTTTTACAGTTATAACCGCTTTTAAACGTGAAGCATAGCTTGACACAAGTGTCTTGCAGCCATCTACGGGTATCTTCGCCCATTCGTCATGGGCAAAAGCCTCCAGTTCAGTCACATTCTTAGGCTTGCGCACTGCAACTGCTTTCTTTAAGTCCCACCAGAGGTTCTCAATCGGATTTAAGTCAGGTGACTGCGATGGCCACTCCAAAATGTTCCAGCCGTTAATCTGCACCCATGCTCTAGTGGACTTGGAGGTATGCTTGGGATCATTGTCCTGTTGAAAGGTCCAACGTCTCCCAAGCCTCAGGTTTGTGACGGACTGCATCACATTGTCATCCAATATCTCCTGGTACTGAAGAGAATTCATGGTACCTTGCACACGCTGAAGCTTCCCTGTACCTGCAGAAGCAAAACAGCCCCAAAGCATGATTGACCCCCCGCCATGCTTCACAGTAGGCAAGGTGTTCTTTTCTTCATAGGTCTTGTTCTTCCTCCTCCAAACATAGCGTTGATCCATGGGCCCAAACAGTTCTAATTTTGTTTCATCAGTCCACAGAACACTATCCCAAAACTTCTGTGGTTTGTCCACATGACTTTTGGCATACTGCAGTCGACACTTCTTATTCTTTGGAGACAGCAAGGGGGTGCGCCTGGGAGTTCTGGCATGGAGGCCTTCATTACGCAGTGTGCGCCGTATTGTCTGAGCCGAAACTTCAGTACCCACATCTGACAAATCTTTTCTCAGTTCCTCAGCAGTCACACGGGGACTTTTCTCCACTCTACGCTTCAGGTAGCGCACAGCAGTCGGAGTCAGCATGTTCTTTCTGCCACGACCAGGTAGCGTTTCAACAGTGCCCTTTGCCTTGAATTTGCGAATGATGCTTCCTATGGTCTCTCTTGGTATGTTTAACATCTTTGCAATCTTCTTATAGCCATTGCCCTTCCTGTGAAGAGTAATCACCTCTTCTCTTGTCTTCCTGGACCATTCTCTTGACTTCACCGTGTTTGTAACCACACCAGTAAATGTCTAGAAGGAGCTGAGTATCACAGTCATTTTAAAGCTGCCTAATTGGTGCTTATTATGCTTTATTGCTGCTCCGTGACATCCACAGGTGTTTTCAATACCTGATTGAAAACACTTGAATGAACCTCTGTTCTTCAGAGTGGTAGTCTTTAAGGGGTTGAATAATTGTGTCAATGAAGAATTCACAAAAGAAACATTTACTACTGTATTACAAAACCAATTGATGTCATTTTAGTTGCATATGGTTCTTTAAAAAGTCCTTGTAGGATTTCATTCTGAATACAATTACAAATGTCACTAAATTCCCTAAAACCCTTTACAGCATTGGGGGTTGAATCATTTTGAACACAACTGTATGTTCCATGTTTACAGGTGCATTATTATTATTATTCTTTATTTATAAAGCGCCAGCATATTCCGCAGCGCTGTACAATAAGCACAGTATAGACAGGGTTACAATACATTGAACAACATTTGACAAACAGTACAGGAGGAGATGAGGGCCCTATTCCCGTAGGAACTCACAATCTGGGAGGGTTGGGGTTGGAAACAGGAGGAGAGGACTGTAAGGTGAGCGTGATTGATGGTTGCGTCAGTGAGTCGGGTGGTAGGCTTCCCTAAATAGGAATGTTTTCAGGGAGCGTTTGAAGGAAGAGAAGTTAGGGGAAAGTCTGACAGTACGAGGGAGAGCGTTCCAAGAGAGTGGGGACTGCGCGTGAGAAATCCTGCAGTCTATCATGGGAAGAGGTGATGCGGGGAGAAGCTAGGCGCAGGTCACTGTTTGACCTTAGGGAGCGGGCTGGGGTGTATTTGGTGATTAGTGAGGACAGGTAGTGGGGCGCTGAGTTAGTGAGGGTTTTGTAGGTAAGGATAAGGATTTTGAACTTAATTCTGCAGTGGATGGGGAGCCAGTGAAGGGACTCGCAGAGGGGAGCGGCAGAGACAGAGCTGCGGGTGAGGTGAATTAGCCTGGCGGAGGCATTCAGGATGGATTGTAGGTGGGAGAGGCGGGACAGAGGGAGGCCAGATAAGAGATTATTGCAATAGTCGAGTCGGGAGATTACCAGGGCGTGTATGAGTTGTTTTGTGGTGACAGCGGTAAGAAATGGCCGAATTCTGGAAATATTACGCAGTTGGTATCGGCAGGAGGAGGAAAGAGACTGGATGTGGGGGATGAAGGAAAGAGCAGAGTCCAGTGTAACTCCAAGACAGCGAACTTGGTTTGATGGGGAGATGGTGATACCCTCCACCGTGATAGAGAAGTCAGGAGGTGGGGAGGCATTGGAGGGAGGAATAAGTAGGAGTTCAGTCTTTGACATGTTGATCTTTAGGTGGTGGGAGGCCATCCAGGAGGAGATGCCAGATAAACAGTCACTGACGTTTGAAAGAACAGGGGGAGAGAGATCAGGGGTAGAGAGGTAGATCTGAGTGTCATCAGCGTAGAGGTGGTAATTAAAGCCAAAGCTGTTGATGATTTTGCCCAGGGAGGAGGTGTAGATGGAAAAGAGCAGCGGACCAAGGACAGAGCCTTGAGGTACACCAACAGATAGAGGCAATGAAGAGGAGGAGTTACCAGCAAAGGACACAGAAGGACCTGTTGGATAAATAGGAGTCAACCCAAGCGAGTGCAGTGTCACCGAGACCCAGAGAGTTGAGGGTCTGTAGAAGGAGGGGGTGGTCAACAGTGTCAAAAGCAGCCGAGAGGTCAAGCAGGATGAGAATAGAATAGTGGCCGTGTTTTTTAGCAGTTAGGAGGTCGTTGGTGACTTTGGTGAGGGCAGTTTCAGTTGAGTGTAGGGGACGGAAGCCAGATTGCAGGGGGTCAAGTAGGGAATTGGAGGACAGGAAGAGGGAGAGGCGGTTGAAGACTAGTTTTTCTAAGAGCTTTGATGTGCAGGGATACAGGGCGGTAGTTGGATGGAGAGTTGGGATCGAGGGATGGTTTCTTTAGTAAAGGGGTAACTAGCGCGTGTTTGAAGGCGGATGGAAAGGAGCCAGTGGAGAGAGATAGGTTGAAGATGTGTGTGAGAGCAGGGGTGAGGGAGGAGGAGAGGGGAGGAATTAGATGTGAGGGAATGGGGTCGAGCGGGCACGTGGTGAGATGTGAGGAGGACAGTAAGGAATTGACTTCCTCCTCAGTGGCTGGGAGGAAGCGGCAGAGGGTGGCAGAGGGGACCTGTGGGAGTGGAGGTGGCAGATAACTATCTTGTGTTAGGATGTCGCTTCTGATGGTTAGAGTTTTACTGAGGAAGTAGTCTGCCAGGTCTTGAGCGCTGAAGGCAGCTGTGGGGGGAGGTGCAGGTGGGTAGAGGAGGGTGTTGAAGGTGGACCAGAGCCGTTTAGGGTTGGAGGACAGCGTAGATATAAGAGATGAGAAGAAGGATTGTTTGGCCAAGTGGAGGGCAGAGGTGTATGACCGGAGAATAAACTTGAAGTGAACAAAATCAGCTTCAGAGCGGGATTTCCTCCAGGCCCCCTTCTTTAGTGCGGGAGCATCTTTGCAGGTAGCGAGTCTGGAGGGTGTGCCAGGGCTGAAGCTGGCGGCGTGGGGCCTTACAGAGTCGAAGAGGAGCAAGAGTGTCTAGAGCAGAGATAAGAGTAGTGTTGTAGTGATTAGTGGCAGCATCAGGGCAGGTGAAGGATGAGGTATGAGGGAGGTGGTGAAGTAGGTTGGAGAATTGATGGGGGTCCACAGCATGTAGATTTCTGCGAGTGTGTGTGCTGGGTGGGGGAGCAGGGTGTTTAGGAAGTCCAGATAGGTTGAAAGAGAGAAGGTGGTGGTCAGAGATGGGGAAAGGGCGACAGTTGAACTCAGAAATGGAGCAGAGGTTGGAAAAGACAAGGTCAATGGCGTGACCATCGCGGTGGGTAGGGAGGAGGGAGGATTGTGTGAGTCCAAGGGAGGACGTGAGTGAAATAAGTTTGGAGGCAGCAGGGGCAGAAGGATCATCAATGGGAATGTTAAAGTCCCCGAGAATTAGGCATGGAAGATTAGAAGACAGGAAGTGAGAAAGCCAGGTAGCAAAGTGGTCAAAGAACTGGGAGGTTGGTCCCGGTGGGCGGTAGATGACTGCCACCCTGAGAGCCAGAGGAGAGAACAGGCGGATGCAGTGTGTCTCGATGGAGGAGAAGGAGAGGGATGGGGGTGGAGGGAGATGTTGGTAGGTGCAGGTGGGAGAGTGCATTATGTATATAGTCACTGTGTTACGTGTTTACAGGTGCATTCTGTATATAGTCACTGTGTTAAATGTTTACAGGTGCATTCTGTATATAGTCACTATGTTACATGTATACAGGCGCATTCTGTATATAGTCATTGTGTTACATGTTTACAGGCGCATTCTCTGTAGGAAAATGAGTATCGGGCCACTTTCTTTTTGTATTGTGGTATTGTAATTAAGGTGCAGGTCCTGGATCGGAGGTTATAGGATGAGGGCACTGCTGAGGGAAGCAGCATATTCAGGTAGGGTGGCAGCTTTCCAGAAAAGCTCTTAAACACCAGGTTGGAAAGGTGAAGGGTGCGTCTAGATTCCAGCGATGGCCAGTTTAGTTCTTTTAACATGTCACAATGGTGGGTCATGTAGTTACATTGTAGCACAAAGTGCCAGAATGAGTTATACAATGTAGTAAGTTTCTGAAGGTGTGTTTGCGGGGCGGCTGCATACACTACATCTCCATATTCAATAGCCGGCATAAGCATTTGCTGTACAATCTGCTTTCTTACCGCGGGGCTCAGGCAGGATTTGTTTCTGTACAGGGCACCTAGTTTGGGGTAAAGTTTAGATGAGAGTTTTTCGATGTGGGGCCAAAGGATAGATTTGGGTCTAACCACATACCTAGATATTTAAGAGAAGTGACTGTGGTCAGTGTGCCATTTGATTTTGTCCCAACACATAGATGGGGATTTTGCAATTTGTGTAGTTTAGGTTTTGTTCCAAAGAGCATTGATACAGTTTTGTCAGTATTTAAAAAAAGTTTGTTATCTTTGATCCACTTTTCTACCTCTGTGAATTGTTCTTGCAGCACGGCCTCCAGCTGCGGGAGATCTGGTTTGCTGGTACAGGTTACGGTGTCGTCTGCGTACATGTGTACAGTTGAGGCTTTGCAGATGTTGGGCAGATCATTTGTGAATATTGTGAATAACAGGGGGGCTAGAAATGATCCTTGGGGTACACCAAACGTTCTAAACTCTAGATGACGTCTCTTTTCACATGGAGCCTGCATTATCAGCATACAGGCAGAATGAATAAACTAAAAACAATTTGGGTGCAGCCTGGACTTGGAGTCATATACTGTATGCTCTCACTGCATATGTAACTTCTCTTCAAGGGGGTGCGTGTGTGTTATTTGTACAGGCAGAATGGTCTTTGTGTCAGTAAATGTGCTGCAGACAGATAATAAAATGGTGAGATCTCCTGCTTACATGGGTTCTGCATTATGAGCATACAGGCAGATGCAGTAAATGTGCTGCAGACAGATAATAAAATGGTGAGATCTCCTGTTTATGGGGATTTGTAGTGATCAGAATGAGATTATTAGCAATGCAATATCTGTATGTGCTGCATAATGCCTGCGTATGGCAATTACAGCAACACCTTGTATCTGAATGTGCTGCATGATGCCTGTGTATGGCAATTACAGCAACACCTTGTATCTGTATGTGCAGCATAATGCCTGTGTATGGCAATTACAGTAACACCTTGTATCTGTATGTGCTGCATAATGCCTGTGTATGGCAATTACAGCAACACCTTGTATCTGTATGTGCTGCATAATGCCTGCGTATGGCAATTACAGCAACACCTTGTATCTGTATGTGCTGCATAATGCCTGTGTATGGGAATTACAGCAACACCTTGAATCTGTATGTGCTGCATAATGCCTGTGTATGGCAATTACAGCAACACCTTATATCTGTATGTGCCGCATAATGCCTGTGTGTGGCAATTACAGCAACACCTTGTATCTGTATGTGCCGCATAATGCCTGTGTGTGGCAATTACAGCAACACCTTGTATCTGTATGTTCCGCATAATGCCTGTGTATGGCAATTACAGCAACACCTTGTATCTGTATGTGCCGCATAATGCCTGTGTATGGCAATTACAGCAACACCTTGTATCTGTATGTGCTGTATAATGTCTGTGTATAACAATTACAGCAACACCTTGTATCTGTATGTGCCGCATAATGCCTGTGTATGGCAATTACACCAACACCTTGTATCTGTATGTGCCGCATAATGCCTGTGTATGGCAATTACAGCAACACCTTGTATCTGTATGTGCCGCAAAATGCCTGTGTATGGCAATTACAGCAACACCTTGTATCTGTATGTGCCGCATAATGCCTGTGTATGGCAATTACATTAACACCTTGTATCTGTACAGGGATTTACACTCATTGTAACTGCCTGAATCTTATCCCTGTACAGCAGCAAGTGACCCCACAGCTCCCCATGTGTTCTCCCCTGGCTGTTGGAATGCTGCAGTAAAGTTTGCTGAGCTTTGTTACAGTGAGTGACCCCATAGCTCTCCCTAATCATTGTATTGCAGCAGCACAGTGTTAGATCCTTGTCACAGTAATGATTGATGATGCTGTTTGCAGCTTGTTTTATGTCTTTCCAGGATGTTTGGACGCACTAACCTTACTTTAAAAACTTGTGAAAATGGGCTTTTGATCTGCTAATGATTGCTTTTCAATGCAAAATCGAGTTAACTCTATTTAACCCCTTCAATCCCAAAATTATTGAGCAGAGGCCCCTGACAGCCTGAGCCCAGTTATTTTTAATTTATTGTATTTTTTGGGGGTTATTTTACTCTCCTTTTCCTCCGCGCCGCGCGCCGCTCCTCGTCTTCGGCTCAGGGGCTCCGGAACCAGAATCCCTGAGTGTTTTCTGTGCAATTTGTGCTTCTATACAACTTGTGTAGCGTAGGAATCACAAAGTGCGCAGCAGTACAGGACGCGCACACTTTATGTACATACGTGCCCTAGTGGAACCCCAGCAGCCATTAATAGTGCCAGGCCTGTGCCCCCTGTTACAATATAGCTGAAAGTGCTCTCACAACTGTGTAACCTACAGGTGTGTCGCATTGTTCATAACACAAGTGTAAATAAAGTTTATTTCCGATGCTTCTCCTGGACAGGAAGCAGCAGCTGTGCAATTGCATAAAGTGTAAATTAAGACACAGAAGCAGGAAGTGTCTGTGATTACATGAAGTTATTTCTGCCCTGTTATTCTAATAATAATAAAGATGGAAACACCCCCTGTCTGTAATGATTCTGCCAGAGCCCCCAAAACTGTGTTTCCATTAAAGCTGTGCCACAATGTGACTTAATATAAGCTGTAATACATATCACAGTCTCCTCATTCAGCATTGCCTCATTTCAGGCAATTACCCCCAAAGCAATAACACACAATGCCCTCACTGCCCATAACAAAGATGGCCGCGATTAAACGTCTCTGTAGAAACATGGGGCGGAGCATTACCGGCCAAGAGCGTCTCCTAGGATACCGTACTATGCGTCTCCATGGTGACTGGACGCGGGACAGAGTCTATCAGCGTCGCACAGTCCGGTTGTCGAGTGTCGGAGCTCATTCAGTCACCCGGGCCCCGCTCACAGAGTGCACCCCCACCCGGGCCCCGCTCACCGAGTGCACCCCCGCCCGGGCCCCGCTCACAGAGTGCACCCCCACCCGGGCCCCGCTCACAGAGTGCACCCCCTCCCCCCCGGGCCCCGCTCACCGAGTGCACCCCCTCCCCCCCGGGCCCCGCTCACCGAGTGCACCCCCTCCCCCCCGGGCCCCGCTCACACTCAGTGCTGACATGTCCGAGCTGGACTCTGAAGAGTTTGAAGAGGAGGCTGAACCTGACCTGGGGGTAAGATGGGGGAGGGGGGTATTGATATAACTTGTGGATGGGAGGGGAGTTACTAATATTACTGGGGGGGTTAAATTACATAGGGGATGGGGATATTACATGGGGGTTAATACATAGGGGATGGTGATATGACATGGGGGTTAATAATACATAGGGATGGTGATATTACATGGGGGTTGATAATACATAGGGGATGGTGAAATTACATGGGGGTTTATAATATTACATAGGGGATGTGGATATTACATTGGGTTAATGGTGTTACATAGGGGATGGGGATATTACATTGGATTAATAATATTCATAGGGGATGTTGATTTTCCACTGGGTTATTAATATTATATAGGGATGGTGATATTACATGGGGTTAATAAAATTTATATAGGGAATGGTGATATTACATTGGCGTTAATAAAATATAAGGAAGGGGGGTTAATAATGGGAGTTAATAATATATAGGGGATGGTGATATGACATGGGGTTATTAATATTATGTAGGGGGTGGTGATATTACATGGAGGTTAATACTATTATATAGGGGTGGTGATGGTTAATAATGTTACATAGGCGATGGTGATATTACATTGGGTTAATAATATTTACATAGGGGATGTTGATTTTACACTGGGTTATTAATATTATATAGGGGATGGTGATATGACATGGGGTTAATAAAATTTATATAGGGAATGGTGATATTACATTGGAGTTAATAATATATAAGGAAGGGGGAGTTAATGGGAGTTAATAATATATAGGGGATAGTGATATGACATGGGGTTATTAATATAATGTTGGATGGTGATATTACATAGAGGTTAATACTATTATATAGGGGTGGTGATATTACATGGAGATTAATAATATTATATAGGGGATGTTGATTTTACATTGGGGTTAGTAATATATAAGGGGTTGTTTATTACATGTGGATACTAATATATAGGGGTTGTTGATATTACATAGGGACTAATATATAGGGGTATGGTGAGATTGCATTAGGGTTAATAATATGTAGGGGAGGGTGAAATTTCATACGGTTTTTGATATATGGGGATGTTGCTATTACATGCGGTTATTGGTATTGTATAGGGGATGTTGCTATTACATGGTGTTATTAATATTACATAGGTGAGTGTTGATATTACATGTGGTTAATAATATTATATAGGAATGTTGGTTGATAATATTATGTCGGGGATGTTCATATTACATGGAGGTTACTAGTTTTACAACTTAGGGGTGATTATAATATAATTAGATGGAGGTAACTAATGTTACCATGGGGGTTATTGATATGAGGGTTACTAATAGTACATGGGGGTATTGATATAACATGGGAAGGATATTGATATAACATGAGACTAATTGATATTACATGAGGGAGATATTGATCTTACATGGGAATGTTGCTATTACATGAGGAGGATATTGATATTGCATGGGGTTATTAATATTACATTGGGATGTTACATAGGCTGAAAAAAGACCTGCATCTATCGGGTTCAGCCTCTCACACTTCACCTCCTGCTGTTGATCCGAAAGAAGCAAAAAACCCAGTCTGAAGTGCTCACCAAAATCCAACACACTAGGGAAATATTCCCTCTTGCCCCCAGATGGCATCAGATTTCTCCTTGGATCAAGAAGCTTTAACCCACATATTAAATATTATAACCCTTAATATTCTGTGTCTGCAGGAAGTCATCCAGTCATTGTTTAAAAGTATGTACAGTCTCTGACCCAACCACCTCAACAGGCAGAGAATTCCACATTTTATGCTACGACGGATGTTAAAATGTGCGGCAACATGGATGTGATCACTGCGTTCGTCTGACACGGGCCTGAATGCTGATACCTTCTTGATATTACATGAGGGGGATATTGATATTACATGGGGGTTACTAATATTTCTGGGGGCTATTTAATATTAGATGGAGGTTACTTATATTACTGTGGGGGCTTGATATTACATGAAGCTAATTAATATTTAATGGGAGTATTGGTATTACATGGGTGGGTATGTTGCTATTATGTGAGGGTTACTAATATTACCAGGGGGAGGAGTTACTAATATTACATGGGGTATTGATATTAAATGGAGCTAATATTACTGATGTGGGGTATCTATATTACATGGGGGGATATTAATATTACCGGAGGGTTACTAATATTACCAGAGGTACTGATATAACATGGTGGTTAATAATATTGCATGGGGTTATTGATGATATTACATGGGGGTTAGTAATATTACCGGGATAGGAGCGTATTGATATTACAAAGGGGATTATTAATATTTTATGGGGATATTGATATTATATGAGTTAATTAATATTTCTATGGGAGTATTAATATTACATGAGGGTTACTAACATTAGAAACATAGAAACATAGAAAATGTCGGCAGATAAGAACCTTTCGGTCCATCTAGTCTGCCCAATTACATGGATACTTTACCTGGATTTATCTTTTGTTTATGCCTATCCCATGCCTGCTTAAATTCAATCACTGTTTTGGCCTCTACCACTTCAACTGGAAGACTGTTCCATGTATCCACCACCCTCTCAGTAAAATAATGCTTTCTGATATTAGGCCTCATTCACACTGTGCGATTTATCACGCGGACTTTGCCACGATATCGTGACAAAATCCGCGCGACGTAGCTTCTCCAGTGCATTTCAATGGAGCTGTTCACATCTTGCCGCGTGACATCACTGGTACATGACCCTTTTTTTTGCGATTCGCGATTTTACGATTTGCATTGCTGGTGTTTTGCAATATCGCACATAACCGCAACGTCGCAAATATGAAAATCG
This sequence comes from Leptobrachium leishanense, assembly GCA_009667805.1. Lineage (NCBI taxonomy): Eukaryota > Metazoa > Chordata > Amphibia > Anura > Megophryidae > Leptobrachium > Leptobrachium leishanense. The sequence goes on along the minus strand of CM019063.1, from coordinate 49,238,284 downwards.
TGCAGAAAACGCGCGATTTTCATGTCGCACAGTGTGACTGGGGCACATGGGGTATTAGCATTACAGAAGGTTTATTAATAATACAGTGGGTATTGATATGACATGTTGGTTATTGATATTAAACTGGTTACTAATATTACTGGGGGATTAATATTAGATGTGGTTTACAAAAATTACTGGGGTATTTTACATGGGGGGTATTATATTACATGGAGGGGTATTGACATTTCATATGGGCTATTATATTACATGGAGGGGTATTCATATTACATGGGGTTATTATATTACATGGAGGGGTATTTATATTACATGGAGGGGAATTGATATTACATGTGGTTATTATTACATGGAGGGGTATTGATATTACATCGGGGTTATTATTGCATGGATGGGTATTGATATTACATGGGGTTATTATTGCATGGAGGGGTATTGATATTACATGGGGTTATTATATTACATGGAGGGGTATTAATATTACATGGGGGTTATTATTGCATGGAGGGGCATTGCTATTTCATGGGGGTTATTATATTACATGGATGGGTATTTATATTACATGGAGGGGTATTCATATTACATGGGGATTATTATATTACATAGGGCTATTGAAATTACAAGGGGTTACATAGTTACATAGTTACATAGTTATATAGGCTGAAAAAAGACATGCGTCCATCGGGTTCAGCCTCTCCCACATAACCTACTGCTGTTGATCCAAAAGAAGGCAAAAAACCCAGTCTGAATGCTTGCCAATATGCAACATACTGGGAAAAAATTCCTTCTTGACCCCAGAATGGCAGTCAGATTTCTCCTTGGATCAAGAAGCTTTTACCCACATATTAAATATTATAACCCTTAATATTCTGTGTCTGCAGGAAGTCATCCAGTCGTTTTTTAAAAGTCTGTACAGACTCTGACCCAACCACCTCAACAGGCAGAGAATTCCACAGCTTGATTGTTCTCACCGTAAAATAACCCTTCCTATGCTTTAAGCTAAATTTTCTTTCTTCCAGTCTAAATGGATGACCCCTTGTCCTGTGTATAGTCCTGTTAATGAATAGGTTATCAGACAATGGTTGATAATGGCCCCGTATATATTTATATAAGGTTATCAGATCCCCTCTAAGGCGCCTTTTCTCTAAACTAAACAGGTTTAAGCTTGTTAGTCTTTCCTCATAACTTAACCCTTCCATCCCCCTTATTAATTTAGTTGCCCGTCTCTGCACTTTTTCTAACGATATAATATCTTTTTTTTTAAGACAGGTGCCCAAAATTGCACGGCATATTCAAGGTGCGGCCTGACCATTGATTTATACAGAGGCAAAATTATGTTTTCATCCCGTGAGTGAACTCCCCTTTTAATGCATGCCGATACCTTGCTGGCCTTGGCGGCTGCTGTTTGACATTGCACATTGTTACTTAGTTTGAAGTCTATGATTATTCCCAAATCCTTCTCCTGCTTGGATTTCCCTAACTCCGTACCATTTAGGGTATAAATTGCTTGTGTGTTCTTCACTCCAAAGTGCATAACTTTACATTTATCTAGATTAAATCTCATCTGCCATTTAAGTGCCCAGTCCCCCAATATATCTAAATCCCTCTGCAGCGAAGTAACATCCTGCTCACATTGTATTACTTTTCCTAGCTTTGTGTCATCTGCAAACACTGATACATGACTTTCAATGCCTATCTCAAGGTCATTTATAAATAAATTGAATAGTATTGGTCCTATAACAGACCCCTGAGGGACACCACTTACCACTGGTGTCCTTCTTGAAAATGTACCATTTATGACCACTCTCTGTACCCTATCTTTTAGCCAGTTTTCTATCCAAGAACAAGTATTTTCATCTAGACCATTTTTTCTTAATTTAAGTAGTAACCTTTTGTGTGGAACTGTGTCGAAAGCTTTGGCAAAATCTAAGTAAATCACATCCACTGCGACCCCCTGATCTATACTTCTACTTACTTCCTCATAGAACGTAATTAGGTTAGTCTGACATGATCTGTGTTTCATGAAACCATGCTGATTTTTGCCAATTACATTATACCTCCCAATAAATTCCTGAATACTATCCCTTAGTAACCCCTCAAATACTTTCCCAGCCACAGATGTTAAGCTCACAGGTCTATAATTCCCAGGCACAAATTTTAAACCTTTCTTAAATATAGGGATCACGTCAGCTTTTCTCCAATCCTCTGGTACTATTCCTGAAAGAAAAGAATCTTGAAAGATTAAGAACAGAGGTTTACATATTTCAACACATAGCTCTCTCAGTACTCGCGGGTGAATTCCATCTGGCCCTGGGGCTTTATTCACATTGTTTAATTTGTGTAAAACCTTGTCCTGAGTCAACCAGTCACTTTGTATTAGTAAGTTTTTATTAATGAATTTCATGTCTCCTGTTATAGGTTTCTCTTTGATAAATACTGAAGAAAAATAATCATTTAAAATGTCTGCCTTATGCTGATCTTCAGTTAACAATAGCCCTGACTCAGATTTTAGTGAACCTACATTTTCACTCTTGGGTTTTTTAGAATTTATGTACCTAAAGAATCTTTTAGGGTTGGTCTTGCTCTCTTTGGCTATTTCTTTTTCATTTTCTAGTTTAGCCCATCTAATCGCATTTTTACATGCTTTATTGGCTGCCCTATATGCTTTATAGGATGCCTCAGATTTATCAATTTAAAAGCTTTAAATGCCTTCTTTTTATTTTTCATTTCCTTAGTTACCTTCCTACTAAGCCACATTGGTTTCAGTCTGTTTCTTTTATATTTATTAACCAGTGGAATATATTGTGACGTGTACTTTTCTAGTGTTAGTTTAAAGATATTCCACTTATCCTCAGTGTTTTTCCTGTGAAAGAGTTTCTGCCAGTCAATGACATTGAGAGCTTCCTTTATTTTAATAAAGTTGGCCTTTTTAAAATTATATATTTTAGCATGCCCCTTATGAATGTGTTTTTTTGAGTTTATTTCAAAAGTCACCATGTTATGGTCACTGTTTCCCAACTGTTCCTTTACATTAATATTTGAGAAAAGATCCACATTATTTGTTATAACCAGGTCCAGACAGTTATCCTCTCTAGTTGGTGTTTCTACCAGTTGTGACATGAAGGTATCATTTAAAATGTTCAGGAACCGGATTCCCTTTGCTGAATTACTAGTCCCACTATCCCAATTTATGTCCGGGTAATTAAAATCTCCAATAATTAAAGTGCTGCCATGATGTGCAGCCTTCCTAATTTGCTCTAACAGTTGTTCTTCCTCATCATTATCTATATTAGGTGGTTTATAACATATGCCAACCAATAATTGACTTCCCTGTTTATTCCCCAACGAAATATTTACCCATAAGGATTCCACATTTCCCTCATCACTTTCCAGTTGTGTAATATTAGGCTTTAAATCCTGATTTACATATAAACACACTCCACCCCCTTTCTTATGTTTCCTATCCTTTCTAAACAATGTATAACCGTTTAAGTTTACAGCCCAGTCATGCGTTTCGTCCCACCACGTTTCTGTTATTCCTATAATGTCGTATTGCTTAGTGTATGCTATTACCTCTAGTTCCCCCATCTTGTTATTGAGGCTCCTTGCATTAGCAAGCATACATTTAATGTTGTCTCTACCCACACATGCTGAATGCGACTTTACATTACATGCCTCCACTGTTCTTACATTACCCATCCCCCCGGCTCCACCCCCCTTAGTCTGAACTGAAACCCTTGCGCTATCTGCTCTGTCTCCATTTTGTAAGATACTGTATCCCTCCCCCCTTCCACTAGTTTAAAGTCTCCTCCAACCTTTTAACCATCCTCTCCCCTAGCACAGCAGACCCTCTTCCATTCAGGTGCAATCTATCACAACTATACAGATTGTACCCCAGTGCTCTAAAAACCCAAAGCCCTCCTTCCTGCACCAAGCTTTAAGCCACGCATTGACCTCCCTAATCTCCCGCTGCCTTTCCACTGTAGCACGTGGCACAGGTAGGATCTCAGAAAATACTACCTTGGAGGACCTCTTCTTCAGTTTACTTCCTAATTCCCTGAAATCATTCTTCAGGTCCTTCCATCTTCCGCTTACTTTGTCATTGGTACCAATATGGACCATGACAGCTGGGTCATCTCCAGCCCCTCCCAATAATCTATCAACTCTGTCAACCACATAGAAAAAAATACCAAGGTATATGGGAGCGCATAAAACATATACAGACAATGTAATCAATACAGACAATGTGGTAGATGGTAAGTCCGTGGTCTTTAAATCAGAATAGTCCGTAATCCTAGAAGAGGAGACAGAAGGAGACCATTGCGCAGTATATACTGGAATCAAGTGACCACACACTAATAGTTATACAACTCACAAGTGAGGAGTCTTCAAGACTCTAGATGTACGTCTTTAAGTCTCTTTATGGGGGACTTCACCCGTATGGTATGCACTTGTCCCGTATGATGGATGCTGTATCTTGATGGAGAATGTATCTCAAATAGAAGAAAATACATAGTACAGTACTGTATAGCTAGAATGTATATTGTACTATAAAGAAGCACACTCACGTGTTTCAGAACCTCCACTGTGGGTGGTTCTGTAATCGCACTTTGGACCTCTTGTCACTTTAGGGGGTCCCACCTATTGAGCACTGCTTCAGATTCCAGGAGCATCGGCGTAGAGACCCAGGGGCGTAAAAGTGGAGATCCAAAGGCTGCTGTCCCTTCTTAAGTATGTGTCCAGTATTCAGGAATCAAAATAAATAAATCAAAAGGAATAAAAATGGAAATATAAAATAATTAAAATATAAAATTTATTAATTACAAATCGAGACGCGTTTCGCCCGCATCTGCAGGCCTTATCAATCGAAACACGGGCACCCGGCAGACAGCAAACTGTCCGGTTAAGGCGATCAGCGCGACAGATTACCCTGTCTACTCTCTTAATAATAGAGTCCCCTACCACCACAACCTGTCTAGGCTTACTTGCCCTCTTTATCCCTCCCTTACTTGGTGGGCTGATCCCCCGGCTGTTAGAGGGAGCAGCCTCCAGTACTGCTACACCTGAGCTGCTGCACCCAACATCTTCGCTCAAAAGGGGCAAATCTGCTGGTGTGCGCAAGATCAGGACTAGCCAACCTTTTCCTCTTCCCTCCCCCCCTGCTACCACGTGTCACTGACACCCAGCTACCAACCTGTTCCCCGGTTAACTCCACTCCTCCCACACCCCTAGATTCCTCAACTATACTTTATATTACATGGATGGGTATTGATACTACATGGGGGTTATTATATTACATGGAGGGGTATTGATATTACATGGGGTTATTATATTGCATGGAGGGCTATTGATATTACATGGATGGGTATTGATATTACATGGGGTTATTATTAGGGATGCACCGATACCACTTTTTTAAGACCGAGTACGAGTACCGATACTTTTTAAAAGTACTCACCGATACCGAGTACCGATACTTTTATTTAATGTCATGTGACGCTTTCCAATAGGAACAGACCTCATAAAAATTTATATGAGATTGACCGCAGCTCACATGGATTTGCCCCCAGGTCTCATGGATTTGCCCCCAGGTCTCATGGATTTGCCCCCAGGTCTCATGGGTTTGCCCCCAGGTCTCATGGGTTTGCCCCCAGCTCACATGGGTTTGCCCCCAGCTCACATGGGTTTGCCCCCAGCTCACATGGATTTGCCCCCAGCTCACAAGGATTTGCCCCCAGCTCTGATGGATATGTCCCCCAGGTCTCATGGATTTGCCCCCAGGTCTCATGGATTTGCCCCCAGGTCTCATGGATTGGCCCCCAGGTCTCATGGATTGGCCCCCAGGTCTCATGGATTGGCCCCCAGGTCTCATGGATTGGCCCCCAGGTCTCATGGATTGGCCCCCAGGTCTCATGGATTGTCCCCCAGCTCTCATGGATTTGCCCCCAGCTCGAACGCTGGCCGTGTGCATGTAAAGCACGCGGCCAGCGTTCCCCTCCGGCGCGCCAAATACTCACCCTTCCTGAAGTTCCGGTCACTGGGCAGTGATGCGGTCACGTGGCCGCCGGGCGCATCTGTGACGCTGCCTCCAGCCGAGAGGCAGCGTCACAGGAGCGCCCAGTGGCCGCAGGAACGCATCACTGCCAAGCGACCGGAACTTCAGGAAGGGTGAGTATTTGGCACGCCGGAGGGGAACGCTGACCGCGTGCTTTACATGCACGCGGCCAGCTTCCCCAGCCCCGCGGATACCGGCAAGCCGGCCCAGCGCCGGCTTCCGGTATCGGCGGGATGTATCGGGCCGTTTGCACGAGTAACAAGTACTCGTGCAAACGGCAATATCGGCACCGATACTAGTATCGGTATCGGTGCATCCCTAGTTATTATATTGCATGGAAGGCTATTGATATTACATGGAGGGGTATTGATATTACATGGGGTTATTATATTGCATGGAGGGCTATTGATATTGCATGGAGGGGTATTGATATTACATGGGGTTATTATATTGCATGGAGGGGTATTGATATTACATGGGGTTATTATATTGCATGGAGGGCTATTGATATTGCATGGAGGGGTATTGATATTACATGGGGTTATTATATTGCATGGAGAGGTATTGATATTACATGGGGTTATTATATTACATGGGGTTATTATATTGCATGGAGGGGTATTGATATTACACGGGGTTATTATATTGCATGGAGGGGTATTGATATTACATGCGGTTTACTAATATTTCCTGGGGGGGTCACTGCCAGCATGTAACTCTGTTTCCTCCCCCCAGGATTATGAAGGGGATCGAAACGAGGCCGGTGAGAGACACGGTCACGGGAAAGCCCGCCTGCCCAGCGGTGACACCTATGAAGGGCAGTATGAGCGGGGGAAGCGGCACGGCCAGGTACGGAGAGACGGACATGAGGTTGATGTGTTGGTCTGGGTGTAAACGATATATCCCTGTGCATGAGACCGCGGTGGGCTCTCTGTCATATCTTTATACCATATGTATACCGTGTACCCTGATAATTACACACCACATACACTCATCACACACATAAACATACACATGCACACACATACAATCCCTACATACATAGACCACACACACACAGCTGACCTCTCCAGGTTTTCTGTATAAAGGGGCATTTTTGGAAATAGATTCTCAGACTGCAGGAGTCAGGGGCTGCCAGTATTATGGGGCCGCTGGTGTAGTGAAGCCGTCAGTGTTGTGGGGACCCCGGTGCTGTGGGGTCATCGGTGTTGCGGGGCCCCAGGACACTGATGTTTGTGGTGACATATCATCCTCTTCACAGGGAACATATCGCTTTAAGAACGGCGCTCGCTACGTGGGAGATTATTCCCAGAATCTGAAACACGGGCCGGGGACGTTTATGTATCCTGACGGATCCCGATACGAAGGTAACGGCCGGCGAACGCACCGTGTATTGTGAGACCAATGAATAGAGAGTAACCCCACTGAACCCCCAAATGTGTGCATGGGCTGTAACACCGCCACAGCGTCTGTATATTCCACCCGTACCCTAATTCACCCCAAAATCTCTAATACACAGTGACTGCACACAATGAGGAGGCCATCACCGTCTGCTCCCTTCCAAGCCGGGTACCATTCACCCTCACCTCGCACCGCCATTATCCCTCTGCTCACACGCAAGCCTGATTCCGGTCACCCTCACCCCAAAATTATCCCTCTGCTCACACTCAGACCGGGTACTGGTCACCTACACCCTGCCATCACCTTCTGCTCCCACGCAGGTTGGGTACTGGTCACCCTCACCCCGCCGTTATCCCTCTGCTCACTCACAGGCCGTGTACTGGTCACCCTCGCCCCGCCGTTATCCCTCTGCTCACTCACAGGCTGTGTACTGGTCACCCACGCCCCGCCGTTATCCCTCTGCTCACTCACAGGCCGTGTACTGGTCACCCTCCCCCCGCCGTTATCCCTCTGCTCACTCACAGGCCGGGTACTGGGCACCCTCACCCCGCCGTTATCCCTCTGCTCACTCACAGGCCGGGTACTGGTCACCCTCGCCCCGCCGTTATCTCTCTGCTCACTCACAGGCCGGGTACTGGGCACCCTCGCCCCGCCGTTATCCCTCTGCTCACTCACAGCCTGGGTACTGGTCACCCTCACCCCGCCGTTATCCCTCTGCTCACTCACAGGCCGGGTACTGGGCACCCTCGCCCCGCCGTTATCCCTCTGCTCACTCACAGGCTGGGTACTGGGCACCCTCACCCCGCCGTTATCCCTCTGCTCACTCACAGGCTGGGTACTGGTCCCGTCTCACAGGGAGGTGCCGGCTCGGCACTGCTGTTTGGTTACTTTGCCCCTCTTGCTGTAAATTATATTTGCTGCCTTTTTTCTCTCCAGGTGACTGGGTGGACGACCAGAGACACGGGCAGGGGGCATATATATACGCCAACGGAGACACATACAGCGGGGACTGGTACTCTCATCAAAGGTACCTTTGTCTGCCCACATTAATATCACCCAGAGGGAGGACACCCCCAGCGTTAATATCACCCAGAGGGAGGACACCCCCAGCGTTAATATCACCCAGAGGGAGGACACCCCCAGTGTTATCACCCAGAGTGTGCATTCAGCGAGTTGCACACACGGGTGTTTGAGCGGAGAGAATGCACGTTCTCACAGACGTTCCCTCCGTGCTCATGGCTGCGCTCCCTGGGCTGTACGGTTAGAGGTCTGTGTTAGGGGTTTTGTTCAGCGTTTAATGGTGTGTGATTTTTGGCAGACATGGTCAGGGTGTGTACACGTATGCTGACACTGGCTCTAAATACGTGGGAACCTGGGTCACCGGCAAACAGGAAGGAGCCGGAGAGCTGATCCACCTCAATCACCGCTACCAGGGGAAGTTTTCCGGCAACAAGGTGAGCGCAGTGCAGCCTCTGTGTCTCGGTATTGTGTGTGTGTGTCTTTCTATAAGGTGTGTATGAAACATAAATGAATTTCACGGTTAGACTTGGGTCCCCAAGATATTTCGTTTTTATGTGCAAATATCCCAAAATCATAAACCAGATAAAGGATGCTCTGCCTGAATTTTGAATATGTAGTCTGTGCGGGGGAATGTACACTGTGACCCTGTGTGTGTGCATGGTTTTACACTGTGACCCTGTGTGTGTGTGCGCATGGTTTGTACACTGTGACCTTGTGTGTGTGCATGGTGTGTACACTGTGACCCTGTGTGTGTGGTTTATGTTCGCTGTGACCCTGTGTGTGCGGTTTATGTTCGCTGTGACCCTGTGTGTGCGGTTTATGTTCGCTGTGACCCTGTGTGTGCGGTTTATGTTCGCTGTGACCCTGTGTGTGCGGTTTATGTTCGCTGTGACCCTGTGTGTGCGGTTTATGTTCGCTGTGACCTGTGTGTACGGTTTATGTTCGCTGTGACCGTGTGTGTGCGGTTTATGTTCGCTGTGACCCTGTGTGTGCGGTTTATGTTCGCTGTGACCCTGTGTGTGCGGTTTATGTTCGCTGTGACCCTGTGTGTGCGGTTTATGTTCGCTGTGACCCTGTGTGTGCGTTTATGTTCGCTGTGACCTGTGTGTACGGTTTATGTTCGCTGTGACCGTGTGTGTGCGGTTTATGTTCGCTGTGACCCTGTGTGTGCGGTTTATGTTCGCTGTGACCCTGTGTGTGCGGTTTATGTTCGCTGTGACCCTGTGTGTGCGGTTTATGTTCACTGTGACCCTGTGTGTGCGGTTTATGTTCGCTGTGACCCTGTGTGTGCGGTTTATGTTCGCTGTGACCCTGTGTGTGCGGTTTATGTTCGCTGTGACCCTGTGTGTGCGGTTTATGTTCGCTGTGACCCTGTGTGTGCGGTTTATGTTCGCTGTGACCCTGTGTGTGCGGTTTATGTTCACTGTGACCCTGTGTGTGCGGTTTATGTTCGCTGTGACCCTGTGTGTGCGGTTTATGTTCGCTGTGACCCTGTGTGTGCGGTTTATGTTCACTGTGACCCTGTGTGTGCGGTTTATGTTCGCTGTGACCCTGTGTGTGCGGTTTATGTTCGCTGTGACCCTGTGTGTGCGGTTTATGTTCACTGTGACCCTGTGTGTGCGGTTTATGTTCACTGTGACCCTGTGTGTGCGGTTTATGTTCGCTGTGACCCTGTGTGTGCGGTTTATGTTCGCTGTGACCCTGTGTGTGCGGTTTATGTTCACTGTGACCGTGTGTGTGCGGTTTATGTTCACTGTGACCGTGTGTGTGCGGTTTATGTTCACTGTGACCCTGTGTGTGCGGTTTATGTTCCCTGTGACCTGTGTGTGCGGTTTATGTTCGCTGTGACCCTGTGTGTGCGGTTTATGTTCGCTGTGACCCTGTGTGTGCGGTTTATGTTCGCTGTGACCCTGTGTGTGCGGTTTATGTTCGCTGTGACCCTGTGTGTGCGGTTTATGTTCGCTGTGACCTGTGTGTACGGTTTATGTTCGCTTTGACCCTGTGTGGTCGGTATGTGTACACTTTGGTTCATGTGAGAGGAATGTGTGTGCTGTATTTTTAGCTTGTGACCCGGTGTAAGTAATGTGTGTGTTTTGTGTGCAGTATGTGTACACTGAGACCCTGGTTTTAGGGCCCTTTTTCTCTGACATTCCTGTACCTCCCTGCGAATCGCTGCACGATCTGTCTCCGAGAAGTAGAGTGGAGCGGGTGTGGCGGTCTGAAATGGAGGGGACAGGAAGCCTATATGGAAACCCAAAACTGTTTCTAAGACCTAAGCAACTCTGGTTATTTCCATTTGTGTAAGGACGTCTTGATCTGAAACCGGGACGGGATCCTCTCGCCCTGCCATGTCTGGCTCTGGTTGGGAAGAATGGGCTAATATATATGGACCCAGAGTTGTAGTTGGAACCTGCGGCTCCTCTCTGTGTGGAGCGGGCAGCGTGATTCCTCTGTCTGCCGGCCCTCCCAAAAAGGCGAGGGGTAAATACCTTTTGGAATAGAGGCCTGTGCCTTATCAATGGAGGCATACAGGGTTATTCAAAGAGATCCGAATGGCTGCCGAAAGGGAACCGAACAATGAAATTCAGCGTTTGGTTACCTTTCTTGGCCATTCGGCTATCCAGAGAGCAGGCAGTTCGCCAAATCCTGGTGAATTGACTGCACATATGGTGTCTGTTCGAGGGCAGTGAAATCCCCATAGAGAAGCAATGCTTCGTGTATTTATATATATTTTTTTCTGTAACAGCCCTTTTTATTATCATTCCTTGGACCTCATACAGTCAGGTCCAGAAATATTGGGACAACGACACAATTGTAACATCTTTGGCTCTATACACCACCACAATGGAGTTGGAATGAAACAAACACAATGTGCTTTAACTGCAGACTGTCAGCTTTAATTTGAGGGTATGTACATCCAACTCAGGTGAACGGTGTAGGATTTACAGCAGTTTGCAGATGTGCCCCCACTTTTTAAGGGACCAAAGGTAATGGGACAATTGGCTTCTCAGCTGTTCAGTGTGTGATATTCCCTCATTACCCCAATTACAATATGCAGATAAAAGGCCCAGAGTTCATTTCAAGTGCACTATTTGCATTTGGAATCTGTTGCTGTCAACTCTCAAGATGAGATCCAAAGAGCTGTCACTATCAGTGAAGCAAGTCATCATTAGGCTGAAGAAACAAAACAATAAAATCAATGAACTGGAGGCAATGATGGCAGCTGAAAAAGTAGATTTAGTGGCGGTTACTGAGACATGGTTCAGTGAGAAAAATAACTGGGACATAACAATACCGGGGTACTCTTTATATAGAAAAGACAGAGAAGGTAGGAAAGGAGGAGGAGTGGCCCTGTATGTGAAAAACAACATAAAAAAAACCAAATAAAAGTGAGCGAGGTGAACATAGAGTCAGTTTGGGTTACGCTAACATTTGGCAATCATACAGTAGCTCGTGTAGGTGTGATCTATAGACCCCCTGGACAAGTAGAAGAGCTAGATAATCTGCTGTTTGAGGAAATAGCCAAAATGGCAATGAAGGGGGAAGTTATTATCATGGGGGACTTTAATCTTCCTGATGTGAACTGGAAAACCAAAATAGCTGGGTGCACCAGGAGTACAAATATTCTAAACTCCCTACTGGGATTATCTCTAACACATGTAGTTGAGGAGCCGACCCGTAAAGAGGCCATATTGGATTTAATACTCACAAATGGAGGTTTGGTATCAGACGTTGTTGTAGGTGAAAATTTGGGATCTAGTGATCACAAGTCAGTATGGTTTAATATAAGAACAGGGATGGAGCCGCACCACACAAAAACAAAAGTTTTAGACTTTTAAAAAAACAGATTTTTCTAAAATGAGATTTTGTGTGAAGGAGTCATTATCAGACTGGAGGAGTTTAAAGGGAGTCCAGGAGAAATGGGATTATTTAAAGGAGACATTATTGAAGACCACAGGCAATTGCATTCGGCTTGTTAGCAAAAACAAAAAAGGGAAGAAACCACTGTGGTACTCTGCAGAAGTGGCCAAAATAGTGAAGAACAAAAAGATAGCATTCAATAATTATAAAAAAACTCAGAGTGAAGAAGATAGGCAAACCTATAAGATTAGGCAGAAAGAGGCAAAGCAATTTATAAGAGCTTCCAAAGCACACGCAGAAGAGAAAATAGCTCAGTCAGTAAAAAAGGGGAACAAAACATTTTTTAGATACATAAACGAGAAAAGGAAAGTAAAACAAGGATTAGTTAGATTAAAAACAAAGGAAGGAAGGTATGTAGAAGAGGATATAAGTCTCGCTGACTGCCTCAATGAATATTTTTGTTCAGTCTTTGCAGAAGAAAAGGAAGGAAAGGGACCTCAGTTAGGAGGAAACACTAATGAGACATTTACATATCAGTTTACAGAGAAGGAGGTTCTACAGCAGCTGTCTAAAGTAAAGACAAATAAGTCAATGGGGCCTGATGGGATCCACCCTAAATTATTAAAAGAGCTCAGTGATGTAATAGCAAAACCGTTAACAAGGATTGGTTAAATAAATCTGTTAACGGGAGTCGTCCCATAAGACTGGGAAATAGCAAATGTTGTGCCCATTTACAAGAAGGGTAGTAGGGAGGAATCTGGGAACTATAGGCCAGTTAGTCTTACGTCAGTAGTGGGGAAATTAATGGAAACCATGTTAAAGGAAAGGATTGTTGAACATCTAAAAACACATAGATTACAGGATCAGAAACAACATGGGTTTACCTCAGGGAGATCATGCCAAACTAATCTTATTGAGTTTTTTGATTGGGTAACAATAATAATAGACACAGGTGGTGCAGTAGACATTGCTTATTTAGATTTCAGTAAGGCTTTTGATACTGTTCCGCATAGAAGGTTTATCAATAAATTGCAATCTTTGAGCTTGGATTCCAATATTGTTGAATGGATTAGGCAGTGGCTGAGTGACAGGCAACAGAGGGTTGTGGTAAATGGAGTTTATTCGGTGCAAGGTCTTGTTACCAGTGGGGTACCTCAGGGGTCAGTACTTGGACCCATTCTCTTTAATATTTTTATTAGTGATATTGCAGAAGGTATTAATGGAAAAGTATGTCTTTTTGCTGATGACACAAAGATTTGCAACAGGGTTGACGTTCCTGGAGGGATCAGCCAAATGACAAATGATTTAGGTAAACTAAAAAAATGGTGGGAGCTGTGGCAATTGAGTTTTAATGTGGATAAGTGCAAGATAATGCACCTGGGACGTAAAAACCCAAGGGCTGAATATAGAATATTTGATACAGTCCTAACCTCAGCATCTGAGGAAAGGGATTTAGGCTAGGGTCAGACTAGAGCAGTTTTAACGTGCGTTTAGCCGCACGAAATCACGGCCGTACTAGCAGCAAATGACGTCCAATGCCGGGGAACATACGACGAACGGCCGCACGAAAGTTCGTCCGCGCAACGCAAGTGGCCAACGAACGCATTTTTTCGAGAACGTCAAACCGCTACTACTGACGTACAGAGTGCGCTGCGGCCGCATAGCGGCGTGTGTGTGTGATTAGGAGACGTCAGACGCTGCTAATGTCCGGCCAACATAACGTCCAGACACAAAAAGTGTTTTATTGATGATCCGTACAAAATCACGGACGAAAAGGCGCATTGTATGACCGCTATCGCGTATTCCGGGAAAAAATACGTACATTCGTTCGACCGCACTTTTTCACGGACAACGTGAAAAATGCGTTCGTCTGACCCTAGCCTTAGGGGTTATTATTTCAGAGGATCTAAGGGTAAGTAGTCAATGTAATAGAGCAGCAGGAAATGCTGGCAGAATGCTTGGTTGTGTAGGGAGAGGTATTAGCAGTAGGAAAAGGGAAGTGCTCATGCCACTGTACAGAGCACTGGTGAGACCTCACTTGGAGTACTGTGTGCAGTACTGGAGACCGTATCTCCAGAAGGATATAGACATCTTAGAGAGAGTTCAGAGAAGAGCTACTAAAATGGTGTACGGCTTGAAGGAGAAAAGTTACCAGGAAAGGCTTAATGATCTTAACATGTACAGCTTGGAAAAAAGACGAGACAGAGGAGATATGATAGAAACATTTAAATACGTAAAGGGAATCCACAAGGTAGAGGAAGGGAGTATATTTAAACGGAAACAAAGTAGCAAAACAAGAGGACATAGTCTTAGATTAGAGGGGCAAAAGTTTAAAAGTAACATCAGGAAGCATTATTTTACTGAGCGGGTGGTGGATACATGGAACAGTCTTCCAGTTGAAGTGGTAGAGGCCAAAACAGTAATTGAATTTAAGCAAGCATGGGATAGGCATAAGACTATCCTAAACAAAAGATAAATCCAGGTAAAGTATCCATGTAATTGGGCAGACTAGATGGGCCGAAAGGTTCTTATCTGCCGACATTTTTCTATGTTTCTATGTTTAAACCCATCAGAGATAGCAAGAACATTAGGCGTGGCCAAAACAACTGTTTGGAACATTCTCAAAAAGAAGGAACGCACCGGTGAGCTCAGCAACACCAAAAGACCCGGGAGACCACGGAAAACAACTGTGGTGGATGACCGAAGAATTCTTTCCCTGGTGAAGAAAACACCCTTCACAACAGTTGGCCAGATCAAGAACACTCTCCAGGAGGTAGGTGTATGTGTGTCAAAGTCAACAATCAAGAGAAGACTTCACCTGAGTGAATACAGAGGGTTCACCACAAGATGTAAACCATTGGTGAGCCTCAAAAACAGGAAGGCCAGATTAGAGTTTGCCAAACAACACCTAACAAAGCCTTCACAGTTCTGGAACAAGATCCTATGGACAGATGAGACTAAGATCAACTTGTACCAGAGTGATGGGAAGAGAAGAGTATGGAGAAGGAAAGGAACTGCTCATGATCCTAAGCATACCACCTCATCAGTGAAGCATGGTGGTGGTAGTGTCATGGCGTGGGCATGTATGGCTGCCAATGGAACTGGTTCTCTTGTATTTATTGATGATGTGACTGCTGACAAAAGCAGCAGGATGAATTCTGAAGTGTTTCGGGCAATATTATCTGCTCACATTCCGCCAAATGCTGCAGAACTCATTGGACGGCGCTTCACAGTGCAGATGGACAATGACCCAAAGCATACTGCAAAAGCAAGCAAAGAGTTTTTGAAGTGACAGAAGTGGAATGTTATGCAATGGCCAAGTCAATCACCTGACCTGAATCCCATTGAGCATGCATTTCACTTGCTGAAGCCAAAACTGAAGGGAAAATGCCCCAAGAACAAGCAGGAACTGAAGACAGTTGCAGTAGAGGCCTGGCAGAGCATCACCAGGGATGAAACCCAGCATCTGGTGATGTCTATGTCTAATACATTGTCTCGACAGACATGGTATGCGTGGTCTTAGCAACGTTTGCCCACAAAAGCTTTGTTTGGTGCGTACTCGATTATATTTGCATCTACGTTGGAAGTAATACATGTTTTTCCGGGGGGTCCGGGGCACTCAGCCCCTTGTGAGTTTCTTTATCAGTGGGACAACGCATATAGGGGTCAAGGAACTGTACTATATGGTGTCTGGGAGCGGATGTGTGTAAACTCCTCGGGAACAAACAAGGGTTTACCCTGTTTATCCAAAATCTGACCCTCACGTGGAGGGGGTAAAATCATTTCTGCAGAGGGAAGAGTATCATCTCCCAGCAGATCGTCATCGGGGAGGGGGGGCATATAAAAGGATTTCATCCTCATCCTCAGCAACGTAAGGAACTAGTGCCTGTTGAGGATCCTCATTTGAGGTATTCTCAAATTTGCCCTTTTTACCTCGGTCAGTGGTTACTTGAACCGTAGGTACCCGCTTACGGGGTGGTACAGGCCGAGGAAGGGCAGGCAGTGGTGCAGGGTTGCTAGCCCTTATTGAAAGCAGTGGTGTGGGGTTGCCAGCCCCTATAGAAGACACTCTAGGGGGTGTCAGCTTCTGATACTGACAGTGTTGCAGGGTTGCCAGCCCTTTCAATTAGTAGTACAGATGTGCATTCGTTTCGGAAAAAAATCGGAATTTGGAACGAAATTTCATAATTCGTATTTCGGAAGTACCTCCGAATAACGAATCGATACGATCCGAATTTGAAACGAAACGGTATATGAACAAATTTATTTCGTTTTACACTGTGTCATCATCACAATAGAAAAATTTGAATAACTGATATCAACTATCGACTTTGAAATGAACTATCAAATTGATATCAACTTACAAGTAATAGTCAGCAAAGGACTTTATGAAATTAACTTTTTTTCACTGTTTAATTTGACTCAAATACTAACAGGGTTATTCAGAGAGCGGTGAAAAGCAGGAGAATGACTGGAGAATGAAATATTCTAGGTCAAAATAGCCGATTTGGAAAGTGAGATGAAAGGGAGAATTTTTCTGGTTTGGCTATTTTGACCTAGAATTTTTCATTCTCCAGTCATTCTCCTGCTTTTCATGCTCTCTGAATAACCCTGTAAATCTGTGACACAGCTTAAAAGAAAAGCTAGGGTTACATTTTAACAGCAAAATTTGGTTAATTGGGGTTTTTTCTAGTTATCCAAAACTCGAATTGATAAATGAAATTCGAATCGATTCAAAATTTCAAATCGAAACGAAATATGTTACGAAATTTCAAAAACGAAATGATTTAAAAATGTAACGAAACTAAACAAAATGAATTTTTCAGCCATGCACATCCCTTATTTGTAGGTGCTTCGTTTTAGGGCTTTCCTGGGAGCAGGAACCGGAGTAGAAGACTGTAAAACAGGTAGAGGGATCTCCTCCTAGTCCTGATCATCTCTTTCAGGGGAAGTGGGGGGCTCTGTTTTGGATAACAGCTTTAGTGGTAAATTCAGTGAGGGATTTACTGATATTTTCAGTCATGAATTGTATGGCTGATTGCAGCGCTAAGGTGACGGACCTCTGAAAAGCATCCTGTGGCTGAGGAGAACTCGGACGCTCCGAACTGGTTAAAGTATTGGGTCCGTCGGTATCTGGTTCGGAGATACCTGATAGCGGGGAGTTGCTGCGTTTATTCTCTTTAGAGAGGAACATGTTTCTTTCTGTAAAGCGTATGCGCTATCACTAAAATGGAGGCACAACTGCTCTGAAGTGAAAGCAAGCAAAACTGAAATGATATGGCGGTGCTGCTATTGCGCAATAGACCTCGGCTTACTCGCGGCAACGTCGAGAGAAGTCAAATAAAGGTGGCTGATGCGGCTATCGCCGCAACGACAGAGGAAAAGAGGGAGGCGGCCAGAAGCAAAGTCCGTCCAAGGGAGACACAGAGGGACCTGAGGGACCGCAATGAATTTGAATAACAACACATTAATAAACGCTGCACTTAATATACAATAGCTACATGCAATATAATATCAAATTTAATTAAAGCTTACAAACAAGTGTAAAATGTGACCCCCAATCCTAAAATTTGAGGAGGACAGAAATATTTATCTGGTTTCTGTGAGGCACAGCAAAGAAAGAGGAAGAGGAGTTAACCGCCAGCCTCCCTTTGCAGCACCAGCGAGTCTAGATTGGTGGATGGGAAAAAAAGGGAGGGGCTTGCATATCATATATGATTTTTCTTTTTTAACAAGCATTGTTACAACTTATTAATATGCTGTGAGGACAAAAAAGTAAAGAAAGTATTAAGCAAATATGAAGCCTCCTAGCCATGTATTAAAATTGTGGATTAAAATATGCTAGCAGTTTATTGAAACATATTTGTAGGACTCATTGATCTCTCTCTTGTTTCATTGTAGAGCTATCCTTCAGCTACAGGGCAATAAAATTAGACAGTGGCCAGCAAATTAAGGTGCGGCTTTTGAAACAAAGCACCCTTACTCTAATGCAAGAGCAGGGTAGGGCAATGCTTGCTTAGTGAGAGTGAGTGAATAGTGGAAGTAATTAGCAAGTGTGTGGATCTGATTCGGTATCTGTCCTTCTTTGTGTGCTCTCACATATATTAAACTCTCCTTATCAATATTCCATCTTTAAAACATGCCTTTCTATCTGCTTAGCCAATTATAGGATGGCAACACATCTCACATATATTTATATGAGGTTTTTTTCTAACCATGTCATTTGGACATTAGTCAACAGGTGGCACTCTTCCTCTAAAAATCATTAATTATTTTTTAGGTGAAGTAATTTAAAGTTCACCTACAAATTTATTTATGACTTCATGGCGACCGTGTCAGGACCAAGGCAATGTAAAACTGTCAGGAAAAGCAGATAATATAATTAAGTGCTCTAATCCTTAAATTCTGTGGACAAAGAGATTCTATACTATATAGATAAACTCTTTAAGTCAGACAGAAAAATAATGTGCTGGCTACAAAAGAAAACATAGAAAAATTAAGGCAATTCACCGTTCACGAAAATGAATTTCTAATCTACGTTTCAGATTATAAAGACATATATGAGCGTATAAAGACGTGTGTGTATACATATTTTATAACACGCTTATAAAAATATATACGTCTAATATGCGCATATATTTTATAATACAATGTCAGGGATTTTATATACCTCGAGAAAACAAAATGGACACGGAAGCCGTTTTGTGGCTCTTCCATTTTGTGTTTCTTGTCGGCCTTGTGTATGTATGAGAATGTGTGCAGTGTGTGTGTGTGTATGAGGAGTGTGTGCATGTATGAGGAATGTATGCAGTGTGTGCGTGTATGAGGAATGTGTGCAGCATGTGTTTGTGTATGGAGAATGTGTGCAGTGTATGCGTGCATGCTTTGTGTGTAGACATGTTGTTGTGTAATGTCTTGCTGATATTTTTGTAATTTGTGTATCTTCACTGTTTTTAGCCCCTCGGACCCGGGAAATACATGTTTGACATTGGCTGTGAACAGCAGGGCGTGTACGTGCAGGTGGAGCAGGTGAGCGCAGCACATGTTACCTCCTTAATGTGATGCCCGGGCAGATCGCTGTGCGCAGGAAACCCGCCGTGATGTAACCTGTTCCTACACAGTGCAGATACATTCCTCCTCGTATTGTGCAATATCTCCTAAATCACACTGACACACGTCAACCCTCTGTAACAGACCCTGGTAGTAATCAGGAGGTGAAGGGTTAATATTTGTGCAGTTTGTACTCGGGCCCCTCAGCGAGGTGGTGGGGGGTATTTCTCCTGGATGCAGCAGGAGTCTCCATGTCAAGGAGTGTCGTCTGCCCCGCTCTATACACACACTCACGCCTGATTGGCCGTCTCTCTAACGCGCCGTGCTTTTCATTCAGTCACTTCCTCCCAGAAGAAGCAGCCGAGGAGCGGCAGGAAGCTCATCTTTCCATGTGCTCAGGAACCCTCCCATTATTGAGGCCTCGGTGCTGGCAAAGGCTGGTCCTGCCCAGGTTCACAATGCATGGCATGCGGTGCTGAGTGATGCATCCTGGGAGTGTTGAATGCGGGATGCATGGCTATGAGTGCTATGAGTGGGGGTGCATGACATGCAGGGCTGAGTGATGCATCCTGGGACTGTTGAATGCGGGATACATGGCTAGGAGTGCTGTGAGTGGTGCATGACATGTATTGCTGAGTGATGCACCCTGGGAGTGT
This sequence comes from Leptobrachium leishanense, assembly GCA_009667805.1. Classification (NCBI taxonomy): domain Eukaryota; kingdom Metazoa; phylum Chordata; class Amphibia; order Anura; family Megophryidae; genus Leptobrachium; species Leptobrachium leishanense. The sequence continues at coordinate 49,218,244 of CM019063.1, read as the reverse complement.
TGCATGTTAGGATGCGTGGCTAGGAGTGCTGTGAGTGGTGTATGACATGCATTGCTGAGCAATGCACCCTGGAAGTGTTGCAAAAGGGATACGTGGCTAGGAGTGCTGTGAGTGGTGCATGACATGCGGGGCTGAGTGATGCACCCTGGGAGTGTTGCATGTTGGGATGCGTGGCTAGGAGTACTGCAAGGGGTGAATGACATGCGGCGCTGAGTGATGCACCCTGGGAGTGTTGCATTTCTGGGATGCGCGGCTAGGAGTGCTGTGAGTGGTGCATGGTAAGAGTGACGGCTCTGAGGCTTTTCCTTCATTGAAAACTAAATTTTGCACATTTTCTAAATTTCTACATCTGTTTGAGATGTGTGACCCCTCCCCTCAGTGTGACCCCCCCCCTCTGTGTGACCCTGTGCTGAGTGTGTTTTGTGTGACGTTTGTGGGTTCTGGGTTTAGTGGAATGTCCTCGGTTCCTGCACTGTGCGACAGGTCTTTCTGTATCTGGATACAGGTGATATGAGTGAGCCCTGTACCAGCTGCACGCGCGTCCAGTGTGAAAATAACCAGATTCACCCTGGCACGTTACGTCTGGCGTGGCGCCAGCTCTGCAGCGAGGGGATGGGTGATTAACACTAGAAATCACTGGGTGTTTTGTTGTCGAATCGTTTTCTAGGAGAGGGAAGAGGAGGATGAAGAGGAGGAGCCGCTGGCAGTGCCCGTCACCAAGTGGAGACCGGAGAAAATCTGCAGCCCGTCCCTCTGGTCGCCCGCTGACGTGACCACACCTCCTGTACCAGGTGTGTACTGCATGGGAATGCAACCTGTATCATGGGTCAACCTGCGCGGATACAGGGCTGTGATGGTGTGACACGTGCACGAAGTATGCCACGTGCACGAAGAGCTTAACTTTGGGACCCCCCGAGGCCGTGGAAGACCCCTTTACACTGTTCTGGGGTCTGTCCGTTAGCCGGGTGCAGGTCTGTATGGGTCTTCACTCTCATACACTGTGCAACGTGTTTTCTCATCCTCAGTGGTTGGAGACCCTGCAGAGGCTGTGGATTTGGCGCCCCCTGAAGGTGCAGCTCCTGTGACAGATGCAGAGCCTGAACCTGCAGATTCTTCATCAGGACCGGTGAAAGCCAAGACCCCGGACGTGCCTAACCCACCGGCAGAACCTGACGTGTTGGCACCGCAGACCACAGAGCCTGCTGAAGGTGAGTGCACACTCATACTCAGGGCCTAGCGGTATGTGGCAAGAGAACCAGTACGCGGTCACACGACTTAGAGAAGCCTCTTCAGATCCTGCTCCTGCTGTGCACGCAGTGATCGCCGCGCTCTGCGGGGGCGTTAACCTTCATCTTATTATGAGCCAATAGGGATTCTCACAGCAGATGCCATAACGAGCCAATCGCTCATCAGTTCCAGACATGCGCCTGTCTGTCTCACATTACACCCTGCAGCATTACTGACCCTGTGTGTGCGCCGGCCAGAAAGCTCCGCCCCGCAGCATTACTGACCCTGTGTGTGCGCCGGTCAGAAAGCTCAGCCCTGCAGCATTACTGACCCTGTGTGTGCCGGTCAGAAAGCTCCGCCCCGCAGCATTACTGACCCTGTGAGTGCCGGCCAGAAAGCTCAGCCCCGCAGCATTACTGACCCTGTGTGTGCTGGCCAGAAAGCTCCGCCCCGCAGCATTACTGACCCTGTGTGTGCGCCGGTCAGAAAGCTCCGCCCCGCAGCATTACTGACCCTGTGAGTGCCGGCCAGAAAGCTCAGCCCCGCAGCATTACTGACCCTGTGTGTGCGCCGGCCAGAAAGCTCAGCCCCGCAGCATTACTGACCCTGTGTGTGCGCCGGCCAGAAAGCTCCGCCCCGCAGCATTACTGACCGTGTGTGTGCCGGCCAGAAAGCTCCGCCCCGCAGCATTACTGACCCTGTGTGTGTGCCGACCAGAAAGCTCCGCCCCGCAGCATTACTGACCCTGTGTGTGTGCCGACCAGAAAGCTCAGCGGCTCCTGCTTACAGGATATTCCCATATAACAGATTATTACTCGGGGCACGAAGACCAGGAGCAAGTTATTACTGGGCTAGAAATCTATCGCACGTAAAAAACGACAATATCCTTTTATATGCCTTGCGTTACAGCCAGACCCCTCCCTTAGGGGGCCCAATGAGCGCAACCACCATTCATAGAGAAAACCACCATGACCAGCAGCTACAGAGCAGACAAGGGTTTTCTGCTGTGTAGTAGTTGTTTGTAGAAATGTGCAATCGTTTCGGAAAAATTTGAAATTTGGAACGAAATTTGATAATTCGTATCCGGAAGTACTTCCGAGTAACGAATCAATACGATATGAATTTGAAGCGAAACGGTATATAACAAATTTATTTCATTTTACACTGTGTCGTCATCATAAAAGAAAAATTTGAATAACTGATATCAATTGATCTTAAGTTAAGATACAAGTAATAGTCACGAAAGGACTTTATGAAACAAATTAATTTTGTTTCACTGTTTAATTTGACTCAAATACTAAATCTGTGACACAGCTTAAGATTTAACCCTAGCTTTTCTTTTAACCGCACAATTTGATTAATTGGGGTTTTATCTAGTGATCCAAAATTCGAATTGATATCAACTATCGAATTGATATAAGAAAATCGATCCGAAACGAAATACGAAACTAAATTAGTTACGAAATTCCAAAAACAAAATGATTTAAGAACGAAACTAAACTAAACAAATTTTTCAGCCATGCACATCCCTAGTTGTTTGTTTGTTGTTTTTGCTGTAGTTTAATGTTTTGTGTTTATGTTAAGTTTTTTTTTTAAATTTCTTTTGTGTGGTCTGGTGTGTTTTATGATTTTTTTGTTGTTGTTGTTTTACGGGGGGGGGGGGGGTTATTGGTATTTCGTTAGTGGTTTGTGTTGTTGTTTATTGTTGTTTTGGTCTTGTCTGGTGTGTTTCATTTATTTATTTATTTATTTATTTATAAAGGATTTTAGCAGGAAGGATACATTGAGATTTCTCTCGTTTTCAAGTATGTCCTGGATTCAAGAACATTGAGTGGTTACAGAAATACAAAGTAATAAAATGCAAGATATTAAAAACAAAACACAAAAATACAGTTTAACATATCATGGGAAGGGCTAGAAACCTTGGGTTAATTAGGGTGATTTGCAAAGTGGAAGCAGCTGGAAAGTAAGCTACAAATTTCAGACCAGCACTGGGTGGGTGGGGGGGGAGGGACAGCAGAGTCCAAGCGCTGTGGCAGTGGGTGATATGAACTAGTTTCAGGTCTGTAGGAGAAAGAGGTCATAGAGTCAGGGCATGTGGTCTGTTGAGGGAAAGCATATTTTACGACATGGGGCGGAGGGGCAGCCATTTGAGAGCACTGGTTTAACCCTTTCGCTGCTGAGGCTTTTCCCGCCCCTGTGCTGAGGTCATTTTTACCGGTTTTGCTCATCATGTTTAAACGTGTTTTGAAGGCTTATTTTAGTATATGACCCAGACATATTATATATCGTTCTTTCCGTCAGACTCGGTAGATTCATAATATGTCATTATTATATGTATACGTTATGTCATGTCTGTATATTATAACAAAAAATGCAATAAAATATGTATTTTCAATAATTTACAATGTGTAAAGTGTTTTTTTTTCACATTTTAACATGCGAACAATTGCGGTTATATTTTGTATGGGGTGCGCTTGTTAAAAAAATTAGAGATGGGGTCTCGTTACATTTTTTTTTGGGGAAAATGACACTATTTTTAACAAACGCACCACATACAAAAATTGTTAGTGCAGCATCATTGTTCACATTATAATTGAAATGGGAACAATATTGCTGCATTAACAAACCCAAAAAAATAAAAAATATTTTTTTATTTTTTTTTTTGTTTTATTTTTTTTTTTTCATTTTTTTTTTTAAATTTTTTTTTTTTTTTTTTTACAACATTTTTCACTTTCATGTTTGGTATCGTTGGAACGGCCATGCTCTGGCCGATCCAACCATACCAAAATTTAACCCCTAGCTGCCACGGATCGGGAGATAGGGAGTTCCAATGAACTCCCTATCTCCACCGTTGGTGGCAGTTAAGGGTTAAGTCCAGGACTGGCGTCATCGTGCTACGCACGATGACGCCAGTCCTCAGGGGGAGTTCCCGGAGGCTTGGCCGACATCCAAGATGTCGGCCAGCTCCGGGAAAGGATCGCGAACCGGTGCTTTTCAGCGCCGATTCGCGATCCAGCTCCCCAGGGGTTAATGCCAGGCATCATTTGGAAGGGCAGGCTGTGCCCTTCCAAATGATGCCTGGGTTAACCCCCGCAGAGCCGCCGATCGGGAGGGAGAGAGGTCCGAAGGACCTTTCCCCCCCCCTCCCTTTCAGGCGCCTCCTCCGCACATGCGGGGGGGGGCGCCTGAATTAGGTGTCATCGCGCTGCCGCGATGACACCTAATTCCGGCGGCTGTGGTCCCGGATGCCGGGCTGACATCGAGGATGCCGGGCTGACATCGAGGAGGTCAGCCCGCACCGGGGGGGGCCAGCGATCGGCCGGAACCCGGCCGAACGCTGACCCCAATGGGAGGACGCGCTCAGCGCGTCCTCCGCATACTAGCGGGAATGCTGAGGACGCGCTGAGCGCGTCCTCAGCATCGAAGTGGTTAAAAAAGCAGAGTATACATTCAGCATGAAAACAAACAAAAAACAGTCAAAATATTAATAGATAGATGCAAGCATAAAATATTAACAGTAGGATTAAAGTTGAGATTGTGGATTAGAATTGCAGATGACATGTTGATCGCTGGTACCTTTTTAAATGCAGAGTCCAAACGCAAGCGCTTCATGATTTTGTTGGTTTATTTCTTGTCTCATGAGTTTTTTGTTATTTTCCGTTTCGTCGTGTTTTCTGCTGTTTAGTGATTTTGTTTGTTGTTTTTGTTGTAGTTTAATGTTTTGTGTATGTTAAGTAGGGCTGTGCAATATTGACAAAATAATCATATTGCGATTTCTTGAATGAATATTGCGATTGCGATTTTATTTGCGATTTAGCCAATTGTTTTTGCTTTTTCAAACATGCTACATACATTCTAAATGTATTCAGTATTCAGCACATGGATACTGACCCAGCACATGGATACTGACCCAGCACATGGATATACTGCCCCAGCACATGGAAATACTGCCCCAGCACATGGAAATACTGCCCCAGCACATGGATATACTGCCCCAGCACATGGAAATACTGCCCCAGCACATGGATATACTGCCCCAGCACATGGATATACTGCCCCAGCACATGGATACTGACCCAGCACATGGATATACTGACCCAGCACATGGATATACTGCCCCAGCACATGGATATACTGCCCCAGCACATGGATATACTGCCCCAGCACATGGATATACTGCCAGCCCCCAGCACATGGATACTGCCCCAGCACATGGATATACTGCCAGCCCCCAGCACATGGATATACTGCCAGCCCCCAGCACATGGATATACTGCCCCAGCACATGGATATACTGCCCCAGCACATGGATATACTGCAGCTCATGGATACTGCCCCAGTACATGGATACTGCCCCAGCACATGGATACTGCCCCAGCACATGGATATTGCCCCAGCACATGGATACTGCCCCAGCACATGGATACTGCCCCAGCACATGGATACTGCCCAAGCTCATGGATATACTGCCCCAGCACATGGATATACTGCCCCAGCACATGGATATACTGCCCCAGCACATGGATATACTGCCCCAGCACATGGATATACTGCCCCAGCACATGGATACTGCCCCAGCACATGAATATACTGCCCCAGCACATGAATATACTGCCCCAGCACATGAATATACTGCCCCAGCACATGAATATACTGCCCCAGCACATGGATATACTGCCCCAGCTGATGGATATGCCCCAGCTGATGGATACTGGCCCAGCACATGGATACTGCCCCAGCACATGGATACTGCCCCAGCACATGGATACTGCCCCAGCACATGGATATTGCCCCAGCACATGGATACTGCCCCAGTACATGGATACTGCCCCAGCACATGGATACTGCCCCAGCACATGGATACTGCCCAAGCTCATGGATACTGCCCCAGCACATGGATATACTGCCCCAGCACATGGATATACTGCCCCAGCACATGGATATACTGCCCCAGCACATGGATATACTGCCCCAGCACATGGATATACTGCCCCAGCACATGGATATACTGCCCCAGCACATACTGCCCCAGCACATGGATATACTGCCCCAGCACATGGATATACTGCCCCAGCACATGGATATACTGCCCCAGCACATGGATATACTGCCCCAGCACATGGATACTGCCCCAGCACATGGATACTGCCCCAGCACATGGATACTGCCCCAGTACATGGATACTGCCCCAGCACATGGACATTGCCCCAGCACATGGATACTGCCCCAGTACATGGATACTGCCCCAGTACATGGATACTGCCCCAGCACATGGATACTGCCCCAGTACATGGATACTGCCCCAGTACATGGATACTGCCCCAGCACATGGATACTGCCCCAGCACATGGATACTGCCCCAGCACATGGATATTGCCCCAGCACATGGATATTGCCCCAGCACATGGATACTGCCCCAGGACATGGATACTGCCCCAGCACATGGATACTGCCCAAGCTCATGGATACTGCCCCAGTACATGGATACTGCCCCAGCACATGGATACTGCCCAAGCTCATGGATATTGCCCCAGTACATGGATACTGCCCCAGCACATGGATACTGCCCCAGCACATGGATACTGCCCCAGCTCGTGGATATCCGCAGCTCACCTCTGTAGCGCCGCTGTGTTCTGTGCGCCACGTGTTCGGCTCCCTGTTAACTTCCGCCGGCACATGGAGCTTGGGCGCTCGCCTGGGGGAACCATGTGATGAGCCGCGAGAACGCGGCTCGTCACGTGGTTCCTCCTGCGAGTGCCCAAAGCACCATGCCGCCGCACCATGCCGCCGCCGGAAGTTACAGCCGAAAACCGCAAAATCGCAGCCTTATGCGATTTAGAAATCGCAGGGGCGGAAATCGCGATTCGATTGCGATTGCGATTAATTGCACAGCCCTAATGTTAAGTTTGTTTTAAAATTTCTTTTGTGTGGTCTGGTTTGTTTTATGATTTTTTTGTTGTTGTTGTTTTACGAGGGGGTTATTGGTATTTCGTTAGTGGTTTGTGTTGTTGTTGTTTTGGTCTTGTCTGGTGTGTTTCATGATTTTGTTGGTTTATTTCTTGTCTCATGAGTTTTTTGTTTTTTTCCGTTTCTCTTTTTTTGCGTTTTCGTCGTGTTTTCTGCTGTTTAGTGATTTTGTTTGTTGTTTTTGTTGTAGTTTAATGTTTTGTGTATGTTAAGTTGTTTTAAAATTTCTTTTGTGTTGTCTGGTGTGTTTTTATGATTTTTTTGCTGGTTTGCGGGGGGGGGGTTTATTGGTATTTGGTTAGTGTGATGTGTTGTCTGGTGAGTTTCACTATTTTGATTAGAGTTTTTGTTCTCTGTTTTTGTATCGTGTTTTTTTTTTTTTTTGTTGCTATTTTCGTTTTTTCTTTCCTTTCTTTGCTTTTTCGTTAGTGTTTATTGTTCTTTTCTTTCTGCCCCTACAGCTCTGTGATTAATAGGAGACAAGATGCGAAGCTGATAGAAGTTGTTGAGTTTCTCATCACAGGCAGACTTCACTTCTAGGACATAATGTTACGTTGCGGCCCACCTAACGAGAGACCCAGACCGCCGATCTAGAGAATCCACACACCAGCAAAGCATCTACCACCACCCGCTGGCTGGGATTAATGGACATGGAGAAACTCAAGGAAAGGGGGATCCATGTCTGTGGAATATATGTCCTCCTTCCACACACACGACACAGAAATTTGGGGGTTTATGATATCCTGTAATAAATCAGTCCTGTCTTGGACCTGACAGTATCACAAAGGCGTCTCGGCTTCCAGTGTTTTCTGCGATTTGTTTGAATCTCGTTTTGATTTTACTGCAGTTTGTTTTAATACAGAGGATAAATAAAATATTAACACCCTGTCTGAGGGGGTCGTCTCTGTATTAGACATTGTGTGCGTGCATGTTAAATGACCGATAAAGTTATACTAAGCGTATGAGGTGTTGCTAGTAAGTAAACCTGCATTCTCTCCTATAGGAAGAGACTTTGTATAAGCGTCCGCTTCCTCTCATAATGAGCAGCCTATCGTGTTTAATAACAACCTGGGGTCATTGCAATAATTGTAACAACAATAATAATCAGTTGGGGTCACTTTAAATAGTAACATGAATAATAATCTGGGGGTCAATGTAATATTTATAAACATTATAATAACCTGGGATGGTCACTTTAATAGATGTAACATTAATAAATATCAGGGGGTCACTTTAATAGTCGTGACATTAATTATGCCGCGGCAGGTAAACATGAAATAGATGAATTGGATAGTGAAACCGCCGTCCCGCGGCAGGTAAACATGAAACAGATGAATAGTATAGTTAATCCGCCCTGCCGCAGCAGGGAAATATGAAAAAGATGGATTGTATAGTTAAACCTCCGTGCTGCGGCAGGGAATTATGAAAAAGATTAATTGTATAGTTAATCCGCCTCTACGATTCTCTTCCCATTTCATCCTCCTATGTCTCGTGTGCATGCGTGCTGAGCTTCATCCTGCACATGCGTGCTGAGCCTCATCCTGCACATGCATGCTGAGCAGCTTCATCCTGCAGATGCGTGCTGAGCTCATTCTGTCCATGTGGGCCGTGCTTCTTCCTGCGCATGCGTGCTGAGCTTCTTCCTGTGCATGCGTGCTGAGCTTCTTCCTGTGCATGCGTGCTGAGCTTATTCCTGTGCATGCGTGCTGAGCTTCTTCCTGTGCATGCGTGCTGAGCTTCTTCCTGTGCATGCGTGCTGAGCTTCTTCCTGTGCATGCGTGCTGAGATTCCTCCTGTGCATGCGTGCTGAGCTTCCTCCTGTGCCGAGCTTCATCCAGCGCATGTGTGCTGAGCCTCATCCTGCGCATGCGTGTTGAGCCTCATCCTGCGCATGCGTGTTGAGCCTCATCCTGCGCATGCGTGCTGAGCCTCATCCTGCGCATGCGTGCTGAGCCTCATCCTGCGCATGCGTGCTGAGCCTCATCCTGCGCATGCGTGCTGAGCCTCATCCTGCGCATGCGTGCTGAGCCTCATCCTGCGCATGCGTGCTGAGCCTCATCCTGCGCATGCGTGCTGAGCCTCATCCTGCGCATGCGTGCTGAGCCTCATCCTGTGCATGCGTGCTGAGCCTCATCCTGCGCATGCGTGCTGAGCTTCATACAGTGTGATGACAGGCTGTTTATCAAACTTTAACAACAAGCACCAATGCAATGTCTGCTGGCACCACTAGATGGCGCATAATCACTGTGCGTGTGTGTGTGTATATAATATGATCGCTGCCCCTGAGAAAATATATATCGGCCATGTTTAAAAGGACACGTATAATTTATTCTTGCTGATGAGCAGTGCATGAAAACGCCACCCCGCACCATGTATAATCCATACGCTGCAGGTAAGAAACCAAAGAGGAATTCCAGGTGCCCTGCCTTGATTTCCTTCCTGCAGCATTTGGATTATACTTGTTGCAGGGCTGAACTATTCGTTTATTTACTGCTGAGCATTTTTTAGACATTTTTCTGTTTTCATTCTTTTAAATTTATTTTCTTTTTTTTTAAAATTCTGCAACAGACCTTTTTATTTTTATAGGACGTTATTTATTATTTTGTTTTAAACGCTTTTTTAAAAATTTCCCTCTTTTTTTACCCCCAGTTTGGCTTTTTTCGGCGGATCAATTCAGGGACCCTGCAACGAGCGCTGAATTATTTATTTATTGAGATTTCTCTCGTTTTCAAGTATATCCTGGGTTGGCAAATTGAACTCTCCGAAGCGCCGTGAACGAAAGAGCAGCGAAAATTCTCCAAATTACTTCTTTAGAATTAAAAAAAAAAGACAAATTATTCAGATCGTGTAAAAAATTAGTATGATCGCACTCGCTCTGAATGTACACGTATGATCACACACGCTCTGAATGTACACGTATGATTGCACACGCTCTGAATGTACACGTATGATTGCACACGCTCTGAATGTACACGTATGATTGCACACGCTCTGAATGTACACGTATGATCGCACACGCTCTGAATGTACACGTATGATCGCACACGCTCTGAATGTACACGTATGATCGCACACGCTCTGAATGTACACGTATGATCGCACACGCTCTGAATGTACACGTATGATCGCACACGCTCTGAATGTACACGTATGATTGCACACGCTCTGAATGTACACGTATGATCGCACACGCTCTGAATGTACACGTGTGACTGCACACGCTCTGAATGTACACGTGTGACTGCACACGCTCTGAATGTACACGTATGATTGCACACGCTCTGTACACGTATGATTGCACACGCTCTGAATGTACACGTATGATCACACAGTATCCACGGCTGACACAGTGTAGTTGCAGCGGTTTGTGTTCGCGGTGTCGGGCCGCTTCATTGTCTCCATATGGCTGGTGTGGCGCAGCCGCCGAGCCGAGGGGAAATGCCTGCAGATTCCTTCACGCCGCTCTGGGGAGTTCGGCTGATTTTTTTTCCACAACCAGAAATTCATCAAATGAAAGAGACTTATTGTCCAAAAAGTGACAGATCCAAAAAAAGAAAAAGTGAGAGAGCGAAGGAGCGAGCGAGTGAATCGGGGAGTGTGAGGGGAGCAGATCCCGGCCAGGGGCCTCCAGCTACACAAACACCGCATTGACTTTCCCGGGAGCCACAGGCCAGCGACAAAAAGCCGCTTCTCTCTGCTCCGCGCGGCTATTCTGGGCCCTCGCATGTGGCCCCTTCAACCATTGACCACTTCTAAAAACCAGAGAAGTGAATGACTGAGCCGGGGCGGGGGGGGGGGGCAACGGATTCATGGAGCGCGTCGGGGGACGGAAAAGAAGGGATTCATTGAAATATTGTATTTTTAGATGTTTTATCCTGTGATCGGCTCATACTATGAGTCTGCATCAGACGGAGAGACAGAGCGACAGACAGAGCGACGGAGAGACAGAGCGACAGACAGAACGATGGACAGACAGAGCGATGGAGAGACAGAGATGGACAGAGCGATGGAGAGACAGAGCGATGAAGAGACAGAGCGACGGACAGAGCGACGGCGATGGAGAGACAGAGCGACTGACAGCGATTGGACAGACAGTGACGGACAGAGCGACAGACAGAGAGACAGCGATGGACAGACAGACAAAAAGGAAAAGATGAGAAAGCAATATTAGAAGCAGGAGGCGAGGAATGACCTTGGGAATTTGACATTGTGGAAGATCCCGACACAGGAAAAGGAAAGGAACGGAGCTCAGGATCGAGAGGCTGCGTCCAGTGATAAAGGGGATGAGACGAGAAATTCCGTTACACCTTGGAAACCCACAAATATCAGAGCTACGTGTTCTGGGACCTCCCAGCACAAGCAGCTCCCAACCATCTGGGCCTGCAAGGTCAACCGCCACTAGCCAAGTCTATTACTGAACCGATGGCCAACCCTGACACCTCATTTGTTTCTGAGCCACATGTTCCAGGACACTCAGCCAGCCGGATCCGTGACTAAACATCATTGGACATGGAGCTCTGAAAAATTTGGGTTGCCAAGATTCACCATCGCTACTGCAGATCATCGAGCCCTGGTGACTTTATGTTGTTTTGACAGTGACTCCATCTGAATAAGGCAGTTCGGGCTCTTCTCTGACGTAGCCGGTAACAGGGACCTGGCCAGATGACAACCGAGCGGCCATATTAGCGGCTTGAGTCGTAACAGGAGCTTTTGGCTTCGGTGGAATGGTCACTCGAGCTGTAAAATTGTGGTGGCTACAGCCATAAACTCAAGAGGCCATTATTCTATCGGCTACATTGTTCCCTTGGCGTCTTTATCTCTCTTTAGGCGTACTTTTAAATCTAAAGGATCCCCAATCGATCTTCGCGTATCATTGTTGTATGGTCTGGTCTTCCCGGTTGGGTTCATGGTGGATTCTTTCACCGGTACGTCTCTGTGTCCTGCGGTGAAAGCAGTAGTACATGGTGCAGGCGTCTCTCCAGCCCGGCCTCAGAGTCCCGTTGAGATAACAGATTCTTTTTGCCATATGTAAATATTAAGGTAGTGTTCCAAAGTAAATGTTATTCCGATCCAAAACGTTTGGGTCGCTGGTTTTGAACCTGTCTTTTCCAGGAACAGGCCGGTTCCGCTTGAGGTAACAGCAGCTCCTTTCATAAAACCCATCGCGCTAATATTTCACTCTTAAAAACACATCCTTCACCCAGCAGGGCGGGAGACGTCTCCCAACACTGTGTTCTCGCCGCACTCCAAAGTAATTCCTGAGCCCTACACATCGCGAAGGGACCCCTAAACCAGCCGTAGAACCCTCAAATCCGGCGTGAAATGTAGCGGAATCCACTAAAACGCCCCGACGAACATAAAGTCCAGTCCGGCAATGACTAGGTCATTTAATAAGCAGGGAATTATGGGAGAATTCAATTTTTAGGTTAAAGGAGGTGAATTCAGAAATTTATGCACTTTCTTGTCCTCATCGAACGCTTTCCCAGCTCTCCGATGCTCCTTGTACTTTGTGAATCCGTATGACATGTCTCCATGTGTTTGTTAACCAACAGGTTGGCACTTCAGTATTATAGAACCGACAGGTGGACATCCTGGTGGTATAACGGAACCGACAGGTGGACATCCTGGTGGTATAACGGAACCGACAGGTGGACATCCTGGTGGTATAACGGAACCGACAGGTGGACATCCTGGTGGTATAACGGAACCGACAGGTGGACATCCTGGTGGTATAACGGAACCGACAGGTGGACATCCTGGTGGAATAACGGAACCGACAGGTGGACATCCTTGAGGTGTAACGGAACCGACAGGTGGACATCCTGGTTGTGTAACGGAACCGACAGGTGGACATCCTGGTGGTGTAACGGAACCGACAGGTGGACATCCTGGTGGTGTAACGGAACCGACAGGTGGACATCCTGGTGGGTTAATGGAACCGACAGGTGGACATCCTGGTGGGATAATGGAACCGACAGGTGGACATTTGTGAAAAAATATATCACATGCAGCTGACGTATATAAAAGGTACATTTCCATCGCACAATAAGAAGTGTGAACAAGACGTGTGGTGGAATTGTACCTTTTATATACATAAGCTGCATTGGATATATTTTTTCACAAATCACGAGGGCGCTTGACCGCCTGTATTCTGAACTTTTAGGGTTACGATTATAGTGCGCACTAGGGTTATGTTACTATTTGGGGATTAGGGTTATGGAAGCAACAGGCTGACATATTGGGGATATGTATCGCACTCAGTGACAAAGCATCACGTCCTGTGGAAGAAGTTTCCTCCTACATATCCAAATGTTTCACACGATGCCAAGGGTTTACTTCTTAGAAACTTGTTCATTTCAGCAAAATCCCTCCGTCTTGCTTTGATTTGTTATAACTCAACGGTGGTGCCCTAAATGTTTAGGAACATCATCTCCCTTGATGCTCTGACAGCTTCAGCCTCTAGGATATAGAACATCATGGGACACAAAGTTCTGAAACTTCTAAGGCTGGGCTGTCCATCTCTGGCCCCTTAGATGTTGGTGACCTACAACTCCCACTATCTGGCCATTGATTTCTTTCAAAGATTTCTGGGAATCGATCGATCTGAATTTCTGATGTCTGGACCGAATCGTTTTCTGAATAATAAAAAAAAGAAAAATCAAATCAATCTTGATTATTTTTGGTTATAAATCTGTCTGGTCCGAATATATAATAAATAAATAAATCGTATTTAAATGGAATAGAAGAAAAAAGGTAACCCTAGCCCTGAACCTAACCTAGGCCTAACCTAGCCCTGACCCTTATCATATGACACACAGTAACTGTCACCCTAGCCCTGACCCTTATCATATGACACACAGTAACTGTCACCCTAGCCCTGACCCTTATCATATGACACACAGTAACTGTCGCCTTAGCCCTGACCCTTATCATGTGACACACAGTAACTGTCGCCCTAGCCCTGACCCTTATCATATGACACACAGTAACTGTCAGCCTAGCCCTGACCCTTATCATATGACACACAGTAACTGTCACCCTAGCCCTTATCATATGACACACAGTAACTGTCGCCTTAGCCCTGACTCTTATCATGTGACACACAGTAACTGTCACCCTAGCCCTGACCCTTATCATATGACACACAGTAACTGTCACCCTAGCCCTGACCCTTATCATATGACACACAGTAACGGTCGCCTTAGCCCTGACCCTTATCATGTGACACACAGTAACTGTCACCCTAGCCCTGACCCTTATCATATGACACACAGTAACTGTCGCCCTAGCCCTTATCATATGACACACAGTAACTGTTGCCCTAGCCTTGACCCTGTCACGCTCCTCACCGGCGGCGGCGCCGCAGATAATAAAATACGCTGTTACATTCATCATACTGCAGGGCAGCACCCTTCAATTGCTGCCACAGAATAAACTGTTGCTTTATCCAGCTCTGCACTGAGTATCAGGTGCATCTCATCATTCAGCCTGCTGCCTCTATATCACAGAACCACACCCTTACCTAGAGGCTTTGTAACCGGAATCACTGGGTTCACTTCAGGACGGCGCCGGACCGGACACGAGCAAGGATTGTCTGAACACGAGTCTCTTCAGGAAAGGCAAACTTTATTGTGTCGTCACACAAATGCTCACACAGGATTGAATCGCAAAGAGTGAACCCCGTTCTCACCCCGATGAGGGGTCTTATACCCCGAATACATAATTAGGTACATCCCAATTAGCCCACCTCCAGGTGACACTTTATTCCACCCCACGTGGGTTAATACCTCCCATTGTTAGTACAAAGACATTCCATACATTGACCGTAAATTGGCAAACTTCATGTTAGTCTGACAGTTTGTGATTTGCTGCCGCACTCAATCCGGGCCGTGCCCACCTCCCTAAAGGCTATGTTTATTTGTTACAGATAAAGCATGGTCTGGTTTCTACGCTCTCTTTGTCTCTCTGCAGGCCTCAGTGACCTTGCAGTATTCATTTGTCATCCTGTCTCTCCGTGCCAAGAGCTGGCTGGATCTTCCCCTCGTTTAATTGCTTCTCTGTTAATTTACCACATTCCTAAGATTCTATGTAAGCTTCATTCTAGTGTCTATTGAAATCTACCTAGTTATTTGCAAGTGAACCAATATTCTGAACAAGATGGCCGCTTGGCTCATAATAGCGACCATCTTCCAGCCTGATTCCACTTCAGCTTTAGCATCAAACTTTCACTTCTAAGTGGAACTCATGCAGCCAGGAGCCTGTTCAGTGGTGTATTTTGGCCTAGGCCGACAAGGCCTAGGGCAGGACTTTCCAGGGAGTGGCAGCCCGCACCGGGTGGCCCCACCCCAATTTTTTTATTTTTTTTTTACATTTGCAAAGTATTTTACCAGGAAGGAAACATTGAGATGTCACTAATTTTCAAGCATGTCCTGGGTAGGCAAGGCCTAGGCTTTCACTTTCCAGGGGGCAGCAAAAGCCCTCACCACTAAATGGGTTACTCGCAGAGCACCGAAATTACGCCAACATTTTGGTGTTCTGTAGTTCCCTGCACTTCGGGGAATAAAATTTCCCCACCCTGCAGTGAATTCACCATTCACCGCAGGGTCCCCAAAGTGCAGGGAGTCGGCCGCTGAATGCTGCCACCGCAAACCCGTGGCCTGCTGTTTTCAAAAAAACTACTGAATGAAAATGTCTGGAATTTACATATAAGATCCTATGATTGATAATAAAAAGTTCTGTTACAGAAAAAAGAAAAACCGCTATTAAAAAAAGGGGGGGGGGATTTTTGGCAAAAAAATATATGAAAAATTACTAAAAGGTACTAAAAAAAAAAATCCATAAAGACTTTTTGCTGCAGATATAGGCTAGGGACAGATGAGCGCATTTTCTGCGGCCACCGTCAAAATGTACGTCGATGCGTGCGCACGCATTTTTTCACGGAATACGCTTAAGTGGTCAGACGATGCGCAATTCTGGACGTATTTCATGACGATGGGGTGAAAAGAAGTCTAGGGAAATCCGGCTGTTTGAACCTTATGTTGGCCGCACACTAGCAGCGTCTGACATCTCCTAATCACGCACACACGCTGCTATGCGGCCGCAGCGCACTCTGTACGTCAGTACCAGCGGTTTAACGTTCTCGAAAAAATGCGTTCATTTTCCACTTGCGTTGCGCGGCCGGACTTTTGTGCGACCGTACTTCGTATATTGGCTGTCATTGCCCGGCATCTGCTGCTAGTGCGGCCGTGATTATGTGCGCCAGAACGCGCGTTCGCACTGCCTCAGTCTGACCCTAGCCTAAAATAATAAATGATTTATTAGATATTGCATAAAAATGGGAATATTTTTAACATTGAAACCTATGGGGTTCGCCTGAATAAACCTGCTGATTGAAACCACTGAACATCAGAGCATTTCACTGCCATTTCTCTGCTGTTTGGTGTTCTCTGAATAGATTAACCATTACTTCTCTATGGGGATTTGCAATGCCTTCAAACAGCACCGTATTTGCTGGCAGTTCGCCAAACTTGTGTGTGAGCATATCACAGAGCAGTGGTGTACTTAGGGGAGTGGCTGGGGGCGGGCTGCCCCAGGTACCAGTGATTATTGGGGTGTCATTAGGGGGTACTAGGAGGTGCCACTGTTGCTGTGTGTCAGCTTTGAGCTGTGTTCTCAAACAGCGAGCAGCGGAGCAGGGCGTTTGCATACGGAATAAAATTGAATAGAATAAAAATCCCCCTCTCCTCCCTCCATAGCTCCTCCCCTGCCCCGCAGCAGCTCTAGGAGAGGGGAGGGGGATGTGATTTGTGTGCAGAGAGATGACAGTAAACGGCAGGTAAAGGGGGGGGTATCAGCAGAATATGAAGTCCTGTCTGCTTACTGCTGTTTAACCCTTTCGCTGCTGAGGCATAGTTCCCGCCTCTGTGCTGAGCTCATTTTTACCGGTTTCGCTCATCATGTTTAAACGTGTTTTGAAGGCTTATTTTAGTAAATGACCCAGACATATTATATATCGTTCTTTCCGGCAGACTCGGCAGATTCATAATATATTATTATTATATGTATATGTCATGTCCTGCCTGTATGTTATAACAAAATATGCAATAAAATATGAATTTTCAATCATTTACAACGTGCAAAGTGTTTTTTTTAACATGCGAGCAATTGCGGTTATATTTTGTATGAGTTGCGCCTGTTAAAAAAATTAGAAATGGGGTCTCGTTACATTTTTTTTGGGGGAAAATTACTTGATTTTTAACAAACGCACCGCATACAAAAATCGTTAGTGCAGCATCATTGTTCACATTATAATTGAAATGGGAACAATATTGCTGCATTAACAAAACCAAAAAAACTTGTTTATTTTTTTTTTTATAATTTTTTTTAAATATTTTTTTATTATTTTTTAAAAAAAAAACTTTTTACATGGTCATGTTTGGTATCATTGGAAAGGCCATGCTCTGGCCGATCCAACAGTACCAAACATTAACCACTAGCTGCCACGGATCGGGAGATAGGGGGTCCATTGGTGGCAGTTAGGGGTTAACTCCAGGACTGGCGTCATCGTGCTAAGCACGATGACGCCAGTCATCAGGGGGCATTCCCGGAAGCTTGGCCGACATCCAAGATGTCAGCCTGCTCCAGGAGAGGATCACGATTTGGCACTTTTCGGCGCCGAATCGTGATCCGCACCCAAGGGGTTAAAGGCAGGCACGGTTTGGAAGGGCAGGCTGTGCCCTTCCAAACTGTGCCTGCCTTCAGCCGCAGGACCCCGGCGGAAGGACCTCCGAAGGACCTCCCCCTCCCTTTCAGGCACCTCCTCCGCACACGCGGGGGGGCGCCTGAATTAGATGTCCTTGCGCCGCTGCGATGACATCTAATGGTGCCGGCCGCGGTCCCGGGTGCTGGGATGACATCGAGGATGTCAGCCTGCACCGGGGGGCACAGCGATCAGCCGGAATCCGGCTGATCGCTGGCCGCAAAGGGAGGACGTACCTGTGGGTAGACGCGCTGAGCGCGTCCTCCGCAGCGAAAGGGTTAAAGTGGACCTTTCCTTAACCAGCACTGCTGTGATAGAAATTTGTCATTGAGCTGCCTGGCTCCTGGTGAAGCTGCGTGCGTGCAGGTCACACGGTCCAGCCAGTCAGGTGGTACTGAGTCTCAGTACCACCTGACTGGCTGAACCAAGTGACACGCACGCAGCTGCCCACCCTTTCGTTAACACGGACTCTCACTCTATTCTGGACTGAAGGGAATCAAAGCCACGGTGCACCCTCTGGCAGTGGCACCCCACTGCTGACAAGATGGGTCCACGCACAGGCACAGCCGCGATCCTAACGTGGCCTGGAGGGACCTCACGCAGAGTCCGTACATAGTCCCTGCTGACTCTGCACACAGCCCTACCGCGGACAGAGGCCGGTAAATCTAGAATAAATAATTTCTGTGTGCTCATATTCACTCGGTTTGCTGGGAGTCTTATTGCAGTGGATTCTGATGCACTCATACACACCGCACATTGCATTGCTGGGAGTCTTATTGCAGTGGTTACTGATGCACTCATACACACCGCACATTGCATTGCTGGGAGTTTTATTGCTGTGGATTCTGATACGCTGACACACACACCGCACATTGCATTGCTGGGAGATTTATTGCTGTGGATTCTGATATGCTGACACACACACCAAATATTGCATTGCTGGGAGTTTTATTGCTGTGGATTCTGTGATACACACTGCATATTACTGTGAGTTTTATTGCCCTGGAGCTCTGGGATACGCTCATACACAGTGCACATTACTGTGAGGTTTATTGCTGTGCAGTTCTGTGATACGCTCATACACACTGCACATTTCTGTGGTTTTATTGCTGTGCAGCTCTGTGATACGGTCATACACAGTGCCCGTTTCTGTGGATTTTATTGTTCAACCAATTAGAGCGGCTGTGATCCAGTATACTTGACATGCGTGGCTGTTCTTTATAAAAATGCTTGAATTTAAACATTTCATAATTTTTTTTATCTCAATAGATACATTTGAAATGGTATACAAAATATACAAGTAGGCACTTGGTATCCACTTTTAATATAAAGAGAGGAAAAGGCGGAGCTCTAAGGGGAAAAGGTGGAGCTTAAAGATGAAGGGTGGGGATTAACCAGGAAGAGGTGTGCCCTTGAAAGGAAGGGGTGCCTCAAATTTAAATTAGGGGGTGCACGAGTTTAGTCAGGCCTAGGGCAGCACAAAACCTAAATACACCACTGAGCCTGTTACTCTGACAAACCTGTGTCCAGGACTTACCTGAATATCTGACGGCTTGCTTGCCTACCGGACAACCGCCTTCCATACCCTTGGACCTGTTGGGCTTCGTCCAAGGGACCCACTGCTTCACGCAAGTAACTCCTCGCTTTCATCCAAGTGACCCCCTCGCTTTCATCCAAGTGACCCCCTCGCTTTCATCCAAGTGACCCCCTCGCTTTCATCCAAGTAACCCCTTGCTTTCATCCAAGTGAACCCCCTCGCTTTCATCCAAGTGAACCCCTGCATTGCCTAAAGGACTTACCCGTGTATCACAGACTCCCTGCATACTGGACTCTTCCCTTACATCAGTTAACTCTGCTCTAAAAACCCTACCTGTGGTGTCCGTCTGTCTGCATGTTAATCTCTTCCCTCTCCTGAGTCCTGTGTATATTTTGCCATCTTGCTCATATGTTTAGTTCACTCTGCTTTCTCTCTACCTGAACCTGTGTATTTTATGGTTAACCCCTTCCTGCCCATTCTCAGACCCCCCTGTATATTTAATATCTAGTTGTTCCAGTCCCATCCAGCCTGTTCATTCCGTTTACTTCTCTCTCATCCTTTCTCTCTCTGCCTAGAACCCGCATATTCAATAGCATATGGTTAACCCCTTCCTGTCCTTTGATTTCTCTTGTTCATATGTCAGGCATCCCTTTTCCTATGTTATCCCTCCTCCATGTTCTGTGATACTTCTCAATAAAGCCCCTTTTATTGTTGAAATCCATTGCCTCCTTGTGTCACTGCACCTTTGGGCTCGCACCCTCACCCACCTGCCTGGCAGAATGCGACAGACCCTTATCATGTGACACACAGTAACTGTCGCCTTAGCCCTGACCCTTATCATGTGACACACAGTAACTGTCACCCTAGCCCTGACCCTTATCATATGACACACAGTAACTGTCACCCTAGCCCTGACCCTTATCATATGACACACAGTAACTGTCACCCTAGCCCTGACCCTTATCATCTGACACACAGTAACTGTCACCCTAGCCCTGACCCTTATCATATGACACACAGTAACTGTCACCCTAGCCCTGACCCTTATCATATGACACACAGTAACTGTCACCCTAACCCTGACCCTTATCATATGACACACAGTAACTGTCACCCTAGCCCTGACCCTTATCATGTGACACACAGTAATTGTCGCCCTAGTCCTGACCCTTATCATATGACACACAGTAACTGTCGCCCTAGTCCTGACCCTTATCATGTGACACACAGTAACTGTCGCCCTAACCCTGACCCTTATCATGTGACACACAGTAACTGTCGCCCTAGCCCTGACCCTTATCATATGACACACAGTAACTGTCGCCCCTGACCCTTATCATATGACACACAGTAACTGTCGCCCCTGACCCTTATCATATGACACACAGTAACTGTCACCCTAGCCCTGACCCTTATCATATGACACACAGTAACTGTCACGCTAGCCCTGACCCTTATCATATGACACACAGTAACTGTCACCCTAGTCCTGACCCTTATCATGTGACACACAGTAATTGTCGCCCTAGTCCTGACCCTTATCATATGACACACAGTAACTGTCACCCTAGCCCTGACCCTTATCATGTGACACACAGTAACTGTCGCCCTGACCCTTATCATGTGACACACAGTAACGGTCACCCTAGCCCTGACCGTTATCATATGACACACAGTAACTGTCACCCTAGCCATGACCCTTATCATATGACACACAGTAACTGTCACCCTAGCCCTGACCCTTATCATATGACACACAGTAACGGTCACCCTAGCCCTGACCGTTATCATATGACACACAGTAACTGTCACCCTAGCCCTGACCCTTATCATATGATACACAGTAACTGTCGCCCTAGCCCTGACCGTTATCATATGACACACAGTAACTGTCGCCCTAGTCCTGACCCTTATCATATGACACACAGTAACTGTCGCCCTAGCCCTGACCCTTATCATATGACACACAGTAACTGTCGTCCTGACCCTTATCATATGACACACAGTAACTGTCGCCCTAGTCCTGACCCTTATCATGTGACACACAGTAATTGTTGCCCTAGTCCTGACCCTTATCATATGACACACAGTAACTGTTGCCCTGACCTTTATCATATGACACACAGTAACTGTCGCCCTAGTCCTGACCCTTATCATATGACACACAGTAACTGTCACCCTAGCCCTGACCCTTATCATATGACACACAGTAACTGTCGCCCCTGACCCTTATCATGACACACAGTAACTGTCACCCTAGTCCTGACCCTTATCATGTGACACACAGTAACTGTCACCTTAGCCCTGACCCTTATCATATGACACACAGTAACTGTCACCCTAGCCCTGACCCTTATCATATGACACACAGTAACTGTCACCCTAGCCCTGACCGTTATCATATGACACACAGTAACTGTCGCCCTAGCCCTGACCCTTATCATATGACACACAGTAACTGTCGCCCTAGCCCTGACCCTTATCATGACACACAGTAACTGTCACCCTAGCCCTGACCCTTATCATATGACACACAGTAACTGTCACCCTAGCCCTGACCGTTATCATATGACACAGTAACTGTCGCCCTAGCCCTGACCCTTATCATATGACACACAGTAACTCTCGCCCTAGCCCTGACCCTTATCATGACACACAGTAACTGTCACCCTAGCCCTGACCCTTATCATATGACACACAGTAACTGTCGCCCTAGCCTTGCCCTTATCATATGACACAGTAACTGTCACCCTAGCCCTGACCCTTATCATGACACACAGTAACTGTCACCCTAGCCCTGACCCTTATCATGACACACAGTAACTGTCACCCTAGCCCTGACCCTTATCATATGACACACAGTAACTGTCACCCTAGCCCTGACCCTTATCATATGACACACAGTAACTGTCACCCTAGCCCTGACCCTTATCATATGACACACAGTAACTGTCACCCTGACCCTTATCATGTGACACACAGTAACGGTCGCCCTAGCCCTGACCGTTATCATATGACACACAGTAACTGTCACCCTAGCCCTGACCCTTATCATGTGACACACAGTAACTGTCACCCTAGCCCTGACCCTTATCATGTGACACACAGTAATTGTCGCCCTAGTCCTGACCCTTATCATATGACACACAGTAACTGTTGCCCTGACCTTTATCATATGACACACAGTAACTGTTTCCCTGACCCTTATCATGTGACACACAGTAATTGTCGCCCTAGTCCTGACCCTTATCATATGACACACAGTAACTGTCGCCTTAGCCCTGACCCTTATCATGTGACACACAGTAACTGTCACCCTAGCCCTGACCCTTATCATATGACACACAGTAACTGTCACCCTAGCCCTGACCGTTATCATATGACACACAGTAACTGTCGCCCTAGCCCTGACCCTTATCATATGACACACAGTAACTGTCGCCCTAGCCCTGACCCTTATCATGACACACAGTAACTGAGACCTAGCCCTGACCCTTATCATATGACACACAGTAACTGTCGCCCTAGCCTTGCCCTTATCATATGACACAGTAACTGTCACCCTAGCCCTGACCCTTATCATATGACACACAGTAACTGTCACCCTAGCCCTGACCCTCATCATATGACACACAGTAACTGTCACCCTAGCCCTGACCCTTATCATATGACACACAGTAACTGTCACCCTAGCCCTGACCCTTATCATATGACACACAGTAACTGTCACCCTAGCCCTGACCCTTATCATATGACACACAGTAACTGTCACCCTGACCCTTATCATGTGACACACAGTAACGGTCGCCCTAGCCCTGACCGTTATCATATGACACACAGTAACTGTCACCCTAGCCCTGACCCTTATCATGTGACACACAGTAACTGTCACCCTAGCCCTGACCCTTATCATGTGACACACAGTAATTGTCGCCCTAGTCCTGACCCTTATCATATGACACACAGTAACTGTTGCCCTGACCTTTATCATATGACACACAGTAACTGTTTCCCTGACCCTTATCATGTGACACACAGTAATTGTCGCCCTAGTCCTGACCCTTATCATGTGACACACAGTAACTGTCACCCTAGCCCTGACCCTTATCATATGACACACAGTAATTGTCGCCCTAGTCCTGACCCTTATCATGTGACACACAGTAACTGTCACCCTAGCCCTGACCGTTATCATATGACACACAGTAACTGTCGCCCTGACCCTTATCATATAACACACTGTAACTGTCGCCCTAGCCCTGACCGTTATCATATGACACACAGTAACTGTCGCCCTGACCCTTATCATGTGACACACAGTAATTGTCGCCCTAGTCCTGACCCTTATCATATGACACACAGTAACTGTCGCCCTAGTCCTGACCCTTATCATATGACACACAGTAACTGTCGCCCTAGTCCTGACCCTTATCATATGACACACAGTAACTGTCGCCCTAGCCCTGACCCTTATCATGTGACACACAGTAATTGTCGCCCTAGTCCTGACCCTTATCATATGACACACAGTAACTGTCGCCCTAGTCCTGAACCTTATCATATGACACACAGTAACTGTCGCCCTAGTCCTGACCCTTATCATATGACACACAGTAACTGTCGCCCTAGTCCTGACCCTTATCATATGACACACAGTAACTGTCGCCCTAGCCCTGACCCTTATCATGTGACACACAGTAATTGTCGCCCTAGTCCTGACCCTTATCATATGACACACAGTAACTGTCGCCCTGGTCCTGAACCTTATCATATGACACACAGTAACTGTCACCCTAGTCCCGACCCTTATCATATGACACACAGTAACTGTCGCCCTAGTCCTGACCCTTATCATATGACACACAGTAACTGTCGCCCTAACCCTTATCATGTGACACACAGTAACTGTCGCCTTAGCCCTGACCCTTATCATATGACACACAGTAATTGTCGCCCTAGTCCTGACCCTTATCATGTGACACACAGTAACTGTCACCCTAGCCCTGACCCTTATCATATGACACACAGTAACTGTCACCCTAACCCTGACCCTTATCATATGACACACAGTAACTGTCGCCCTGACCCTTATCATATGACACACAGTAACTGTCGCCCTAGCCCTGACCCTTATCATATGACACACAGTAACTGTCACCCTAACCCTGACCCTTATCATATGACACACAGTAACTGTCGCCCTAGCCTTGACCCTTATCATATGACACAGTAACTGTCACCCTAGCCCTGACCCTTATCATATGACACACAGTAACTGTCACCCTAGTCCTGACCCTTATCATGTGACACACAGTAACTGTCACCCTAGCCCTGACCCTTATCATATGACACACAGTAACTGTCGCCCTAGCCCTGACCCTTATCATATGACACACAGTAACTGTCACCCTAGCCCTGACCCTTATCATATGACACACAGTAACTGTCGCCCTAGCCCTGACCCTGTATTTTTGATTTCTGTAACAATACGAAATGAACGGAGTTGAATGTTCAGTGATGCACATGTCCATATAATGACACAACAGGCGGCCGACTCGTATGGATTTATTGTTAGTGATTGAGTCCACCTTCCAGGGTCTCACACGGTTCCGTGCGCCGCACAGGCATCTGGAGGTGCCACATATTTAGCTGATAAGGTGATGGAGTGGGATGTAGGACATGACAAACCTCATTTCTTCCTAGGACGCAGCGTACGGCCAGAACCTTCGAATAAATTATTCCACAGGCCGATGGAAAGTCCTTGGAGATGCCACGGAGAGCCAATTCCTGAAGTCCAGAGAACCATACGTAGGAATGACGCGCAGATATTGCGTATAGTGTGACCTCTTTTTACAATAGCCATGCCCAGAGCATTGTTACCATGTGCTGGAGGACGCCGTAAATCACGCTGAAGCACAGTGCGGAGAGATTTACAGCGTCCTCCCTGTGTAAACCCTCCTATGCCCTGTTAATGTTAAGAAAAATAAGGTTATTAAGCTCCGGACGCTCACACCGGCAAAATCTCAAACCTTTCTGGGCTCGCGAGCGCGTTTTACTGTGCCGAGGCTCGAGGCTGTGTTTTTGCACCTGCTCCACAAAAGGGATTCTTTGAGACACATTACTATAAACACGGCCTGTTATTTTTGGCCCTCGAGGCTCGGCCCGCATCTCTCCGGCTAACAAAAATATGTAACTTGGGGGCCCGGCGAGTCCGACTGGTGCTCCTTTTTCTTCTGTGTGGAACGGCCGCGGCCAAACGGAACGGCACAAAGTCTGCCCTGTGCGTCCAATTTCCTGTTTTGTCCTAATCCCTCATTAAAGCGGGCCGCAGGTTGAGGTGCCAGCCCAGGCGCCCCCCGACTCCCCGCCAGGTGTCTGACAGGCTGAGCTAACCGCGAGGCCCGCCGAGAATCCGGGCTGAAATCACAGCGCGTGCGGAAGCGTAAATTGGATGTTTGCCTTTGCCCCGCTCCAAAGGAAGCACCAGGAGGACAACAAAAACTCTCTGTACCACCAATCCACCATGGCAGGGCCCGATGGGGTGAAACGGCAGTGTTGGCCTCTGTGAAAGGTGCGTCTGTGTGGCAGGGGGGCAATCCACCGGGATCGGTGCGACGAGTGATGTAACCATTCACACGCCCAGGATCGATACGGACTCCTGGCCTTATCTCCTTCATTCATCCTGGTGGAAACTCTAGGAAAAGGACACGAGAGGGTTAAACACCAACCCCTGTGCTAATGCTTCTATTCCCAAAGTCAGGATCTGGTTAAACGTGTAAAGAGATTAATAAATGGGTTAATTTGCTGTTTTTCTGCTAACCGGATTAATGTTAGGAGCTACCAGACCTCCAGGGGATGTGGACTATAACTCCCATCATCCTGGAACTGGAGATTCCTTAAAGGGGTTATTCAGAGAGAGCCAAACTGGCCCCGATACTGCACCGGACGGTGAATTTCTCTCTACGGGGCAATTTTGGGGGCCATTCGGCTATTCAAAAGCTGCCAATTCACCAAATGAAATGCCCTGCCATTCGGTGGTTTCATTCGGCAGGTTTATTCAGGCGAATCTCATAGGCTTTAATGTTAAAAATATTCCCGTTTCAATTCAATATCTAATAAACCGTTTATTATTTTAATCTGCAGCAAAAAGTCTCTTTATAGAAATTTTTTTGGATTTTATTAGGCATTTTTTTGGGATTTTTTCTGGCAGATTTTTTTTAAACTAGTGTTTTTTTTTAGTAACAGCACTTTTTATTATCATTCATTGCATCTTATATGTAAATTCCAGACATTTTCATCCCGTAGTCTTTTTTGCAAACAGCGTTTGAAATTTTGAAAGTTTTTTTTTCTCCTTTCTTAACCCTGTTCGTCGGCTTGTCGGCTTTTTCCGGCTTCTGGTCGATGCTGTTTTCAACGGATCGTTGGCTTTTTTCGGACGTGTTCTGAAGCTTAACGGACCGGATGTTTGCCGGCGGGTTCCTGGATAAATTCAGTGATTCTGTGGCTCCCCCCTTCGATTCGGAGATATTTTTTTGATGGCTTTTCCCTGCACTTCGGGGACCTTGCGGTGATTGCTGAATTCACCGCATGGTTGGGGAATTTGGTTTCCCGACGTGTGGAGAGAGCACAGAGATATCAGTGCCATTTCTGTGCTCTCTGAATAACCCCCTAAGGCCGGGGGTAAACGAGCGTTGAAGGAAGGTCCGTGAGAGTGGACGTTCCGTTCCACTCGACGCAGCCGCTGAGCTCAGCTGCACCGGTAAGAACAGGCGTACGGGCGCACCAGGTGCGCTCGTCTGCCCCCAGCCTTAGTCAAAGAAGTCTTTGCAAATAAATGTAAGAGCCAGGAGCGAGAAGACGTTTCCTTTACACGAGGCAGGAAATAATAATCAATGCAAACAAGGAAAAGGATAGTTTTAAACACAGATTTACGGAAAATCCAAAAAAATAAAAACCCAATAGATTTGGGGCTTTTTAAGTCAAAGCGTATTATTTTATTTTATATAAAGCTGTTTTATTCGGACTGAAAACATGAAAGTGACAAACCAGCGGATTGCTGACACGGCAACATCGAATAATCCGTTACCGAACAAAAAGAAACACAAGCTGAAGTTAAAATATAACAGTAAACCTGCGCGTACATAAATCATACACACATGACACATTTCTGGCTGTGGATGGACCCTCTGCAGACACATTACATGCTCAGGTGGAGAAGGAAAAACATCAAAGCTCGGGTTCGGCGAGAGGACACTTGACATTGCTAAATACTCACATTTACTGCGCATAGGACACCTCGTTACTTACCTCCAGATACACTCCGGACACACAGGCTTTATACACACACCGCTACCCTTTATGTTTACACATTTATTTCAATGGATGGATTGTCTCACCCTGTAACGAGCTGTCAGAGAGGAGAAGGATGGAGCGGCCCCGACTCCGGGTTCAGTGACTCTCACTGGGAACAAGCTGCAAAAACACAGGACATGTCAATGAAATGTGAATAAAAACCTCAAACATATCCCTCTATACTAATTATAACGCAAATATTCATTCACACAGCTCCACAGCAATAAAACTCACAGTAATGTGCAGTGTATATGAGAGTATCACAGAGCTCCACAGCAATAAAACTCACAGTAATGTGCAGTGTATATGAGAGTATCACAGAGCTCCACAGCAATAAAACTCACAGTAATGTGCGGTGTGTATGATCGTATCAGAGCTCCACAGCAATAAAACTCACAATAATGTGCAGTGTATATGAGAGTATCACAGAGCTCCACAGCAATAAAACTTACAGTAATATGTGGTGTGTATGAGCGTATCACAGAGCTCCACAGCAATAAAACTCACAGTAATGTGCAGTGTGTATGAGCGTATCACAGAGCTCCACAGCAATAAAACTCACAGTAATGTGCAGTGTGTATGAGCGTATCACAGAGCTCCACAGCAATAAAACTCACAGTAATGTGCAGTGTGTATGAGCGTATTACAGAGCTCCACAGCAATAAAACTTACAGTAATATGTGGTGTGTATGAGCGTATCACAGAGCTCCACAGCAATAAAACTCACAGTAATGTGCAGTGTGTATGAGCGTATCACAGAGCTCCACAGCAATAAAACTCACAGTAATGTGCAGTGTGTATGAGCGTATCACAGAGCTCCACAGCAATAAAACTCACAGTAATGTGCAGTGTGTATGAGCGTATCATAGAGCTCCACAGCAATAAAACTAAGGAGAAGTAAGGCTGGCGTCAGACGAGCGTCTTTGGAGAGCGGAAGGAACGTCCGTGATAGTGGACGTTCCTTCCACTCGACGCCCGTCTGGCCACATCGCTGAGCGCACTCCTGCTATGGAGAATCACGTTTTGCAACTCCGTCAACGTGCGTCCTAGCGCTTTGCCGGAGAGGTCTGCTGCACGGACGCTTGTTGTGTGTGCATTTCGTGCGCGCGCACAAGCCTGCACAAGCGTGTGACTGGCCCCGTTGCAGCGTCACAACGCTGCGACAGACGCTGGTAAGCACGTCATTACCGGTGCACATAGCGCGCTCGTCTGACACCAGCCTTACATCACTGCTCTACGACAGTGGAGACCCAGGTTCGTATCTCGGCCAGAGCACCTCTCCAGTAAGTGTCCTTGGGGGAGACACCTAACGGTACATACTCGAAAACGAGAGAAATCAATGTATCCTTCCTGGTAAAATACTTTCTGGAGGAGCCCCTTAAAAGACACCCGCACACCCTGAATATATGGAGGATCCCCTTAAAAGACACCCGCACACCCTGAATATATGGAGGAACCCCTTAAAAGACACCCGCACACCCTGAATATATGGAGGAACCCCTTAAAAGACACCCGCACACCCTGAATATATGGAGGAACCCCTAAAAACACACCCGCACACCCTGAATATATGGAGGAGCCCCTAAAAAGACACCCGCACACCCTGAATATATGGAGGAGCCTCTAAAAACACACCCGCACACCCTGAATATATTAAGGAGCCCCTAAAAACACACCCACACACCCTGAATATATGGAGGAGCCCCTAAAAAACACACCCTCACACCCTGAATATATGGAGGAGCCCCTAAAAAGACACCCGCACACCCTGAATATATGGAGGAGCCCCTAAACACACACCACACACCCTGAATATATGGAGGAACCCCTAAAAACACACCCGCACACCCTGAATATATGGAGGAGCCCCTTAAAAGACACCCGCACACCCTGAATATATGGAGGAGCCCCTTAAAAGACACCCGCACACCCTGAATATATGGAAGAGCCCCTTAAAAGACACCTGCACACCCTGAATATATGGAGGAGCCCCTTAAAAGACACCCGCACACCCTGAATATATGGAGGAACCCCTAAAAAGACACCCACACACCTGAATATATGGAGGAGCCCCTTAAAAGACACCCGCACACCCTGAATATATGGAGGAGCCCCTTAAAAGACACCCGCACACCCTGAATATATGGAGGAGCCCCTTAAAAGACACCCGCACACCCTGAATATATGGAGGAGCCCCTTAAAAGACACCCGCACACCCTGAATATATGGAGGAGCCCCTAAAAAGACACCCGCACACCCTGAATATATGGAGGAGCCCCTAAAAAACACACCCTGAATATATGGAGGAACCCCTAAAAAACACACCCTGAATATATGGGAACCCCTAAAAATACACCCACACACCCTGAATATATGGAGGAGCACCTAAAAACACACCCGCACACCCTGAATATATGGAGGAACCCCTAAAGAGACACCCGCACACCCTGAATATATGGAGGAGCACCTAAAAAGACACCCGCACACCCTGAATATATGGAGGAACCCCTAAAGAGACACCCGCACACCCTGAATATGTGGAGGAGCACCTAAAAACACACCCACACACCCTGAAAATATGGAGGAACCCCTAAAAATACACCCGCCACACCCTGAATTATTCAATATATGGAGGAGCCCCTAAAAACACACCCTGAATATATGGAGGAACCCCTAAAGAGACACCCGCACACCCTGAATATATGGAGGAGCACCTAAAAACACACCCGCACACCCTGAATATATGGAGGAGCCCCTAAAAATACACCCCCACACCCTGAATATATGGAGGAACCCCTAAAGAGACACCCGCACACCCTGAATATATGGAGGAGCACCTAAAAACACACTCGCACACCCTGAATATATGGAGGAGCCCCTAAAAATACACCCCCACACCCTGAATATATGGAGGAACCCCTTAAAAGACACCCGCACACCCTGAATATATGGAGGAACCCCTTAAAAGACACCCGCACACCCTGAATATATGGAGGAACCCCTTAAAAGACACCCGCACACCCTGAATATATGGAGGAGCCCCTTAAAAGACACCCGCACACCCTGAATATATGGAAGAGCCCCTTAAAAGACACCGCACACCCTGAATATATGGAGGAGCCCCTTAAAAGACACCCGCACACCCTGAATATATGGAGAACCCCTAAAAAGACACCCACACACCCTGAATATATGGAGGAGCCCCTTAAAAGACACCCGCACACCCTGAATATATGGAGGAGCCCCTTAAAAGACACCCGCACACCCTGAATATATGGAGGAGCCCATTAAAAGACACCCGCACACCCTGAATATATGGAGGAGCCCCTTAAAAGACACCCGCACACCCTGAAAATATGGAGGAGCCCCTAAAAAGACACCCGCACACCCTGAATATATGGAGGAGCCCCTAAAAACACACCCTGAATATATGGAGGAACCCCTAAAAACACACCCTGAATATATGGAGGATGTTATAGCTGACTATACTAAACCTGAAGGCAGATGCATGATCCTGTGTTCCTGTAGTTATCCAAGCCTGTATATAACAGTAAGTGTCCTGCAATAAAGCAATGGTGAACCTGACAGCCCAGCCTCATATCTGAACAAGCAGAGATCATAACAGAGGAGCACCTAAAAAGACACCCGCACACCCTGAATATGTGGAGGAGCACCTAAAAACACACCCAACACACCCTGAAAATATGGAGGAACCCCTAAAAATACACCGCACACCCTGAATTATTCAATATTATGGAGGAGCCCCTAAAAAACACACCCTGAATATATGGAGAGCCCCTAAAAAGACACCCGCACACCCTGAATATATGGAGGAGCCCCTAAAAAGACACCACACAGCCTGAATATATGAGGAGCCCCTAAAAACACACCCGCACACCCTGAATATATGAGGAGCCCCTAAAAAGACACCCACACACCCTGAATATATGGAGGAACCCCTAAAAAGACACCCACACACCCTGAATATATGGAGGAGCCCCTTAAAAGACACCCGCACACCCTGAATATATGGAGGAGCCCCTTAAAAGACACCCGCACACCCTGAATATATGGAGGAGCCCCTTAAAAGACACCCGCACACCCTGAATATATGGAGGAGCCCCTTAAAAGACACCCGCACACCCTGAATATATGGAGGAGCCCCTAAAAAGACACCCGCACACCCTGAATATATGGAGGAGCCCCTAAAAACACACCCTGAATATATGGAGGAACCCCTAAAAACACACCCTGAATATATGGAGGAACCCCTAAAAATACACCCACACACCCTGAATATATGGAGGAGCACCTAAAAACACACCCGCACACCCTGAATATATGGAGGAACCCCTAAAGAGACACCCGCACACCCTGAATATATGGAGGAGCACCTAAAAAGACACCCGCACACCCTGAATATATGGAGGAACCCCTAAAGAGACACCCGCACACCCTGAATATGTGGAGGAGCACCTAAAAACACACCCACACACCCTGAAAATATGGAGGAACCCCTAAAAATACACCCGCACACCCTGAATTATTCAATATATGGAGAAGCCCCTAAAAACACACCTGTATATATGGAGGAACCACACCCGCACACCCTGAATATATGGAGGAGCACCTAAAAACACACCCGCACACCCTGAATATATGGAGGAGCCCCTAAAAATACACCCCCCCACACCCTGAATATATGGAGGAACCCCTAAAGAGACACCCGCACACCCTGATATATGGAGGAGCACCTAAAAACACACTCGCACACCCCTGAATATATGGAGGAGCCCCTAAAAATACACCCCCACACCCTGAATATATGGAGGAACCTTAAAAGACACCGCACACCCTGAATATATGAGGAACCCCTTAAAAGACACCCGCACACCCTGAATATATGGAGGAGCCCCTTAAAAGACACCCGCACACCCTGAATATATGGAAGAGCCCCTTAAAAGACACCCGCACACCCTGAATATATGGAGGAGCCCCTTAAAAGACACCACACACCCTGAATATGGAGGAACCCCTAAAAAGACACCCACAACACTGAATATATGGAGGAGCCCCTTAAAAGACACCCGCACACCCTGAATATATGGAGGAGCCCCTTAAAAGACACCCGCCACCCTGAATATATGGAGGAGCCCATTAAAAGACACCCGCACACCCTGAATATATGGAGGAGCCCCTTAAAAACACCCGCACACCCTGAATATATGGAGGAGCCCCTAAAAAGACACCCGCACACCCTGAATATATGGAGGAGCCCCTAAAAACACACCCTGAATATATGGAGGAACCCCTAAAAACACACCCTGAATATATGGAGGAGCACCTAAAAAGACACCCGCACACCCTGAATATGTGGAGGAGCACCTAAAAACACACCCACACACCCTGAAAATATGGAGGAACCCCTAAAAATACACCCGCACACCCTGAATTATTCAATATATGGAGGAGCCCCTAAAAACACACCCTGAATATATGGAGGAACCCCTAAAGAGACACCCGCACACCCTGAATATATGGAGGAGCACCTAAAAACACACCCGCACACCCTGAATATATGGAGGAGCCCCTAAAAAGACACCCGCACACCCTGAATATATGGAGGAGCCCCTAAAAAGACACCCACACAGCCTGAATATATGAGGAGCCCCTAAAAACACACCCGCACACCCTGAATATATGAGGAGCCCCTAAAAAGACACCCACACACCCTGAATATATGGAGGAACCCCTAAAAAGACACCCACACACCCTGAATATATGGAGGAGCCCCTTAAAAGACACCCGCACACCCTGAATATATGGAGGAGCCCCTTAAAAGACACCCGCACACCCTGAATATATGGAGGAGCCCCTTAAAAGACACCCGCACACCCTGAATATATGGAGGAGCCCTTAAAAGACACCCGCACACCCTGAATATATGGAGGAGCCCCTAAAAAACACCCGCACACCCTGAATATATGGAGGAGCCCCTAAAAACACACCCTGAATATATGGAGGAACCCCTAAAAACACACCCTGAATATATGGAGGAACCCCTAAAAATACACCCACACACCCTGAATATATGGAGGAGCACCTAAAAACACACCCGCACACCCTGAATATATGGAGGAACCCCTAAAGAGACACCCGCACACCCTGAATATATGGAGGAGCACCTAAAAAGACACCCGCACACCTGAAATATGGAGGAACCCCTAAAGAGACACCCGCACACCCTGAATATGTGAGGAGCACCTAAAAACACACCCACACACCCTGAAAATATGGAGGAACCCCTAAAAATACACCCGCACACCCTGAATTATTCAATATATGGAGAAGCCCCTAAAAACACACCCTGAATATATGGAGGAACCCCTAAAGAGACACCCGCACACCCTGAATATATGGAGGAGCACCTAAAAACACACCCGCACACCCTGAATATATGGAGGAGCCCCTAAAAATACACCCCCACACCCTGAATATATGGAGGAACCCCTAAAGAGACACCCGCACACCCTGAATATATGGAGGAGCACCTAAAAACACACTCGCACACCTGAATATATGGAGGAGCCCCTAAAAATACACCCCCACACCCTGAATATATGGAGGAACCCCTTAAAAAGACACCCGCACACCCTGAATATATGGAGGAACCCCTTAAAAGACACCCGCACACCCTGAATATATGGAGGAGCCCCTTAAAAGACACCCGCACACCCTGAATATATGGAAGAGCCCCTTAAAAGACACCCGCACACCCTGAATATATGGAGGAGCCCCTTAAAAGACACCCGCACACCCTGAATATATGGAGGAACCCCTAAAAAGACACCCACACACCCTGAATATATGGAGGAGCCCCTTAAAAGACACCCGCACACCCTGAATATATGGAGGAGCCCCTTAAAAGACACCCGCACACCCTGAATATATGGAGGAGCCCATTAAAAGACACCCGCACACCCTGAATATATGGAGGAGCCCCTTAAAAGACACCCGCACACCCTGAATATATGGAGGAGCCCCTAAAAACACACCCTGAATATATGGAGGAACCCCTAAAAACACACCCTGAATATATGGAGGAGCACCTAAAAAGACACCCGCACACCCTGAATATGTGGAGGAACCCCTAAAAATACACCCGCACACCCTGAATATATGGAGGAACCCCTAAAAATACACCCGCACACCCTGAATTATTCAATATATGGAGGAGCCCCTAAAAACACACCCTGAATATATGGAGGAACCCCTAAAGAGACACCCGCACACCCTGAATATATGGAGGAGCACCTAAAAACACACCCGCACACCCTGAATATATGGAGGAGCCCCTAAAAAGACACCCGCACACCCTGAATATATGGAGGAACCCCTAAAAAGACACCCACACAGCCTGAATATATGAGGAGCCCCTAAAAACACACCCGCACACCCTGAATATATGAGGAGCCCCTAAAAAGACACCCACACAGCCTGAATATGAGGAGCCCCTAAAAACACACCCGCACACCCTGAATATATGGAGGAGCCCCTAAAAAGACACCCACACACCCTGAATATATGGAGGAGCCCCTAAAAAGACACCCGCACACCCTGAATATATAGAGGAACCCCTATAAAGTCACCCACCCACCTTGAATATATGGAGGAACCCCTTAAAAGACACCCGCACACCCTGAATATATGGAGGAACCCCTAAAAATACACCCGCACATCCTGAATATATGGAGGAACCCCTAAAAAGACACCCGCACACCCTGAATATATGGAGGAACCCCTAAAAAACACACCCACACACCCTGAATATATGGAGGAACCCCTAAAAAGACACCCACACAGCCTGAATATATGAGGAGCCCCTAAAAACACACCCGCACACCCTGAATATATGGAGGAGCCCCTAAAAACACACCCGCACACCCTGAATATATGGAGGAGCCCCTAAAAAGACACCCACACACCCTGAATATATGGAGGAGCCCCTAAAAAGACACCCACACACCCTGAATATATGGAGGAACCCCTAAAAAGACACCCGCACACCCTGAATATATGGAGGAGCCCCTAAAAACACACCCGCACACCCTGAATATATGGAGGAACCCCTAAAAAGACACCTGCACATCCTGAATATATAGAGGAACCCCTAAAAAGTCACCCACCCACCTTGAAAATATGGAGGAACCCCTGAAAAGACACCCGCACACCCTGAATATATGGAGAAGCCCCTAAAAACACACCCTGAATATATGGAGGAGACCCTAAAAATACACCCACACACTCTGAATATATGGAGGAACCCCTAAAGAGACACCCGCACACCCTAAATATATGGAGGAACCCCTAAAGACACCTGCACACCCTGAATATATGGAGGAGCCCCTAAAGAGACACCCGCACATCCTGAATATATGGAGGAACCCCTAAAAACACACCCGCACATCCTGAATATATGGAGGAGCCCCTAAAAAGACACCCGCACACCCTGAATATATGGAGGAACCCCTAAAAAGACACCCATACAGCCTGAATATATGAGAAGCCCCTAAAAACACACCCACACACCCTGAATATATGGAGGAACCCCTAAAAAGACACCTGCACACCCTGAATATATGGAGGAGCCCCTAAAAACACACCCTGAATATATGGAGGAACCCCTAAAAAGACACCCGCACACCCTGAATATATAGAGCCCCTAAAAACACACCCACACACTCTGAATATATGGAGGAGCCCCATGGTTGCCATGCCTGGCTGTACAGGGGAGCTCTGGTTGCCATGCCTGGCTGTACAGGGGAGCTCTGGTTGACATGCTTGGCTGTACAGGGGAGCTCTGGTTGCCATGCTTGGCTGTACAGGGGAGCTCTGGGAGCGGTGGTTGTCATGCTTGGCTGTACAAGGGAGCTCTGGTTGCCATGCTTGGCTGTACAGGGGAGCTCTGGTTGCCATGCCTGGCTGTACAGGGGAGCTCTGGTTGCCATGCTTGGCTGTACAGGGGAGCTCTGGTTGCCATGCATGGCTGTACAGGGGAGCTCTGGTTGCCATGCCTGGCTGTACAGGGGAGCTCTGGTTGCCATGCTGGCTGTACAGGGGAGCTCTGGTTGCCATGCCTGGCTGTACAGGGGAGCTCTGGTTGCCATGCCTGGCTGTACAGGGGAGCTCTGGTTGCCATGCCTGGCTGTACAGGGGAGCTCTGGTTGCCATGCCTGGCTGTACAGGGGAGCTCTGGTTGCCATGCCTGGCTGTACAGGGGAGCTCTGGTTGCCATGACTGGCTGTACAGGGGAGCTCTGGTTGCCATGCCTGGCTGTACAGGGGAGCTCTGGTTGACATGCTTGGCTGTACAGGGGAGCTCTGGTTGCCATGCTTGGCTGTACAGGGGAGCTCTGGGAGAGGTGGTTGTCATGCTTGGCTGTACAAGGGAGCTCTGGTTGCCATGCTTGGCTGTATAGGGGAGCTCTGGTTGCCATGCCTGGCTGTACAGGGGAGCTCTGGTTGCCATGCTTGGCTGTACAGGGGAGCTCTGGTTGCCATGCCTGGCTGTACAGGGGAGCTCTGGTTGCCATGCTTGGCTGTACAGGGGAGCTCTGGTTGCCATGCTTGGCTGTACAGGGGAGCTCTGGTTGCCATGCCTGGCTGTACAGGGGACTCTGGTTGCCATGCCTGGCTGTACAGGGGAGCTCTGGTTGCCATGCTTGGCTGTACAGGGGAGCTCGGTTGCCATGCCTGGCTGTACAGGGGAGCTCTGGTTGCCATGCTTGGCTGTACAGGGGAGCTCTGGTTGCCATGCCTGGCTGTACAGGGGAGCTCTGGTTGCCATGCCTGGCTGTACAGGGGAGCTCTGGTTGCCATGCCTGGCTGTACAGGGGAGCTCTGGTTGCCATGCTTGGCTGTACAGGGGAGCTCTGGTTGCCATGCTTGGCTGTACAGGGGAGCTCTGGTTGCCATGCTTGGCTGTACAGGGGAGCTCTGGTTGCCATGCCTGGCTGTACAGGGGAGCTCTGGTTGCCATGCCTGGCTGTACAGGGGAGCTCTGGTTGCCATGCTTGGCTGTACAGGGGAGCTCTGGTTGCCATGCCTGGCTGTACAGGGGAGCTCTGGTTGCCATGCCTGGCTGTACAGGGGAGCTCTGGTTGCCATGCCTGGCTGTTACAGGGGAGCTCTGGTTGCCATGCTTGGCTGTACAGGGGAGCTCTGGTTGCCATGCCTGGCTGTACAGGGGAGCTCTGGTTGCCATGCTTGGCTGTACAGGGGAGCTCTGGTTGCCATGCCTGGCTGTACAGGGGAGCTCTGGTTGCCATGCTTGGCTGTACAGGGGAGCACTGGGAGCTCTGGTTGCCATGCTTGGCTGTACAGGGGAGCACTGGGAGCTCTGGTTGCCATGCCTGGCTGTACAGGACAGGGAAGCCCTCAGTGAGTGTATGGGAGGAATGCAGGAGCAGTGACTCATCTGACTGAGCATGGGGAAGGGGTCATACTACAAAGTGCTCACTCTGCCCCTGCTCCTGCCTGCACCTCCTCCCCTCACTCACAGGAAGACCCCCCTGCCCTGACAGACTGACAGCCCAGCTCACCAATAAGACGGGGAGTGCAGCCTGTCCAGCCCTGTGCTCTGAGTAGGACATACAGGGGAAAGGGACAGGGGGAGAGACAGACAGACAAGAGAGACAGACAGGGGGAGAGACAGACAAGAGAGACAGACAGGGGGAGAGACAGACAGGGGGAGAGACAGACAAGAGAGACAGACAGGGGGAGAGACAGACAGACAAGAGAGACAGACAGGGGGAGAGACAGACAAGAGAGACAGACAGGGGGAGAGACAGACAGACAAGAGAGACAGACAGACAGGAGAGACAGACAGACAAGAGAGACAGACAGGGGGAGAGACAGACAAGAGAGACAGACAGGGGGAGAGACAGACAGACAAGAGAGACAGACAGACAGGAGAGACAGACAGACAAGAGAGACAGACAGGAGAGACAGACAGACAGAGAGAGAGACAGACAGGAGAGACAGACAGGGAAGAGACAGACACAGGGAGAGTTTAGACATACAGGGGTGGGAGAAAAGTTGAGAGAGTGAGGAGTGCTGGGAGACATCCAGTGAGTGAGTGCAGAGACCCCCCAGGAGGCGGGCAGAGGGCTGAGACCCCTCACACTATGGAGTTCCTGGCTGGATAAGAGTCTGGGAGTAGAAGGTAAGGAGCTGTTAACCCATGTGCTGCCTGGACCTGGCTATATGAGTATTCTTATTAACAATATTGTGTTATTCATTAACCCCTCCCATGCTGTGTGTGCAGTATATGGTGATTCTGAGTATCCCTGGCTGTGTGTGTGTTGCTCAAGCAGATACAATGCTACCTGCTAGTGGTGTTTATGTATGTGGAAATACTGCTGTTGCATTGTTTATGTTTCAGCTCACGCTGGGCTGTGATTGGTCGGTTCTGCTCAATCTGGACTGGTTTGGTAAAATCCACTGAATTCCTGCAGGTTCTGATCTACCCATGGGGATTATTCACTAAACTGTGCTATGTGATTAACTAAATTTGAGAAGCGGGGATTATGGGAAAATAAGAGCGCTGCACAGCAATAAACCTCCCCGCGAGGACCAGATCATTAAGCTATGAGAAGTGGGGATTATGGGAAAATAAGAGAGCTGCACAGCAATAAACCTCCCCGCTAGGACCAGATCATTAAACTATGAGAAGCGTCGATTATGGGAAATAAGAGAGCTGCACAGCAATAAACCTCCCCGCGAGGACCAGATCATTAAACTATGAGAAGTGGGGATTATGGGAAATAAAAGAGCTGCACAGCAATAAACCTCCCCACGAGGACCAGATCATTAAACTATGAGAAGCGGGGATTAAGGGAAAATAAGAGAGCTGCACAGCAATAAACCTCCCCGCGAGGACCAGATCATTAAACTATGAGAAGCGGGGATTATGGGAAAATAAGAGAGCTGCACAGCAATAAACCTCACCGCGAGGACCAGATCATTAAACTATGAGAAGCGGGGATTATGGGAAAATAAGAGAGCTGTACAGCAATAAACCTCCCCGCGAGGACCAGATCATTAAACTATGAGAAGCGGGGATTAAGGGAAAATAAGAGAGCTGCACAGCAATAAACCTCACCGCGAGGACCAGATCATTAAACTATGAGAAGCGGGGATTATGGGAAATAAGCGAGCTGCACAGCAATAAACCTCACCTCGAGGACCAGATCATTAAACTATGAGAAGCGGGGATTATGGGAAATAAGAGAGCTGCACAGCAATAAACCTCCCCGCGAGGACCAGATCATTAAACTATGAGAAGTGGGGATTATGGGAAATAAAAGAGCTGCACAGCAATAAACCTCCCCACGAGGACCAGATCATTAAACTATGAGAAGCGGGGATTAAGGGAAAATAAGAGAGCTGCACAGCAATAAACCTCCCCGCGAGGACCAGATCATTAAACTATGAGAAGCGGGGATTATGGGAAAATAAGAGAGCTGTACAGCAATAAACCTCCCCGCGAGGACCAGATCATTAAACTATGAGAAGCGGGGATTATGGGAAATAAGAGAGCTGCACAGCAATAAACCTCCCCACGAGGACCAGATCATTAAACTATGAGAAGCGGGGATTAACCCTTTCACTGCTGAGGACGTGTGGGGAACGTCCTCATTGACTCCTAAAGAAAGATCGGGGTTACTTTGAACCCTGATATCTCCCAACTGTTTTCAGCTAGCAGGGTCGTGTTTGGTATCATTAGAAAGGTCAGAGCATGGCCTTTCCAATGATACCAAACATGACCATGTTTAAAGTAACGAAAATAAATAAAAACAATAATAAAAAAAGGAAAAATTTGTTTTTCTAAGACGTGAAATGGCTCAGCAGTGAAGGGGTTAAGGGAAAATAAGAGAGCTGCACAGCAATAAACCTCCCCGCGAGGACCAGATCATTAAACTATGAGAAGCGGGATTATGGGAAAATAAGAGAGCTGCACAGCAATAAACCTCCCCACGAGGACCAGATCATTAAACTATGAGAAGCGGGGATTATGGGAAAATAAGAGAGCTGCACAGCAATAAACCTCCCCGCGAGGACCAGATCATTAAACTATGAGAAGCGGGGATTATGGGAAATAAGAGAGCTGCACAGCAATAAACCTCACCGCGAGGACCAGATCATTAAACTATGAGAAGCGGGGATTATGGGAAAATAAGAGAGCTGCACAGCAATAAACCTCCCCACGAGGACCAGATCATTAAACTATGAGAAGCGGGGATTATGGGAAAATAAGAGAGCTGCACAGCAATAAACCTCCCCACGAGGACCAGATCATTAAACTATGAGAAGCGGGGATTATGGGAAAATAAGAGAGCTGCACAGCAATAAACCTCCCCGCGAGGACCAGATCATTAAACTATGAGAAGCGGGGATTATGGGAAATAAGCGAGCTGCACAGCAATAAACCTCCCCGCGAGGACCAGATCATTAAACTATGAGAAGCGGGGATTATGGGAAATAAGCGAGCTGCACAGCAATAAACCTCACCGCGAGGACCAGATCATTAAACTATGAGAAGCGGGGATTAAGGGAAAATAAGAGAGCTGCACAGCAATAAACCTCCCCGCGAGGACCAGATCATTAAACTATGAGAAGCGGGGATTAAGGGAAAATAAGAGAGCTGCACAGCAATAAACCTCCCCGCGAGGACCAGATCATTAAACTATGAGAAGCGGGGATTATGGGAAATAAGAGAGCTGCACAGCAATAAACCTCCCCGCGAGGACCAGATCATTAAACTATGAGAAGCGGGGATTATGGGAAATAAGAGCGCTGCACAGCAATAAACCTCCCCACGAGGACCAGATCATTAAACTATGAGAAGCGGGGATTATGGGAAATAAGAGAGCTGCACAGCAATAAACCTCCCCACGAGGACCAGATCATTAAACTATGAGAAGCGGGGATTATGGGAAATAAGAGCGCTGCACAGCAATAAACCTCCCCGCGAGGACCAGATCATTAAACTATGAGAAGCGGGGATTATGGGAAATAAGAGCGCTGCACAGCAATAAACCTCCCCGCGAGGACCAGATCATTAAACTATGAGAAGCGGGGATTATGGGAAATAAGAGAGCTGCACAGCAATAAACCTCCCCACGAGGACCAGATCATTAAACTATGAGAAATCACCTCCATTGGTTCAATGTGATATTTTTTTATATATGTTTTACATTTATCTATGCTCAAGTGGGGGAGGGGCAGCGGGATTTGGAGTCACTAATGCAACAACAAGCCAAAACACACTCCTGAGATATATATATTCTCTTAGTTCATCTCAAATCACAGTTTAGTGAATAAACCCCTTTATCTTGACACGTCAGGTTTTTACAATAAACCCTTCTGTCACTCTATGGGTGGTTGGCACAGAACTACATTTCCCAAGATGTTCAAGTCATCTAGAAACTGGCTGAGCATCATGGGAGAGGTAGTTCCATAACATCAGACCCCTTGCTGTATGAGACGGGCACATAAGAATATTCTTTGCCCTTTACAGTTGGCTCCCCTGTGTCGTGGTGGCACGTTACCAGGTTCATGTCATCAGAATTAGATTGTAAGCTCCTCGAGTATCTCGTTCCCTCTGATTATTATAAAGCGCTGTGGAAACTGTTGGCGCTAAATAAATGATAATAAATTACTGTGCCAGGTTGGTATAATGGAATTAATATGATTCAAACGCCATGGAATAAAATTCTCCTCCTTTTTACTGCACCCGGTTCATATCCTCTGACTGTGCCCTGCGGTGGGCACCATTTGACTTGCCGTACCCTTTGGTGGACACCATATGACTTGCTGTGCCCTCTGGTGGGTTCCATGTGACTTACTGTGCCCTGTGGTGGGTACCATATGACTTGCCGTGCCCTCTGGTGGGTACCATATGACTTGCCGTGCCCTCTGGTGGGCACCATAGGACTTGCCGTGCCCTGAGGTGGGTACCATATGACTTGCCGTGCCCTGTGGTGGGCACCATAGGACTTGCCGTGCCCTGAGGTGGGTACCATATGACTTGCCGTGCCCTGTGGTGGGCACCATAGGACTTGCCGTGCCCTGAGGTGGGTACCATATGACTTGCCGTGCCCTGTGGTGGGCACCATATGATTTTCCGTGCCCTGTGGTGGGCACCATATGACTTGCTTTACCCTGTGACATGCTGTAACCCCATAATCCCTGTGCCAAGTGAGTGGACTATCTGCTGTGCCCAGTATGTGATTGCCCACATGCTAGCTGCATTCTGCCCATGTTGGCATCCTGTGTCCAGAGGTGTATTTTTTTTCCCCCTCGGTATTTATGTCATAAATCTGGTTGATTTTCCCCCTCCCCCCCATATAATGCTGTATTTTGGGTGATATAGTGGCAGGAATGCTTGACTTGTGACGATGTGACGGGCAGAGGCTGGCGCTGCCTGGCATTATAGTGACCTGTTCATTAACAGAGCTGGACGCAAACCATGAGCTCAGCCACTGCAACTCGATAAAAAGAGATTTCACCTATGCCAGAGCATGGCATCAGAAAGTAAACCTTCTTATTCTCTAACGCAACATGTGCCTTTTCATTCACAATCCCCAATCATTTCCTGCCGAGATCACAGCGTAATAATCTGTGTAATGCAGGCGCCGGCCCGGGGGCAGCTCAGAGGGTCATGCCGGGGGGGGGGGGGGTGTATTTCACTTATTAAAATCAAACTAAAGGGGTTATTCAGAAAGCACCGGAATTTCACCGCTTTCTGGTTAGACGCGCTTCGGTGATTCCATTTCGGCGACCCTGCGGTCAATTCACTATTCACCCCATAAGTCCCCGAAGTGCGCTGAACATGGAGTCGCTGAAAACGCTGCCAAACTGACCGCCGAACTGACCGCCGAACTGCAATAATAAAACCTGATCCCTGCTGTTCTCCTAATAAGTGTTTTAAACATTTTAAAATGTTTGTAAATAATAAAAAGGTCGGTTACAGAATAAAAAAACACCTTTTGAAAAATATTTTGGGGAAAAAAAAGAAAAAATACATAAAATTGTTGAAAAAAAAGTAACATAAAGACATTTTGCTGAAAACGAAAAGAATAAACGGTTGAATAAATAAAAAGATAATAATTTTTTACTTTGAATCCTGTGGGATTCGCCTGATTTAACCCGGCGAACTGAATCACTGAAAATCAGGGCATTTCGCTGACATGTCGATGAATGGATTAACCATTGTTTCTCTGTGGGACAATGTCGCTGAAGATCACCGAACTGCTGCAAACTGCACCGTATTTCGCCGTCAATTTCTCAGTATTTGGCGAGTTAACTAGTAAATAGACGAGCTGCCATGTAATTCGATTCGGTGGCAAGTTCGACGCTCTTTGAATAACCCTTTATAGTCAGGGCCGGATTAACATAGGGGCTGATGGAGCAGCAGCTCCAGGCCCATGCCCCAGAATAGGCCCAGAGAAAAGATCACTGTGTCTGCATTGATGGGCATTTGGACCTTTGTATCTCCAACTTCATAGCAGCTGCAGGGTCATATGGGGTATCACTGGAAAGGCCAGAGCATGTCCTTTCCAATGGTGCCAAACATGACCAGGTTTTATGTAACGATAAAAAATAAAATAAATATTTCTTCTTTTTTTTTTTTTTTACACAGCAATATTTTTCACTTTACAATTATAAAGGGAACAATGATGCTGCACTAACTCACCATCTCATTTCTCATGCCACCAACAAGTGTGGAGGTGATGGCACAATCCGTTATTACAA
Source organism: Leptobrachium leishanense (assembly GCA_009667805.1). Taxonomy (NCBI): domain Eukaryota; kingdom Metazoa; phylum Chordata; class Amphibia; order Anura; family Megophryidae; genus Leptobrachium; species Leptobrachium leishanense. Next base: position 49,173,582 of record CM019063.1, on the reverse strand, counting down.
ATTGTTACATCAAAAACCGAAATGCAGGACTGCAGCAAAGAGCTCTCGGGGGGGGGGGGTGGACTTTGGAACCCTGTGTCACTAATCTTTACCCCTCACAAGGTCAAGTGAGATGTCATTGGACGGCCAGAGTCTAAATCTGACCATGTAAAATCTAAAAGAAAACAAAACAAAAAAAACTTTATCTATTTATATATTTTTAGTTCCAAAGCGATGGTATCGTCCATTTGTTAAGTATAAGATGAGCAATACCACTGCCATTACTCCCCTTCTCATTTCTCACGCTGGGAATATTATTCATAAAACACCATCCTGATAAAATATGAAAAACATTGTTTTACACATTGAAATCTGAATGGAAATGTCCTCACTCAGTAACTGCCAGGTTATATATACCCGTATCTACCTGATTACATATAGCCGTATCCGCCTGGTTACATATACCCGTATCTGCCTGGTTACATATACCCGTATCCGCCTGGTTACATATACCCGTATCCGCCTGGTTAGATATACCCGTATCCGCCTGGTTAGATATACCCGTATCCGCCTGGTTATATATACCCGTATCCGCCTGGTTAGATATACCCGTATCTGCCTGGTTACATATACCCGTATCCGCCTGGTTAGATATACCCATATCCGCCTGGTTACATATACCCGTATCCGCCTGGTTATATATACCCGTATCCGCCTGGTTAGATATACCCGTATCCGCCTGGTTAGATATACCCGTATCTGCCTGGTTAGATATACCCGTATCCGCCTGGTTACATATACCCGTATCCGCCTGGTTACCTATACCCGTATCCGCCTGGTTATATATACCCGTATCCGCCTGGTTACATATACCCGTATCTGCTTGGTTACATATACCCGTATCTGCTTGGTTACATATACCCGTATCCACCTGGTTACATATACCCGTATCTGCTTGGTTACATATACCCGTATCAGCCAGGTTATATATACCCGTATCTGCCTGGTTACATATACCCGTATCTGCCTGGTTACATATACCCGTATCCACCTGGTTACATATACCCGTATCCGCCTGGTTACATATACCCGTATCTGCCTGGTTATATATACCCGTATCTGCTTGGTTACATATACCCGTATCCGCCTGGTTACATATACCCGTATCTGCCTGGTTATATATACCCGTATCTGCTTGGTTACATATACCCGTATCTGCCTGGTTATATATACCCGTATCTGCCTGGTTAGATATACCCGTATCTGCCTGGTTAGATATACCCGTATCTGTCTGGTTACATATACCCGTATCCGCCTGGTTACATATACCCGTATCCGCCTGGTTAGATATACCCGTATCCGCCTGGTTAAATATACCCGTATCCGCCTGGTTAGATATACCCGTATCCGCCTGGTTAGATATACCCGTATCTGCCTGGTTAGATATACCCGTATCTGCCTGGTTAGTATACCCGTATCCGCCTGGTTACATATACCCGTATCTGCCTGGTTACATATACCCGTATCCGCCTGGTTACATATACCCGTATCGCCTGGTTAGATATCCTGTATCTGCCTGGTTACATATACCCGTATCCGCCTGGTTAGATATTCCTGTATCTGCCTGGTTACATATACCCGTATCTGCCTGGTTACATATACACGTATCTGCCTGGTTACATAGTTACATAGTTACATAGTTATATAGGCTGAAAAAAGACATGCGTCCATCGGGTTCAGCCTCTCCCACATAACCTACTGCTGTTGATCCAAAAGAAGGCAAAAAAACCCGTCTGAAGCGCTCGCCAATATGCAACATACTGGGAAAAATTCCTTCTTGACCCCAGAATGGCAGTCAGATTTCTCCTTGGATCAAGAAGCTTTTACCCACATATTAAATATATTATAACCCTTAATATTCTGTGTCTGCAGGAAGTCATCCAGTCGTTTTTTAAAAGTCTGTACAGACTCTGACCCAACCACCTCAACAGGCAGAGAATTCCACAGCTTTATTGTTCTCACCGTAAAATAACCCTTCCTATGCTTTAAGCTAAATTTTCTTTCTTCCAGTCTAAATGGATGACCCTTGTCCTATGTATAGTCCTGTTAATGAATAGGTTATCAGACAATGGTTGATAATGGCCCCGTATATATTTATATAAGGTTATCAGATCCCCTCTAAGGCGCCTTTTCTCTAAACTAAAACAGGTTTAAGCTTGTTAGTCTTTCCTCATAACTTAACCCTTCCACCCCCCTTATTAATTTAGTTGCCCGTCTCTGCACTTTTTCTAACGATATAATATCTTTTTTTTAAGACAGGTGCCCAAAATCACACGGCATATTCAAGGTGCGGCCTGACCATTGATTTATACAGAGGCAAAATTATGTTTTCATCCCGTGAGTGAACTCCCCTTTTAATGCATGCCAGTACTTTGCTGGCCTTGGCGGCTGCTGTTTGACATTGCACATTGTTATTAGTTTGAAGTCTATGATTATTCCCAAATCCTTCTCCTGCTTGGATTTCCCTAACTCCGTACCATTTAGGGTATAAATTGCTTGTGTGTTCTTCACTCCAAAGTGCATAACTTTACATTTATCTAGATTAAATTTCATCTGCCATTTAAGTGCCCAGTCCCCCAATTTATCTAAATCCCTCTGCAGCGAAGTAACATCCTGCTCACATTGTATTACTTTTCCTAGCTTTGTGTCATCTGCAAACACTGATACATGACTTTCAATGCCTATCTCAAGGTCATTTATAAATAAATTGAATAGTATTGGTCCTATAACAGACCCCTGAGGGACACCACTTACCACTGGTGTCCATCTTGAAAATGTACCATTTATGACCACTCTCTGTACCCTATCTTTTAGCCAGTTTTCTATCCAAGAACAAGTATTTTCATCTAGACCATTTTTTCTTAATTTAAGTAGTAACCTTTTGTGTGGAACTGTGTCGAAAGCTTTGGCAAAATCTAAGTAAATCACATCCACTGCGACCCCCTGATCTATACTTCTACTTACTTCCTCATAGAACGTAATTAGGTTAGTCTGACATGATCTGTGTTTCATGAAACCATGCTGATTTTTGCCAATTACATTATACCTCCCAATAAATTCCTGAATATTATCCCTTAGTAACCCCTCAAATACTTTCCCAGCCACAGATGTTAAGCTCACAGGTCTATAATTCCCAGGCACAAATTTTAAACCTTTCTTAAATATAGGGACCACGTCAGCTTTTCTCCAATCCTCTGGTACTATTCCTGAAAGAAAAGAATCTTGAAAGATTAAGAACAGAGGTTTACATATTTCAACACATAGCTCTCTTAGTACTCGCGGGTGAATTCCATCTGGCCCTGGGGCTTTTTAACATTCACATTGTTTAATTGTGTAAAACCTTGTCCTGAGTCAACCAGTCACTTTGTATTAGTAAGTTTTTATTAATGAATTTCATGTCTCCTGTTATAGGTTTCTCTTTGATAAATACTGAAGAAAAATAATCATTTAAAATTTCTGCTTTATCCTGATCTTCAGTTAACAATAACCCTGACTCAGATTTTAGTGAACCTACATTTTCACTCTTGGGTTTTTTAGAATTTATGTACCTAAAGAATCTTTTAGGGTTGGTCTTGCTCTCTTTGGCTATTTCTTTTTCATTTTCTAGTTTAGCCCATCTAAATCGCATTTTTACATGCTTTATTGGCTGCCCTATATGCTTTATAGGATGCCTCAGATTTATCAAATTTAAAAGCTTTAAATGCCTTCTTTTTATTTTTCATTTCCTTAGTTACCTTCCTACTAAGCCACATTGGTTTCAGTCTGTTTCTTTTATATTTATTAACCAGTGGAATATATTGTGACGTGTACTTTTCTAGTGTTAGTTTAAAGATATTCCACTTATCCTCAGTGTTTTTCCCGTGAAAGAGTTTCTGCCAGTCAATGACATTGAGAGCTTCCTTTATTTTAATAAAGTTGGTTACATATACACGTATCTGCCTGGTTACATATACCCGTATCTGCCTGGTTACATATACCCGTATCCGTCTGGTTACATACACCCGTATCCGCCTGGTTACATATACCCGTATCTGCCTGGTTATATATACCCGTATCTGCTTGGTTACATATACCCGTATCTGCCTGGTTATATATACCCGTATCTGCCTGGTTATATATACCCGTATCTGCCTGGTTAGATATACCCGTATCTGCCTGGTTAGATATACCCGTATCTGTCTGGTTACATATACCCGTATCCGCCTGGTTACATATACCCGTATCCGCCTGGTTAGATATACCCGTATCCGCCTGGTTAGATATACCCGTATCCGCCTGGTTAGATATACCCGTATCCGCCTGGTTAGATATACCCGTATCTGCCTGGTTAGATATACCCGTATCTGCCTGGTTAGATATACCCGTATCCGCCTGGTTACATATACCCGTATCTGCCTGGTTACATATACCCGTATCCGCCTGGTTACATATACCCGTATCCGCCTGGTTAGATATTCCTGTATCTGCCTGGTTACATATACCCGTATCTGCCTGGTACATATACCCGTATCTGCTGGTTACATATACCCGTATCCGTCTGGTTACATACACCCGTATCCGCCTGGTTACATATACCCGTATCTGCCTGGTTATATATACCCGTATCTGCTTGGTTACATATACCCGTATCTGCCTGGTTATATATACCCGTATCTGCCTGGTTATATATACCCGTATCTGCCTGGTTAGATATACCCGTATCGCCTGGTTAGATATACCCGTATCTGTCTGGTTACATATACCCGTATCCGCCTGGTACATATACCCGTATCCGCCTGGTTAGATATACCCGTATCGCCTGGTTAGATATACCCGTATCCGCCTGGTTAGATATACCCGTATCCGCCTGGTTAGATATACCGTATCTGCCTGGTTAGATATACCCGTATCTGCCTGGTTAGATATACCCGTATCCGCCTGGTTACATATACCCGTATCTGCCTGGTTACATATACCCGTATCCGCCTGGTTACATATACCCGTATCCGCCTGGTTAGATATTCCTGTATCTGCCTGGTTACATATACCCGTATCTGCCTGGTTACATATACCCGTATCCGCCTGGTTACATATACCCGTATCTGCCTGGTTAGATATACCCGTATCTGTCTGGTTACATATACCCGTATCCGCCTGGTTACATATACCCGTATCCGCCTGGTTAGATATACCCGTATCCGCCTGGTTAGATATACCCGTATCCGCCTGGTTAGATATACCCGTATCCGCCTGGTTAGATATACCCGTATCTGCCTGGTTAGATATACCCGTATCTGCCTGGTTACATATACCCGTATCTGCCTGGTTAGATATACCCGTATCCGCCTGGTTACATATACCCGTATCTGCCTGGTTACATATACCCGTATCCGCCTGGTTACATATACCCGTATCCGCCTGGTTAGATATTCCTGTATCTGCCTGGTTACATATACCCGTATCCGCCTGGTTAGATATTCCTGTATCTGCCTGGTTAGATATACCCGTATCTGCCTGGTTACATATACACGTATCTGCCTGGTTACATATACACGTATCTGCCTGGTTACATATACCCGTATCTGCCTGGTTACATATACCCGTATCCGTCTGGTTACATACACCCGTATCCGCCTGGTTACATATACCCGTATCCGTCTGGTTACATATACCCGTATCCGTCTGGTTACATATACCCGTATCTGCCTGGTTATATATACCCGTATCTGCTTGGTTACATATACCCGTATCTGCCTGGTTATATATACCCGTATCTGCCTGGTTAGATATACCCGTATCTGCCTGGTTAGATATACCCGTATCTGTCTGGTTACATATACCCGTATCCGCCTGGTTACATATACCCGTATCCGCCTGGTTAGATATACCCGTATCCGCCTGGTTAGATATACCCGTATCCGCCTGGTTAGATATACCCGTATCCGCCTGGTTAGATATACCCGTATCTGCCTGGTTAGATATACCCGTATCTGCCTGGTTAGATATACCCGTATCCGCCTGGTTACATATACCCGTATCTGCCTGGTTACATATACCCGTATCCGCCTGGTTACATATACCCGTTTCCGCCTGGTTAGATATTCCTGTATCTGCCTGGTTACATATACCCGTATCCGCCTGGTTAGATATTCCTGTATCTGCCTGGTTAGATATACCCGTATCTGCCTGGTTACATATACACGTATCTGCCTGGTTACATATACACGTATCTGCCTGGTTACATATACCCGTATCTGCCTGGTTACATATACCCGTATCCGCCTGGTTACATACACCCGTATCCGCCTGGTTACATATACCCGTATCCGTCTGGTTACATATACCCGTATCCGTCTGGTTACATATACCCGTATCCGCCTGGTTACATATACCCGTATCCGTCTGGTTACATATACACGTATCTACATTATTAAATAACCTAAAATGTGTTTTCATTTCACTAAATTCCAAAACCACCAAAATCTTCAGCTCCAGCCCCTAGAGATCTTAATCCGGCCCTGTTTATAGTGTTTTTCTCTTCTTTTGGATCAGCTGCAGCAGCAGGACTGTACGGCACGACACGGCACGACACACGGAGCTCTCATTGTCTGTTTCTCCGGTCACTGTGCTTAGTGTGACCAGGAATGGGTTGTTTCTTTGCGCATGTTCCTGGCAACACAGTGAATAGCGCTGATTTATGGCCGGGGGGGGGGGACGGGGACATTTGATCCTGGCTCAGCTGCTTTGGGCTATTGTTGTTTTGGGATCCCTGGCAATAGATCTGAGAGGCCGAGCCGGTGCTGCCATCTATCAAATCCAACACCAAGAGGCGAGATGCGAAGAACACAACAACCACAAAGGCCGGTCATCCTGTGTCTGTGTCTGTATATATGTACTGACTGCAATGCTTCCACTAACCCCGGTGACTGTATCCAGTATCACGCGGGTAATATTCCCAGTTATTGTATCCAGTATCACGCGGGTAATATTCCCAGTTATTGTATCCAGTATCACGCGGGTAATATTCCCAGTTATTGTATCCAGTATCACGTGGGTAATATTCCCAGTTAGTGTATCCAGTACCACGCGGGTAATATTCCCAGTTAGTGTATCCAGTATCACGCGGGTAATATTCCCAGTTAGTGTATCCAGTATCACGCGGGTAATATTCCCAGTTAGTGTATCCAGTATCACGTGGGTAATATTCCCAGTTATTGTATCCAGTCTCACGTGGGTAATATTCCCAGTTATTGTATCCAGTATCACGCAGGTAATATTCCCAGTTATTGTATCCAGTATCACGCGGGTAATATTCCCAGTTAGTGTATCCAGTATCACGCGGGTAATGTTCCCAGTTATTGTATCACGCGGGTAATATTCCCAGTTAGTGTATCCAGTATCACGCGAGTAATATTCCCAGTTAGTGTATCCAGTATCACGCGAGTAATATTCCCAGTTATTGTATCCAGTATTATTCCCAGTTAGTGTATCCAGTATCACGCGGGTAATACTTTACATTTGGCTATTCAGAGAGCAGGCAGTGTGCCAAGTTTCGGCGAATTGCCAGCAGATACTTTACAGATTGGCTAAATCCTAAAAACAATAAACACTGCTCGCTGTTTAAAACTTTGCAGCTAACTCAATTAATCTCCTCCCCCACTCGCATTAATATGAAAAGCCCTAACCATACCTTGCTGGACTGGATTCTCTCCTCATCTCCTGATAGAATACAGGAGGCAGGCGTTCTTGCTAATAGCTTTAGTGACCATTGTCTAGTGTACTGCGTGCGCAAGATTAAGGCCTTAAAATCTCCCCCAAAGGTAATAACCACCAGGTCTTTCAAGAAATTTATTCTTGAATCCTTCCTAAATGATCTCAAACAGCTCCCCTGGTACAGGCTAAACCTAATCCCAGACCTAGACTGTGCAGTTGAATACTTTCAGTCTGAGCTCCTGCAAGTCTGGAATTCCCATGCCCCGCTGCCTAAAGTGCGAGTAAAAGGGACTCCTCTCCCCTGGGTTACAGCTGATCTTATACTAATGTACCAGCTTAGAGATTCACGGTGGTCAAATTTCAAGAGTACTGGTTCCATGAACGATCACTCCGAATACCAAAAATGTCGGAATGAATGCACAAAACAAACAAAAATGGCCAAAGCCCATTACTTCAATGAAAAGCTAAACAATAACATATCAAACCCTAGAAACTTTTGGAGAACCATAAGTAACATACAAGCACCCCCAGTCCTCTCCCAGCCAGCTGCTGTCAAAGTAAACAACCAAACCCTGCAACACCCCCTAGATGTAGCAAATGCCTTTAATGATTATTTTGTTGGATGTGCCACCACTTTGATTGCCAAGCTAGGAAATGACATGCAATCAGAGAGGCATCATGCAGGTCAGGCCCCCCCAACTGTGCAAAGTCCCTGTATCAGACAGGAATTCAGTTTTAGACCAGTGCCTGTCAGTGTCATTACTAAACTTCTCCGTAAGCAAAAATTGAAATACCAGTCTGGACCTGATCAAATACCAGCAATGCTGCTGAAAATCAGTGCACCGGCAATTGCAAATCCTGTCGCAACCCTAATAAATGAGTCACTGGCGACTGGATACATACCCAAACTCTGGAAGACTGCGAGAGTGGTACCTATCCATAAAAGTGGTGACAGTACTTTGGTATCCAACTACCGTCTGATATCGTTGCTCCCTGTAATGTCAAAAGTCTTGGAAAAATGTGTCTACACACAATTACGTGATTATTATCAATATTGGAACTACTTAACCCCGGATCAATCAGGCTTTCGTCCAAATCACTCAACTACAACCGCTCTTTTAAAAGTCTGCAATCATATCCAAGCTGGGATGGAACAAGGAAACCTAACTGGAGCCATCTTCCTTGATTTTGCCAAGGCCTTTGACACGGTAGACCATGGCATCTTGTTAGAAAAACTTAAAAACTCTGGTATTGGTGATCGCACGCTAACCTGGTTTCAATCATATGTATCCGACCGATCACAATATGTGTCAATTTCTGGCAGCTCCTCCCTCCCGCTCCCAGTCACTTGCGGTGTACCCCAAGGCTCAATACTAGGCCCCCTGCTATTCACAATATTCATAAATGATCTGCCCAACGTCTGCAAAGACTCAACTGTACACATGTACGCAGACGACACTGTAACCTATACCAGCAAACCAAATCTCCCGCAGCTGGAGGCCGTGCTGCAAGAACAATTCAGAGGTAGAAAAGTGGATCAAAAACAACAAACTTTTTTTAAATACTGACAAAACTGTAACGATGCTCTTTGGAACAAAACCTAAACTGCATAAACTGCAAAATCCCCATCTATGTGTTGGGACAATATCAAATGGCACGCTGACCACAGTCACTTCTCTCAAATATCTAGGTATGTGGTTGGACCCTAATCTATCCTTTGGCCCCACATCGAAAAACTCTCATCTAAACTTTACCCCAAACTAGGTGCCCTGTACAGAAACAAATCCTGCCTGAGTCCCGCGGTAAGAAAGCAGATTGTACAGCAAATGCTTATGCCGGCTATTGATTACGGAGATGTAGTGTATGCAGCCGCCCCGCAAACACACCTTCATAAACTTACTACACTGTATAACTCATTCTGCCGCTTTGCGCTACAATGTAACTACATGACCCACCATTGTGACATGTTAAAAGAGCTAAACTGGCCATCGCTGGAATCCAGACGCACCCTTCACCTTTCCAGCCTGGTGTTTAAGAGCATCTCTGGGAAGCTGCCACCCTACCTGAATAGACTGCTTCCCCCAGCAGCTCCCTCATCCTATAACCTCCGATCCAGGACCAGCACCTTACTTGCTATACCACAATACAAAAAGACAGTGGCTCGATCATCATTTTCCTACAGAGCACCGCAAATATGGAATAACCTCCCAGACACCATCAAATACACCATCAAATCTTCCAGGTCTTAAGTCACTGAAAAGCTCCTTACTAACATACCTCAATACAGAATGCACCTGTAAACATGTAACATAGTGACTATATTTCCTACATATTTATTTTCTGTTAATCTGTATATTTGTGTTGTTTTTTAATATCTTGCATTGTATTTCTGTAACTGTAACAATTCAATGTTCTTGAACCCAGGACATACTTGAAAACGAGAGAAATCTCAATGTATCCTTCCTGGTAAAATCCTTTATAAATAAATAAATAATATTCCCAGTTAGTGTATCCAGTATCACGTGGGTAATATTCCCAGTTAGTGTATCCAGTATCACGCAGGTAATATTTCTGGGGCATAGTATTTCATTGTGGGGTATATTGTGATGGGACAAGGTATGTTTTCATGTGGCGGGATGTCTTGTTGCTGGGTATATTGTAGGGTTGCACCGATACCGATACTAGTATCAGTATCGGTGCCGATACCGGGTACTGCAGGAGTACTTGGTACTCGTGCAGTACCCCCGGTATTTTTTTCCGACACCGGAAGCCGGCATTGAGCCGTCTTGCCGGCATCCGAGGGGCTGGGGCGGCTGTCCGAATGCTCTATCGGCATTCGGACAGGCCCTGCAGCTGGTCACCGCTCATACTTACCTTCCTTTAGCGACGCCGGGAAAGTCTTCGCACACGCGCTCCTTGGAAGGCCCCCAGCCGCAATCACATGGTCCCACATGGTCGCGGCTGGGTTCCTTCCAACGAGCGCACGCGCAGAAACTTTCCCGGCGTCGCCCAGGAAGGTAAGTATGAAACAGTGAGGAGAGCAGCTGCAGGGCCTGTCTGAATGCCGATACAGCATTCGGACAGGCACCTGGCACTGACCGCGTTCATACTTACTGTTATAGCTGACTATAACTTACCTTCCTGGGCGACGCCAGGAAAGTTTCTGCGCATGCGCTCGTTGGAAGGACCCCAGCCGCGACCACGTGGGACCATGTGATCGCGGCTGGGGGCCTTCCAAAGAGCGCGCGTGAAGACTTTACCGGCGTCGCCCAGGAAGGTAAGTATGTGCGGAGAGTGCCAGGTGAGCTGGGGGGCATTATCCATGAGCGGGGGCATTATCCATGAGCGGGGGCATTATCCATGAGCTGGGGGCTTTATATGAGGTCTGTTCTTATTGTAAAGTGGTCACATGACATAAAATAAAAGTATTGGTACTCGTACTCGGGCTTAAAAAAGTGGTATTGGTGCATGCCTAGTATATTGTATATTGTGACTGAACCCCAGGGGGGGCTCCTGTGGTGATTGAACCCCAGTGGGGGCTCCTGTGGTGATTGAACGGGGGGGGCTCCTGTGGTGATTGAACCCCGGGGGGGGGAGCTCCTGTGGTGATTGAACCCCAGGGGGGGCTCCTGTGGTGATTTGAACCCTGGGGGGGCTCCTGTGGTGATTGAACCCCGGGGGGCTCCTGTGGTGATTGAATCCGGGGGGGGGAGCTCCTGTGGTGATTGAACCCCGGGGGGGGGTGCTCCTGTGGTGATTGAACGGGGGGGGGGGGGCTCCTGTGGTGATTGAACGGGGGGGGGGGCTCCTGTGGTGATTGAACCCCGGGGGAGGGGGAGCTCCTGTGGTGATTGAACCCCAGGGGGTGCTCCTGTGGTGATTTGAACCCTGGGGGGGGGCTCCTGTGGTGATTGAATCCGGGAGGCTCCTGTGGTGATTGAACCCGGGGGGCTCCTGTGGTGATTGAACCCCGGGGGGGGGCTCCTGTGGTGATTGAACCCCGGGGGGGGGCTCCTGTGGTGATTGAACCCTGGGGGGGGCTCCTGTGGTGATTGAACCCTGGGGGGGGCTCCTGTGGTGATTTAATCCGGGGGGCTCCTGTGGTGATTGAACCCCGGGAGGCTCCTGTGGTGATTGAACCCTGGGGGGGGCTCCTGTGGTGATTGAATCCGGGGGGCTCCTGTGGTGATTGAACCCCGGGGGGCTCCTGTGGTGATTGAACCCTGGGGGGGGCTCCTGTGGTGATTGAATCCGGGGGGCTCCTGTGGTGATTGAACCCCGGGGGGGGGCTCCTGTGGTGATTGAACCCTGGGGGGGCTCCTGTGGTGATTGAACCCCGGGGGGCTCCTGTGGTGATTGAACCCTGGGGGGGGCTCCTGTGGTGATTGAACCCCGGGGGGGGGCTCCTGTGGTGATTGACCCCGGGGGGCTCCTGTGGTGATTGAACCCGGGGGGCTCCTGTGGTGATTGAATCCGGGGGGGGGCTCCTGTGGTGATTGAACCCCGGGGGGCTCCTGTGGTGATTGAATCCGGGGGGGCTCCTGTGGTGATTGAATCCTGGGGGGGCTCCTGTGGTGATTGAATCCTGCTCGCCTGACGCCAACCTTAACCGTTGCTTCTCTATAGGGATTTCACTGCCGTCGAACCTGCACCGTATCTGTTGGCAATTCGCCAAAACTTGGCACGCTGCCTGCTCTCTGAATAGCCGAATGGCCCCGAAATGTCACCGTACGGGAAAATCCCTGTTTGATGTATTTTGGTGCCAGATCGGCTCTCTCTGAATAAGCCCTTTATATATAAGGATACAGTGTCTGCTTCTTCCTGTAACAATAGGTTTTAGAAAATAAGAAGATACAAAAGCAATAACAATAAACGCTGGAAAGCGAGCGCACAGCGACACCACCACAAACTGCGGCATAACACAAAACCTCCTAAATGTGTGAGGGTGAGTGTTGTTTTTTCTGCGCCTCGGCCTGTGTGCTGTGAAAGCCGCCTTGTTCCATATTTTAGTAAAAGCGCCCTGTGTTATGCGTCCGCCGGGTCTGGAAGTAATCACGGTGCCACGCACACTCTGATAAGGTGAAAGCTTCACAACACAAAAAGCTCCAGAGCGAAGTCAGCGGCATTTACACCATTATTTCTATACATTTTCCTAGTTTTTTGTTCTTTTCATGTTTTTTTCCCATCTTCACAAAACGGGAAGCGGCTTCGCTGTGTGATACATTGTGTTTTATTCTCCCGCTGTGTGATACATTGTGTTTTATTCTCCCGCTGTGTGATACATTGTGTTTTATTCTCCCGCTGTGTGATACATTCAGGGTTATCCAAAGAGATCCGAATTGCTTGAGAAAGGTAACCGTTCGGTTGCCTTTCCTGGCCATTCGGCTATCCAGAGAGCAGCCAATTCGCCAAATCCTGGCGAATTGCCTGCACATACGGTGCCTGTTCGGTGCCTGTTCGAGGGCAGTGAAATCCCCATAGAGAAGCAATGCTTCGGCTATTCAGAGAACACAAACCAGCAGTGAAAGGTTCCCCTAATGCCCTGCCATTCGGTGGTTTAATTCGACAGGTTTATTCAGGAGAATCCCATAGGCTTCAATGTTAAAAATATTCCCGTTTTAATTCAATATCTAATAAACCGTTGATTATAATATTCTGCAGCAAAAAGTCTCTTTATTTATAGATTTTTTTTTAGAATATTTTAAGCATTTTTCTTGATTTTTTTTCTGTAACTTCCCTTTTTATTATCATTCATTGGATTTTATGTGTAAATTTCAGACATTTTCGCTCAGTAGTTTCTTTGCAAACAGTGTTTCACTTTTCAAACATTCAAAGCAAACTGTTTTTTTAATTTATTCACTGCATTCGCCTGCGGTGTCGGTTTTTTCCGGCGGCTTCGCTGCGTGTGATTGACTCCTGCTCGGGTTTTTACTGCGTTTTCGGCGGGGTTAATCCAGATGTTTTTGCGGGTTTCGGTGTGCATTCGCCCTCGTTTTGCAGTGACTTTTCGGCAGGTTTTTCGTGACTTTTCCCTGCATTATGACGGCCCTGTGGTGCTTGCTGAATACACCGCAGGGTCGCCAAAATAGGATCGCCAAATCGAACCGAATTGAAGAGAACGAAAAGTCACCGAACGTGCAGTGACTTTTCGATTCTCTTTGAATAAGCCTGATTGTGTTTTAATCTCCCTCTGTCTGATACATTGTATCTTCTTCCTGTGTGCGTGACTAATGTGTTTACTTCATTTTCTATGGAATAAGCGTTAACGTTCAAAGGGCCTAGCGCTGGAGGCGGAGCCAGAGATCAGGATATTCTCAGACTG